>CM060279.1:6178019-6285519 GCA_030684275.1 Acipenser oxyrinchus oxyrinchus
ACACCATGGGACTGATTCACCTGCCATAGCACTGTCAATAGAGTGTACACCATGGGACTGATTCACCTGCCATAGCACTGTCAATAGAGTGTACACCATGGGACTGATTCACCTGCCATAGCACTGTCAATAGAGTGTACACCATGGGACTGATTCACCTGCCATAGCACTGTCAATAGAGTGTACACCATGGGACTGATTCACCTGCCATAGCACTGTCAATAGAGTGTACACCATGGGACTGATTCACCTGCCATAGCACTGTCAATAGAGTGTACACCATGGGACTGATTCACCTGCCATAGCACTGTCAATAGAGTGTACACCATGGGACTGATTCACCTGCCATAGCACTGTCAATAGAGTGTACACCATGGGACTGATTCACCTGCCATAGCACTGTCAATAGAGTGTACACCATGGGACTGATTCACCTGCCATAGCACTGTCAATAGAGTGTACACCATGGGACTGATTCACCTGCCATAGCACTGTCAATAGAGTGTACACCATGGGACTGATTCACCTGCCATAGCACTGTCAATAGAGTGTACACCATGGGACTGATTCACCTGCCATAGCACTGTCAATAGAGTGTACACCATGGGACTGATTCACCTGCCATAGCACTGTCAATAGAGTGTACACCATGGGACTGATTCACCTGCCATAGCACTGTCAATAGAGTGTACACCATGGGACTGATTCACCTGCCATAGCACTGTCAATAGAGTGTACACCATGGGACTGATTCACCTGCCATAGCACTGTCAATAGAGTGTACACCATGGGACTGATTCACCTGCCATAGCACTGTCAATAGAGTGTACACCATGGGACTGATTCACCTGCCATAGCACTGTCAATAGAGTGTACACCATGGGACTGATTCACCTGCCATAGCACTGTCAATAGAGTGTACACCATGGGACTGATTCACCTGCCATAGCACTGTCAATAGAGTGTACACCATGGGACTGATTCACCTGCCATAGCACTGTCAATAGAGTGTACACCATGGGACTGATTCACCTGCCATAGCACTGTCAATAGAGTGTACACCATGGGACTGATTCACCTGCCATAGCACTGTCAATAGAGTGTACACCATGGGACTGATTCACCTGCCATAGCACTGTCAATAGAGTGTACACCATGGGACTGATTCACCTGCCATAGCACTGTCAATAGAGTGTACACCATGGGACTGATTCACCTGCCATAGCACTGTCAATAGAGTGTACACCATGGGACTGATTCACCTGCCATAGCACTGTCAATAGAGTGTACACCATGGGACTGATTCACCTGCCATAGCACTGTCAATAGAGTGTACACCATGGGACTGATTCACCTGCCATAGCACTGTCAATAGAGTGTACACCATGGGACTGATTCACCTGCCATAGCACTGTCAATAGAGTGTACACCATGGGACTGATTCACCTGCCATAGCACTGTCAATAGAGTGTACACCATGGGACTGATTCACCTGCCATAGCACTGTCAATAGAGTGTACACCATGGGACTGATTCACCTGCCATAGCACTGTCAATAGAGTGTACACCATGGGACTGATTCACCTGCCATAGCACTGTCAATAGAGTGTACACCATGGGACTGATTCACCTGCCATAGCACTGTCAATAGAGTGTACACCATGGGACTGATTCACCTGCCATAGCACTGTCAATAGAGTGTACACCATGGGACTGATTCACCTGCCATAGCACTGTCAATAGAGTGTACACCATGGGACTGATTCACCTGCCATAGCACTGTCAATAGAGTGTACACCATGGGACTGATTCACCTGCCATAGCACTGTCAATAGAGTGTACACCATGGGACTGATTCACCTGCCATAGCACTGTCAATAGAGTGTACACCATGGGACTGATTCACCTGCCATAGCACTGTCAATAGAGTGTACACCATGGGACTGATTCACCTGCCATAGCACTGTCAATAGAGTGTACACCATGGGACTGATTCACCTGCCATAGCACTGTCAATAGAGTGTACACCATGGGACTGATTCACCTGCCATAGCACTGTCAATAGAGTGTACACCATGGGACTGATTCACCTGCCATAGCACTGTCAATAGAGTGTACACCATGGGACTGATTCACCTGCCATAGCACTGTCAATAGAGTGTACACCATGGGACTGATTCACCTGCCATAGCACTGTCAATAGAGTGTACACCATGGGACTGATTCACCTGCCATAGCACTGTCAATAGAGTGTACACCATGGGACTGATTCACCTGCCATAGCACTGTCAATAGAGTGTACACCATGGGACTGATTCACCTGCCATAGCACTGTCAATAGAGTGTACACCATGGGACTGATTCACCTGCCATAGCACTGTCAATAGAGTGTACACCATGGGACTGATTCACCTGCCATAGCACTGTCAATAGAGTGTACACCATGGGACTGATTCACCTGCCATAGCACTGTCAATAGAGTGTACACCATGGGACTGATTCACCTGCCATAGCACTGTCAATAGAGTGTACACCATGGGACTGATTCACCTGCCATAGCACTGTCAATAGAGTGTACACCATGGGACTGATTCACCTGCCATAGCACTGTCAATAGAGTGTACACCATGGGACTGATTCACCTGCCATAGCACTGTCAATAGAGTGTACACCATGGGACTGATTCACCTGCCATAGCACTGTCAATAGAGTGTACACCATGGGACTGATTCACCTGCCATAGCACTGTCAATAGAGTGTACACCATGGGACTGATTCACCTGCCATAGCACTGTCAATAGAGTGTACACCATGGGACTGATTCACCTGCCATAGCACTGTCAATAGAGTGTACACCATGGGACTGATTCACCTGCCATAGCACTGTCAATAGAGTGTACACCATGGGACTGATTCACCTGCCATAGCACTGTCAATAGAGTGTACACCATGGGACTGATTCACCTGCCATAGCACTGTCAATAGAGTGTACACCATGGGACTGATTCACCTGCCATAGCACTGTCAATAGAGTGTACACCATGGGACTGATTCACCTGCCATAGCACTGTCAATAGAGTGTACACCATGGGACTGATTCACCTGCCATAGCACTGTCAATAGAGTGTACACCATGGGACTGATTCACCTGCCATAGCACTGTCAATAGAGTGTACACCATGGGACTGATTCACCTGCCATAGCACTGTCAATAGAGTGTACACCATGGGACTGATTCACCTGCCATAGCACTGTCAATAGAGTGTACACCATGGGACTGATTCACCTGCCATAGCACTGTCAATAGAGTGTACACCATGGGACTGATTCACCTGCCATAGCACTGTCAATAGAGTGTACACCATGGGACTGATTCACCTGCCATAGCACTGTCAATAGAGTGTACACCATGGGACTGATTCACCTGCCATAGCACTGTCAATAGAGTGTACACCATGGGACTGATTCACCTGCCATAGCACTGTCAATAGAGTGTACACCATGGGACTGATTCACCTGCCATAGCACTGTCAATAGAGTGTACACCATGGGACTGATTCACCTGCCATAGCACTGTCAATAGAGTGTACACCATGGGACTGATTCACCTGCCATAGCACTGTCAATAGAGTGTACACCATGGGACTGATTCACCTGCCATAGCACTGTCAATAGAGTGTACACCATGGGACTGATTCACCTGCCATAGCACTGTCAATAGAGTGTACACCATGGGACTGATTCACCTGCCATAGCACTGTCAATAGAGTGTACACCATGGGACTGATTCACCTGCCATAGCACTGTCAATAGAGTGTACACCATGGGACTGATTCACCTGCCATAGCACTGTCAATAGAGTGTACACCATGGGACTGATTCACCTGCCATAGCACTGTCAATAGAGTGTACACCATGGGACTGATTCACCTGCCATAGCACTGTCAATAGAGTGTACACCATGGGACTGATTCACCTGCCATAGCACTGTCAATAGAGTGTACACCATGGGACTGATTCACCTGCCATAGCACTGTCAATAGAGTGTACACCATGGGACTGATTCACCTGCCATAGCACTGTCAATAGAGTGTACACCATGGGACTGATTCACCTGCCATAGCACTGTCAATAGAGTGTACACCATGGGACTGATTCACCTGCCATAGCACTGTCAATAGAGTGTACACCATGGGACTGATTCACCTGCCATAGCACTGTCAATAGAGTGTACACCATGGGACTGATTCACCTGCCATAGCACTGTCAATAGAGTGTACACCATGGGACTGATTCACCTGCCATAGCACTGTCAATAGAGTGTACACCATGGGACTGATTCACCTGCCATAGCACTGTCAATAGAGTGTACACCATGGGACTGATTCACCTGCCATAGCACTGTCAATAGAGTGTACACCATGGGACTGATTCACCTGCCATAGCACTGTCAATAGAGTGTACACCATGGGACTGATTCACCTGCCATAGCACTGTCAATAGAGTGTACACCATGGGACTGATTCACCTGCCATAGCACTGTCAATAGAGTGTACACCATGGGACTGATTCACCTGCCATAGCACTGTCAATAGAGTGTACACCATGGGACTGATTCACCTGCCATAGCACTGTCAATAGAGTGTACACCATGGGACTGATTCACCTGCCATAGCACTGTCAATAGAGTGTACACCATGGGACTGATTCACCTGCCATAGCACTGTCAATAGAGTGTACACCATGGGACTGATTCACCTGCCATAGCACTGTCAATAGAGTGTACACCATGGGACTGATTCACCTGCCATAGCACTGTCAATAGAGTGTACACCATGGGACTGATTCACCTGCCATAGCACTGTCAATAGAGTGTACACCATGGGACTGATTCACCTGCCATAGCACTGTCAATAGAGTGTACACCATGGGACTGATTCACCTGCCATAGCACTGTCAATAGAGTGTACACCATGGGACTGATTCACCTGCCATAGCACTGTCAATAGAGTGTACACCATGGGACTGATTCACCTGCCATAGCACTGTCAATAGAGTGTACACCATGGGACTGATTCACCTGCCATAGCACTGTCAATAGAGTGTACACCATGGGACTGATTCACCTGCCATAGCACTGTCAATAGAGTGTACACCATGGGACTGATTCACCTGCCATAGCACTGTCAATAGAGTGTACACCATGGGACTGATTCACCTGCCATAGCACTGTCAATAGAGTGTACACCATGGGACTGATTCACCTGCCATAGCACTGTCAATAGAGTGTACACCATGGGACTGATTCACCTGCCATAGCACTGTCAATAGAGTGTACACCATGGGACTGATTCACCTGCCATAGCACTGTCAATAGAGTGTACACCATGGGACTGATTCACCTGCCATAGCACTGTCAATAGAGTGTACACCATGGGACTGATTCACCTGCCATAGCACTGTCAATAGAGTGTACACCATGGGACTGATTCACCTGCCATAGCACTGTCAATAGAGTGTACACCATGGGACTGATTCACCTGCCATAGCACTGTCAATAGAGTGTACACCATGGGACTGATTCACCTGCCATAGCACTGTCAATAGAGTGTACACCATGGGACTGATTCACCTGCCATAGCACTGTCAATAGAGTGTACACCATGGGACTGATTCACCTGCCATAGCACTGTCAATAGAGTGTACACCATGGGACTGATTCACCTGCCATAGCACTGTCAATAGAGTGTACACCATGGGACTGATTCACCTGCCATAGCACTGTCAATAGAGTGTACACCATGGGACTGATTCACCTGCCATAGCACTGTCAATAGAGTGTACACCATGGGACTGATTCACCTGCCATAGCACTGTCAATAGAGTGTACACCATGGGACTGATTCACCTGCCATAGCACTGTCAATAGAGTGTACACCATGGGACTGATTCACCTGCCATAGCACTGTCAATAGAGTGTACACCATGGGACTGATTCACCTGCCATAGCACTGTCAATAGAGTGTACACCATGGGACTGATTCACCTGCCATAGCACTGTCAATAGAGTGTACACCATGGGACTGATTCACCTGCCATAGCACTGTCAATAGAGTGTACACCATGGGACTGATTCACCTGCCATAGCACTGTCAATAGAGTGTACACCATGGGACTGATTCACCTGCCATAGCACTGTCAATAGAGTGTACACCATGGGACTGATTCACCTGCCATAGCACTGTCAATAGAGTGTACACCATGGGACTGATTCACCTGCCATAGCACTGTCAATAGAGTGTACACCATGGGACTGATTCACCTGCCATAGCACTGTCAATAGAGTGTACACCATGGGACTGATTCACCTGCCATAGCACTGTCAATAGAGTGTACACCATGGGACTGATTCACCTGCCATAGCACTGTCAATAGAGTGTACACCATGGGACTGATTCACCTGCCATAGCACTGTCAATAGAGTGTACACCATGGGACTGATTCACCTGCCATAGCACTGTCAATAGAGTGTACACCATGGGACTGATTCACCTGCCATAGCACTGTCAATAGAGTGTACACCATGGGACTGATTCACCTGCCATAGCACTGTCAATAGAGTGTACACCATGGGACTGATTCACCTGCCATAGCACTGTCAATAGAGTGTACACCATGGGACTGATTCACCTGCCATAGCACTGTCAATAGAGTGTACACCATGGGACTGATTCACCTGCCATAGCACTGTCAATAGAGTGTACACCATGGGACTGATTCACCTGCCATAGCACTGTCAATAGAGTGTACACCATGGGACTGATTCACCTGCCATAGCACTGTCAATAGAGTGTACACCATGGGACTGATTCACCTGCCATAGCACTGTCAATAGAGTGTACACCATGGGACTGATTCACCTGCCATAGCACTGTCAATAGAGTGTACACCATGGGACTGATTCACCTGCCATAGCACTGTCAATAGAGTGTACACCATGGGACTGATTCACCTGCCATAGCACTGTCAATAGAGTGTACACCATGGGACTGATTCACCTGCCATAGCACTGTCAATAGAGTGTACACCATGGGACTGATTCACCTGCCATAGCACTGTCAATAGAGTGTACACCATGGGACTGATTCACCTGCCATAGCACTGTCAATAGAGTGTACACCATGGGACTGATTCACCTGCCATAGCACTGTCAATAGAGTGTACACCATGGGACTGATTCACCTGCCATAGCACTGTCAATAGAGTGTACACCATGGGACTGATTCACCTGCCATAGCACTGTCAATAGAGTGTACACCATGGGACTGATTCACCTGCCATAGCACTGTCAATAGAGTGTACACCATGGGACTGATTCACCTGCCATAGCACTGTCAATAGAGTGTACACCATGGGACTGATTCACCTGCCATAGCACTGTCAATAGAGTGTACACCATGGGACTGATTCACCTGCCATAGCACTGTCAATAGAGTGTACACCATGGGACTGATTCACCTGCCATAGCACTGTCAATAGAGTGTACACCATGGGACTGATTCACCTGCCATAGCACTGTCAATAGAGTGTACACCATGGGACTGATTCACCTGCCATAGCACTGTCAATAGAGTGTACACCATGGGACTGATTCACCTGCCATAGCACTGTCAATAGAGTGTACACCATGGGACTGATTCACCTGCCATAGCACTGTCAATAGAGTGTACACCATGGGACTGATTCACCTGCCATAGCACTGTCAATAGAGTGTACACCATGGGACTGATTCACCTGCCATAGCACTGTCAATAGAGTGTACACCATGGGACTGATTCACCTGCCATAGCACTGTCAATAGAGTGTACACCATGGGACTGATTCACCTGCCATAGCACTGTCAATAGAGTGTACACCATGGGACTGATTCACCTGCCATAGCACTGTCAATAGAGTGTACACCATGGGACTGATTCACCTGCCATAGCACTGTCAATAGAGTGTACACCATGGGACTGATTCACCTGCCATAGCACTGTCAATAGAGTGTACACCATGGGACTGATTCACCTGCCATAGCACTGTCAATAGAGTGTACACCATGGGACTGATTCACCTGCCATAGCACTGTCAATAGAGTGTACACCATGGGACTGATTCACCTGCCATAGCACTGTCAATAGAGTGTACACCATGGGACTGATTCACCTGCCATAGCACTGTCAATAGAGTGTACACCATGGGACTGATTCACCTGCCATAGCACTGTCAATAGAGTGTACACCATGGGACTGATTCACCTGCCATAGCACTGTCAATAGAGTGTACACCATGGGACTGATTCACCTGCCATAGCACTGTCAATAGAGTGTACACCATGGGACTGATTCACCTGCCATAGCACTGTCAATAGAGTGTACACCATGGGACTGATTCACCTGCCATAGCACTGTCAATAGAGTGTACACCATGGGACTGATTCACCTGCCATAGCACTGTCAATAGAGTGTACACCATGGGACTGATTCACCTGCCATAGCACTGTCAATAGAGTGTACACCATGGGACTGATTCACCTGCCATAGCACTGTCAATAGAGTGTACACCATGGGACTGATTCACCTGCCATAGCACTGTCAATAGAGTGTACACCATGGGACTGATTCACCTGCCATAGCACTGTCAATAGAGTGTACACCATGGGACTGATTCACCTGCCATAGCACTGTCAATAGAGTGTACACCATGGGACTGATTCACCTGCCATAGCACTGTCAATAGAGTGTACACCATGGGACTGATTCACCTGCCATAGCACTGTCAATAGAGTGTACACCATGGGACTGATTCACCTGCCATAGCACTGTCAATAGAGTGTACACCATGGGACTGATTCACCTGCCATAGCACTGTCAATAGAGTGTACACCATGGGACTGATTCACCTGCCATAGCACTGTCAATAGAGTGTACACCATGGGACTGATTCACCTGCCATAGCACTGTCAATAGAGTGTACACCATGGGACTGATTCACCTGCCATAGCACTGTCAATAGAGTGTACACCATGGGACTGATTCACCTGCCATAGCACTGTCAATAGAGTGTACACCATGGGACTGATTCACCTGCCATAGCACTGTCAATAGAGTGTACACCATGGGACTGATTCACCTGCCATAGCACTGTCAATAGAGTGTACACCATGGGACTGATTCACCTGCCATAGCACTGTCAATAGAGTGTACACCATGGGACTGATTCACCTGCCATAGCACTGTCAATAGAGTGTACACCATGGGACTGATTCACCTGCCATAGCACTGTCAATAGAGTGTACACCATGGGACTGATTCACCTGCCATAGCACTGTCAATAGAGTGTACACCATGGGACTGATTCACCTGCCATAGCACTGTCAATAGAGTGTACACCATGGGACTGATTCACCTGCCATAGCACTGTCAATAGAGTGTACACCATGGGACTGATTCACCTGCCATAGCACTGTCAATAGAGTGTACACCATGGGACTGATTCACCTGCCATAGCACTGTCAATAGAGTGTACACCATGGGACTGATTCACCTGCCATAGCACTGTCAATAGAGTGTACACCATGGGACTGATTCACCTGCCATAGCACTGTCAATAGAGTGTACACCATGGGACTGATTCACCTGCCATAGCACTGTCAATAGAGTGTACACCATGGGACTGATTCACCTGCCATAGCACTGTCAATAGAGTGTACACCATGGGACTGATTCACCTGCCATAGCACTGTCAATAGAGTGTACACCATGGGACTGATTCACCTGCCATAGCACTGTCAATAGAGTGTACACCATGGGACTGATTCACCTGCCATAGCACTGTCAATAGAGTGTACACCATGGGACTGATTCACCTGCCATAGCACTGTCAATAGAGTGTACACCATGGGACTGATTCACCTGCCATAGCACTGTCAATAGAGTGTACACCATGGGACTGATTCACCTGCCATAGCACTGTCAATAGAGTGTACACCATGGGACTGATTCACCTGCCATAGCACTGTCAATAGAGTGTACACCATGGGACTGATTCACCTGCCATAGCACTGTCAATAGAGTGTACACCATGGGACTGATTCACCTGCCATAGCACTGTCAATAGAGTGTACACCATGGGACTGATTCACCTGCCATAGCACTGTCAATAGAGTGTACACCATGGGACTGATTCACCTGCCATAGCACTGTCAATAGAGTGTACACCATGGGACTGATTCACCTGCCATAGCACTGTCAATAGAGTGTACACCATGGGACTGATTCACCTGCCATAGCACTGTCAATAGAGTGTACACCATGGGACTGATTCACCTGCCATAGCACTGTCAATAGAGTGTACACCATGGGACTGATTCACCTGCCATAGCACTGTCAATAGAGTGTACACCATGGGACTGATTCACCTGCCATAGCACTGTCAATAGAGTGTACACCATGGGACTGATTCACCTGCCATAGCACTGTCAATAGAGTGTACACCATGGGACTGATTCACCTGCCATAGCACTGTCAATAGAGTGTACACCATGGGACTGATTCACCTGCCATAGCACTGTCAATAGAGTGTACACCATGGGACTGATTCACCTGCCATAGCACTGTCAATAGAGTGTACACCATGGGACTGATTCACCTGCCATAGCACTGTCAATAGAGTGTACACCATGGGACTGATTCACCTGCCATAGCACTGTCAATAGAGTGTACACCATGGGACTGATTCACCTGCCATAGCACTGTCAATAGAGTGTACACCATGGGACTGATTCACCTGCCATAGCACTGTCAATAGAGTGTACACCATGGGACTGATTCACCTGCCATAGCACTGTCAATAGAGTGTACACCATGGGACTGATTCACCTGCCATAGCACTGTCAATAGAGTGTACACCATGGGACTGATTCACCTGCCATAGCACTGTCAATAGAGTGTACACCATGGGACTGATTCACCTGCCATAGCACTGTCAATAGAGTGTACACCATGGGACTGATTCACCTGCCATAGCACTGTCAATAGAGTGTACACCATGGGACTGATTCACCTGCCATAGCACTGTCAATAGAGTGTACACCATGGGACTGATTCACCTGCCATAGCACTGTCAATAGAGTGTACACCATGGGACTGATTCACCTGCCACAGCACTGTCAATAGAGTGTACACCATGGGACTGATTCACCTGCCATAGCACTGTCAATAGAGTGTACACCATGGGACTGATTCACCTGCCATAGCACTGTCAATAGAGTGTACACCATGGGACTGATTCACCTGCCATAGCACTGTCAATAGAGTGTACACCATGGGACTGATTCACCTGCCATAGCACTGTCAATAAAGTTCACACCATGGAACTGATTCACCTGCCATAGAACTGACAATAGAGTGTATACCATGTGAATGATTCACCTGCCATAGCACTGTCAATTGAGTGTACACGATGGGACTGATTCACCTGGCATAACACTGTCATTAGGGTGCACACCAAGGGACTGATTCACCTGCCACAGCACTGTCAATAGAGTGTATATCATGTGACTGATTCACCTGCCATACCACTGTCAATAGAGTGTACACCATGGGACTGATTCACCTGCCATAGCACTGTCAATAGAGTGTACACCATGGGACTGATTCACCTGCCATAGCACTGTCAATAGAGTGTACACCATGGGACTGATTCACCTGCCATAGCACTGTCAATAGAGTGTACACCATGGGACTGATTCACCTGCCATAGCACTGTCAATAGAGTGTACACCATGGGACTGATTCACCTGCCATAGCACTGTCAATAGAGTGTACACCATGGGACTGATTCACCTGCCATAGCACTGTCAATAGAGTGTACACCATGGGACTGATTCACCTGCCATAGCACTGTCAATAGAGTGTACACCATGGGACTGATTCACCTGCCATAGCACTGTCAATAGAGTGTACACCATGGGACTGATTCACCTGCCATAGCACTGTCAATAGAGTGTACACCATGGGACTGATTCACCTGCCATAGCACTGTCAATAGAGTGTACACCATGGGACTGATTCACCTGCCATAGCACTGTCAATAGAGTGTACACCATGGGACTGATTCACCTGCCATAGCACTGTCAATAGAGTGTACACCATGGGACTGATTCACCTGCCATAGCACTGTCAATAGAGTGTACACCATGGGACTGATTCACCTGCCATAGCACTGTCAATAGAGTGTACACCATGGGACTGATTCACCTGCCATAGCACTGTCAATAGAGTGTACACCATGGGACTGATTCACCTGCCATAGCACTGTCAATAGAGTGTACACCATGGGACTGATTCACCTGCCATAGCACTGTCAATAGAGTGTACACCATGGGACTGATTCACCTGCCATAGCACTGTCAATAGAGTGTACACCATGGGACTGATTCACCTGCCATAGCACTGTCAATAGAGTGTACACCATGGGACTGATTCACCTGCCATAGCACTGTCAATAGAGTGTACACCATGGGACTGATTCACCTGCCATAGCACTGTCAATAGAGTGTACACCATGGGACTGATTCACCTGCCATAGCACTGTCAATAGAGTGTACACCATGGGACTGATTCACCTGCCATAGCACTGTCAATAGAGTGTACACCATGGGACTGATTCACCTGCCATAGCACTGTCAATAGAGTGTACACCATGGGACTGATTCACCTGCCATAGCACTGTCAATAGAGTGTACACCATGGGACTGATTCACCTGCCATAGCACTGTCAATAGAGTGTACACCATGGGACTGATTCACCTGCCATAGCACTGTCAATAGAGTGTACACCATGGGACTGATTCACCTGCCATAGCACTGTCAATAGAGTGTACACCATGGGACTGATTCACCTGCCATAGCACTGTCAATAGAGTGTACACCATGGGACTGATTCACCTGCCATAGCACTGTCAATAGAGTGTACACCATGGGACTGATTCACCTGCCATAGCACTGTCAATAGAGTGTACACCATGGGACTGATTCACCTGCCATAGCACTGTCAATAGAGTGTACACCATGGGACTGATTCACCTGCCATAGCACTGTCAATAGAGTGTACACCATGGGACTGATTCACCTGCCATAGCACTGTCAATAGAGTGTACACCATGGGACTGATTCACCTGCCATAGCACTGTCAATAGAGTGTACACCATGGGACTGATTCACCTGCCATAGCACTGTCAATAGAGTGTACACCATGGGACTGATTCACCTGCCATAGCACTGTCAATAGAGTGTACACCATGGGACTGATTCACCTGCCATAGCACTGTCAATAGAGTGTACACCATGGGACTGATTCACCTGCCATAGCACTGTCAATAGAGTGTACACCATGGGACTGATTCACCTGCCATAGCACTGTCAATAGAGTGTACACCATGGGACTGATTCACCTGCCATAGCACTGTCAATAGAGTGTACACCATGGGACTGATTCACCTGCCATAGCACTGTCAATAGAGTGTACACCATGGGACTGATTCACCTGCCATAGCACTGTCAATAGAGTGTACACCATGGGACTGATTCACCTGCCATAGCACTGTCAATAGAGTGTACACCATGGGACTGATTCACCTGCCATAGCACTGTCAATAGAGTGTACACCATGGGACTGATTCACCTGCCATAGCACTGTCAATAGAGTGTACACCATGGGACTGATTCACCTGCCATAGCACTGTCAATAGAGTGTACACCATGGGACTGATTCACCTGCCATAGCACTGTCAATAGAGTGTACACCATGGGACTGATTCACCTGCCATAGCACTGTCAATAGAGTGTACACCATGGGACTGATTCACCTGCCATAGCACTGTCAATAGAGTGTACACCATGGGACTGATTCACCTGCCATAGCACTGTCAATAGAGTGTACACCATGGGACTGATTCACCTGCCATAGCACTGTCAATAGAGTGTACACCATGGGACTGATTCACCTGCCATAGCACTGTCAATAGAGTGTACACCATGGGACTGATTCACCTGCCATAGCACTGTCAATAGAGTGTACACCATGGGACTGATTCACCTGCCATAGCACTGTCAATAGAGTGTACACCATGGGACTGATTCACCTGCCATAGCACTGTCAATAGAGTGTACACCATGGGACTGATTCACCTGCCATAGCACTGTCAATAGAGTGTACACCATGGGACTGATTCACCTGCCATAGCACTGTCAATAGAGTGTACACCATGGGACTGATTCACCTGCCATAGCACTGTCAATAGAGTGTACACCATGGGACTGATTCACCTGCCATAGCACTGTCAATAGAGTGTACACCATGGGACTGATTCACCTGCCATAGCACTGTCAATAGAGTGTACACCATGGGACTGATTCACCTGCCATAGCACTGTCAATAGAGTGTACACCATGGGACTGATTCACCTGCCATAGCACTGTCAATAGAGTGTACACCATGGGACTGATTCACCTGCCATAGCACTGTCAATAGTACACCATGGGACTGATTCACCTGCCATAGCACTGTCAATAGAGTGTACACCATGGGACTGATTCACCTGCCATAGCACTGTCAATAGAGTGTACACCATGGGACTGATTCACCTGCCATAGCACTGTCAATAGAGTGTACACCATGGGACTGATTCACCTGCCATAGCACTGTCAATAGAGTGTACACCATGGGACTGATTCACCTGCCATAGCACTGTCAATAGAGTGTACACCATGGGACTGATTCACCTGCCATAGCACTGTCAATAGAGTGTACACCATGGGACTGATTCACCTGCCATAGCACTGTCAATAGAGTGTACACCATGGGACTGATTCACCTGCCATAGCACTGTCAATAGAGTGTACACCATGGGACTGATTCACCTGCCATAGCACTGTCAATAGAGTGTACACCATGGGACTGATTCACCTGCCATAGCACTGTCAATAGAGTGTACACCATGGGACTGATTCACCTGCCATAGCACTGTCAATAGAGTGTACACCATGGGACTGATTCACCTGCCATAGCACTGTCAATAGAGTGTACACCATGGGACTGATTCACCTGCCATAGCACTGTCAATAGAGTGTACACCATGGGACTGATTCACCTGCCATAGCACTGTCAATAGAGTGTACACCATGGGACTGATTCACCTGCCATAGCACTGTCAATAGAGTGCACACCATGGGACTGATTCACCTGCCATAGCACTGTCAATAGAGTGTACACCATGGGACTGATTCACCTGCCATAGCACTGTCAATAGAGTGCACACCATGGGACTGATTCACCTGCCATAGCACTGTCAATAGAGTGTACACCATGGGACTGATTCACCTGCCATAGCACTGTCAATAGAGTGTACACCATGGGACTGATTCACCTGCCATAGCACTGTCAATAGAGTGCACACCATGGGACTGATTCACCTGCCATAGCACTGTCAATAGAGTGCACACCATGGGACTGATTCACCTGCCATAGCACTGTCAATAGAGTGTACACCATGGGACTGATTCACCTGCCATAGCACTGTCAATAGAGTGCACACCATGGGACTGATTCACCTGCCATAGCACTGTCAATAGAGTGTACACCATGGGACTGATTCACCTGCCATAGCACTGTCTATATGGTGGACACCATGTGACTGATTCACCTGACATAACACTGTCAATAGATTGCACACCATGGGACTGATTCACCTGCCATAGCACTGTCAATAGCATGCACACCACAGGACTGATTCACCTGCCATAGCACTGTCAATAGCATGCACACCACAGGACTGATTCACCTGCCATAGCACTGTCAATAGCATGCACACCACAGGACTGATTCACCTGCCATAGCACTGTCAATATGCACACCACAGGACTGATTCACCTGCCATAGCACTGTCAATAGCATGCACACCACAGGACTGATTCACCTGCCATAGCACTGTCAATAGTGCACACCACAGGACTGATTCACCTGCCATAGCACTGTCAATAGAGCACACCATGGGACTGATTCACCTGCCATAGCACTGTCAATAGAGCACACCATGGGACTGATTCACCTGCCATAGCACTGTCAATAGCACACCATGGGACTGATTCACCTGCCATAGCACTGTCAATAGCACACCATGGGACTGATTCACCTGCCATAGCACTGTCAATAGAGCACACCATGGGACTGATTCACCTGCCATAGCACTGTCAATAGGCACACCATGGGACTGATTCACCTGCCATAGCACTGTCAATAGCACACCATGGGACTGATTCACCTGCCATAGCACTGTCAATAGGCACACCATGGGACTGATTCACCTGCCATAGCACTGTCAATAGCACACCATGGGACTGATTCACCTGCCATAGCACTGTCAATAGCACACCATGGGACTGATTCACCTGCCATAGCACTGTCAATAGCACACCATGGGACTGATTCACCTGCCATAGCACTGTCAATAGCACACCATGGGACTGATTCACCTGCCATAGCACTGTCAATAGCACACCATGGGACTGATTCACCTGCCATAGCACTGTCAATAGCACACCATGGGACTGATTCACCTGCCATAGCACTGTCAATAGCACACCATGGGACTGATTCACCTGCCATAGCACTGTCAATAGCACACCATGGGACTGATTCACCTGCCATAGCACTGTCAATAGCACACCATGGGACTGATTCACCTGCCATAGCACTGTCAATAGCACACCATGGGACTGATTCACCTGCCATAGCACTGTCAATAGCACACCATGGGACTGATTCACCTGCCATAGCACTGTCAATAGCACACCATGGGACTGATTCACCTGCCATAGCACTGTCAATAGCACACCATGGGACTGATTCACCTGCCATAGCACTGTCAATAGCACACCATGGGACTGATTCACCTGCCATAGCACTGTCAATAGCACACCATGGGACTGATTCACCTGCCATAGCACTGTCAATAGCACACCATGGGACTGATTCACCTGCCATAGCACTGTCAATAGCACACCATGGGACTGATTCACCTGCCATAGCACTGTCAATAGCACACCATGGGACTGATTCACCTGCCATAGCACTGTCAATAGCACACCATGGGACTGATTCACCTGCCATAGCACTGTCAATAGCACACCATGGGACTGATTCACCTGCCATAGCACTGTCAATAGCACACCATGGGACTGATTCACCTGCCATAGCACTGTCAATAGCACACCATGGGACTGATTCACCTGCCATAGCACTGTCAATAGCACACCATGGGACTGATTCACCTGCCATAGCACTGTCAATAGCACACCATGGGACTGATTCACCTGCCATAGCACTGTCAATAGCACACCATGGGACTGATTCACCTGCCATAGCACTGTCAATAGCACACCATGGGACTGATTCACCTGCCATAGCACTGTCAATAGCACACCATGGGACTGATTCACCTGCCATAGCACTGTCAATAGCACACCATGGGACTGATTCACCTGCCATAGCACTGTCAATAGCACACCATGGGACTGATTCACCTGCCATAGCACTGTCAATAGCACACCATGGGACTGATTCACCTGCCATAGCACTGTCAATAGCACACCATGGGACTGATTCACCTGCCATAGCACTGTCAATAGCACACCATGGGACTGATTCACCTGCCATAGCACTGTCAATAGCACACCATGGGACTGATTCACCTGCCATAGCACTGTCAATAGCACACCATGGGACTGATTCACCTGCCATAGCACTGTCAATAGCACACCATGGGACTGATTCACCTGCCATAGCACTGTCAATAGCACACCATGGGACTGATTCACCTGCCATAGCACTGTCAATAGCACACCATGGGACTGATTCACCTGCCATAGCACTGTCAATAGCACACCATGGGACTGATTCACCTGCCATAGCACTGTCAATAGCACACCATGGGACTGATTCACCTGCCATAGCACTGTCAATAGCACACCATGGGACTGATTCACCTGCCATAGCACTGTCAATAGCACACCATGGGACTGATTCACCTGCCATAGCACTGTCAATAGCACACCATGGGACTGATTCACCTGCCATAGCACTGTCAATAGCACACCATGGGACTGATTCACCTGCCATAGCACTGTCAATAGCACACCATGGGACTGATTCACCTGCCATAGCACTGTCAATAGCACACCATGGGACTGATTCACCTGCCATAGCACTGTCAATAGCACACCATGGGACTGATTCACCTGCCATAGCACTGTCAATAGCACACCATGGGACTGATTCACCTGCCATAGCACTGTCAATAGCACACCATGGGACTGATTCACCTGCCATAGCACTGTCAATAGCACACCATGGGACTGATTCACCTGCCATAGCACTGTCAATAGCACACCATGGGACTGATTCACCTGCCATAGCACTGTCAATAGCACACCATGGGACTGATTCACCTGCCATAGCACTGTCAATAGCACACCATGGGACTGATTCACCTGCCATAGCACTGTCAATAGCACACCATGGGACTGATTCACCTGCCATAGCACTGTCAATAGCACACCATGGGACTGATTCACCTGCCATAGCACTGTCAATAGCACACCATGGGACTGATTCACCTGCCATAGCACTGTCAATAGCACACCATGGGACTGATTCACCTGCCATAGCACTGTCAATAGCACACCATGGGACTGATTCACCTGCCATAGCACTGTCAATAGCACACCATGGGACTGATTCACCTGCCATAGCACTGTCAATAGCACACCATGGGACTGATTCACCTGCCATAGCACTGTCAATAGCACACCATGGGACTGATTCACCTGCCATAGCACTGTCAATAGCACACCATGGGACTGATTCACCTGCCATAGCACTGTCAATAGCACACCATGGGACTGATTCACCTGCCATAGCACTGTCAATAGCACACCATGGGACTGATTCACCTGCCATAGCACTGTCAATAGCACACCATGGGACTGATTCACCTGCCATAGCACTGTCAATAGCACACCATGGGACTGATTCACCTGCCATAGCACTGTCAATAGCACACCATGGGACTGATTCACCTGCCATAGCACTGTCAATAGCACACCATGGGACTGATTCACCTGCCATAGCACTGTCAATAGCACACCATGGGACTGATTCACCTGCCATAGCACTGTCAATAGCACACCATGGGACTGATTCACCTGCCATAGCACTGTCAATAGCACACCATGGGACTGATTCACCTGCCATAGCACTGTCAATAGCACACCATGGGACTGATTCACCTGCCATAGCACTGTCAATAGCACACCATGGGACTGATTCACCTGCCATAGCACTGTCAATAGCACACCATGGGACTGATTCACCTGCCATAGCACTGTCAATAGCACACCATGGGACTGATTCACCTGCCATAGCACTGTCAATAGCACACCATGGGACTGATTCACCTGCCATAGCACTGTCAATAGCACACCATGGGACTGATTCACCTGCCATAGCACTGTCAATAGCACACCATGGGACTGATTCACCTGCCATAGCACTGTCAATAGCACACCATGGGACTGATTCACCTGCCATAGCACTGTCAATAGCACACCATGGGACTGATTCACCTGCCATAGCACTGTCAATAGCACACCATGGGACTGATTCACCTGCCATAGCACTGTCAATAGCACACCATGGGACTGATTCACCTGCCATAGCACTGTCAATAGCACACCATGGGACTGATTCACCTGCCATAGCACTGTCAATAGCACACCATGGGACTGATTCACCTGCCATAGCACTGTCAATAGCACACCATGGGACTGATTCACCTGCCATAGCACTGTCAATAGCACACCATGGGACTGATTCACCTGCCATAGCACTGTCAATAGCACACCATGGGACTGATTCACCTGCCATAGCACTGTCAATAGCACACCATGGGACTGATTCACCTGCCATAGCACTGTCAATAGCACACCATGGGACTGATTCACCTGCCATAGCACTGTCAATAGCACACCATGGGACTGATTCACCTGCCATAGCACTGTCAATAGCACACCATGGGACTGATTCACCTGCCATAGCACTGTCAATAGCACACCATGGGACTGATTCACCTGCCATAGCACTGTCAATAGCACACCATGGGACTGATTCACCTGCCATAGCACTGTCAATAGCACACCATGGGACTGATTCACCTGCCATAGCACTGTCAATAGCACACCATGGGACTGATTCACCTGCCATAGCACTGTCAATAGCACACCATGGGACTGATTCACCTGCCATAGCACTGTCAATAGCACACCATGGGACTGATTCACCTGCCATAGCACTGTCAATAGCACACCATGGGACTGATTCACCTGCCATAGCACTGTCAATAGCACACCATGGGACTGATTCACCTGCCATAGCACTGTCAATAGCACACCATGGGACTGATTCACCTGCCATAGCACTGTCAATAGCACACCATGGGACTGATTCACCTGCCATAGCACTGTCAATAGCACACCATGGGACTGATTCACCTGCCATAGCACTGTCAATAGCACACCATGGGACTGATTCACCTGCCATAGCACTGTCAATAGCACACCATGGGACTGATTCACCTGCCATAGCACTGTCAATAGCACACCATGGGACTGATTCACCTGCCATAGCACTGTCAATAGCACACCATGGGACTGATTCACCTGCCATAGCACTGTCAATAGCACACCATGGGACTGATTCACCTGCCATAGCACTGTCAATAGCACACCATGGGACTGATTCACCTGCCATAGCACTGTCAATAGCACACCATGGGACTGATTCACCTGCCATAGCACTGTCAATAGCACACCATGGGACTGATTCACCTGCCATAGCACTGTCAATAGCACACCATGGGACTGATTCACCTGCCATAGCACTGTCAATAGCACACCATGGGACTGATTCACCTGCCATAGCACTGTCAATAGCACACCATGGGACTGATTCACCTGCCATAGCACTGTCAATAGCACACCATGGGACTGATTCACCTGCCATAGCACTGTCAATAGCACACCATGGGACTGATTCACCTGCCATAGCACTGTCAATAGCACACCATGGGACTGATTCACCTGCCATAGCACTGTCAATAGCACACCATGGGACTGATTCACCTGCCATAGCACTGTCAATAGCACACCATGGGACTGATTCACCTGCCATAGCACTGTCAATAGCACACCATGGGACTGATTCACCTGCCATAGCACTGTCAATAGCACACCATGGGACTGATTCACCTGCCATAGCACTGTCAATAGCACACCATGGGACTGATTCACCTGCCATAGCACTGTCAATAGCACACCATGGGACTGATTCACCTGCCATAGCACTGTCAATAGCACACCATGGGACTGATTCACCTGCCATAGCACTGTCAATAGCACACCATGGGACTGATTCACCTGCCATAGCACTGTCAATAGCACACCATGGGACTGATTCACCTGCCATAGCACTGTCAATAGCACACCATGGGACTGATTCACCTGCCATAGCACTGTCAATAGCACACCATGGGACTGATTCACCTGCCATAGCACTGTCAATAGCACACCATGGGACTGATTCACCTGCCATAGCACTGTCAATAGCACACCATGGGACTGATTCACCTGCCATAGCACTGTCAATAGCACACCATGGGACTGATTCACCTGCCATAGCACTGTCAATAGCACACCATGGGACTGATTCACCTGCCATAGCACTGTCAATAGCACACCATGGGACTGATTCACCTGCCATAGCACTGTCAATAGCACACCATGGGACTGATTCACCTGCCATAGCACTGTCAATAGCACACCATGGGACTGATTCACCTGCCATAGCACTGTCAATAGCACACCATGGGACTGATTCACCTGCCATAGCACTGTCAATAGCACACCATGGGACTGATTCACCTGCCATAGCACTGTCAATAGCACACCATGGGACTGATTCACCTGCCATAGCACTGTCAATAGCACACCATGGGACTGATTCACCTGCCATAGCACTGTCAATAGCACACCATGGGACTGATTCACCTGCCATAGCACTGTCAATAGCACACCATGGGACTGATTCACCTGCCATAGCACTGTCAATAGCACACCATGGGACTGATTCACCTGCCATAGCACTGTCAATAGCACACCATGGGACTGATTCACCTGCCATAGCACTGTCAATAGCACACCATGGGACTGATTCACCTGCCATAGCACTGTCAATAGCACACCATGGGACTGATTCACCTGCCATAGCACTGTCAATAGCACACCATGGGACTGATTCACCTGCCATAGCACTGTCAATAGCACACCATGGGACTGATTCACCTGCCATAGCACTGTCAATAGCACACCATGGGACTGATTCACCTGCCATAGCACTGTCAATAGCACACCATGGGACTGATTCACCTGCCATAGCACTGTCAATAGCACACCATGGGACTGATTCACCTGCCATAGCACTGTCAATAGCACACCATGGGACTGATTCACCTGCCATAGCACTGTCAATAGCACACCATGGGACTGATTCACCTGCCATAGCACTGTCAATAGCACACCATGGGACTGATTCACCTGCCATAGCACTGTCAATAGCACACCATGGGACTGATTCACCTGCCATAGCACTGTCAATAGCACACCATGGGACTGATTCACCTGCCATAGCACTGTCAATAGCACACCATGGGACTGATTCACCTGCCATAGCACTGTCAATAGCACACCATGGGACTGATTCACCTGCCATAGCACTGTCAATAGCACACCATGGGACTGATTCACCTGCCATAGCACTGTCAATAGCACACCATGGGACTGATTCACCTGCCATAGCACTGTCAATAGCACACCATGGGACTGATTCACCTGCCATAGCACTGTCAATAGCACACCATGGGACTGATTCACCTGCCATAGCACTGTCAATAGCACACCATGGGACTGATTCACCTGCCATAGCACTGTCAATAGCACACCATATGACTGATTCCCCTGCCATAGCACTGTCAATAGCAGACCATGGGACTGATTCACCTGATATAGCACTGTCAATATCCCACCATATGACTGATTAACCTGCCATAGCACTGTCAATATCACACCGTATGACTGATTAACCTGCCATAGCACTGTCAATATCACACAGTATGACTGATTAACCTGCTGTACCTCTGTCAATATCACACCATGGGACTGATTCACCTGCTATAGCACTGTCAATATCACACCATGGGACTGATTCACCTGCCATAACACTGTCAATAGCACACCATAGGACTGATTCATCTGCCATAACACTGTCTATAGCACACCATGGTGATGATTCACCTGCAATAGCACTGTCAATGCAAACCATCGAACTGATTCACCTGCTATAGCACTGTCAATAGCACACCCTAGGACTGATTCACCTGCCATAACACTGTCAATAGCGCACCATAAGACTGATTCAACTGCTACAGCACTGTCAATAGCACACCATCAGACTGATTCACCTGCTATAGCACTGTCAATAGCACACCATGGGACTGATTCACCTGCTATAGCACTGTCAATAGCACACCATAGGACTGATTCACCTGCCATAGCACTGTCAATAGCACACCATGGGACTGATTCACCTGCCATAGCACTGTCAATAGCACACCATGGGACTGATTCACCTGCCATAGCACTGTCAATAGCACACCATAAGACTGATTCACCTGCCATAGCACTGTCAATAGCACACCATGGGACTGATTCACCTGCCATAGCACTGTCAATAGCACACCATGGGACTGATTCACCTGCCATAGCACTGTCAATAGCACACCATGGGACTGATTCACCTGCCATAGCACTGTCAATAGCACACCATGGGACTGATTCACCTGCCATAGCACTGTCAATAGCACACCATGGGACTGATTCACCTGCCATAGCACTGTCAATAGCACACCATGGGACTGATTCACCTGCCATAGCACTGTCAATAGCACACCATGGGACTGATTCACCTGCCATAGCACTGTCAATAGCACACCATGGGACTGATTCACCTGCCATAGCACTGTCAATAGCACACCATGGGACTGATTCACCTGCCATAGCACTGTCAATAGCACACCATGGGACTGATTCACCTGCCATAGCACTGTCAATAGCACACCATGGGACTGATTCACCTGCCATAGCACTGTCAATAGCACACCATGGGACTGATTCACCTGCCATAGCACTGTCAATAGGGATGCCATGGGACTGATTCACCTGCCATAGCACTGTCAATAGGGATGCCATGGGACTGATTCACCTGCCATAGCACTGTCAATAGTACACCATGGGACTGATTCACCTGCCATAGCACTGTCAATAGCGTACACCATGGGACTGATTCACCTGCCATAGCACTGTCAATAGCACACCATGGGACTGATTCCCCTGCCACAGCACTGTCAATAGCACAGCATGGGACTGATTCACCTGCCATAGCACTGTCAATAGACACACCATGGGACTGATTCACCTGCCATAGCACTGTCAATAGACACACCATGGGACTGATTCACCTGCCATAGCACTGTCAATAGTCACACCATGGGACTGATTCACCTGCCATAGCACTGTCAATAGCACACCATGGGACTGATTCACCTGCCATAGCACTGTCAATAGCACACCATGGGACTGATTCACCTGCCATAGCACTGTCAATAGCACACCATGGGACTGATTCACCTGCCATAGCACTGTCAATAGCACACCATGGGACTGATTCACCTGCCATAGCACTGTCAATAGCACACCATGGGACTGATTCACCTGCCATAGCACTGTCAATAGCACACCATGGGACTGATTCACCTGCCATAGCACTGTCAATAGCACACCATGGGACTGATTCACCTGCCATAGCACTGTCAATAGATACACCATGGGACTGATTCACCTGCCATAGCACTGTCAATAGAGCACACCATGGGACTGATTCACCTGCCATAGCACTGTCAATAGAGCACACCATGGGACTGATTCACCTGCCATAGCACTGTCAATAGCACACCATGGGACTGATTCACCTGCCATAGCACTGTCAATAGTGCACACCATGGGACTGATTCACCTGCCATAGCACTGTCAATGAGTGCACACCATGGGACTGATTCACCTGCCATAGCACTGTCAATGAGCACACCATGGGACTGATTCACCTGCCATAGCACTGTCAATAGCGTACACCATGGGACTGATTCACCTGCCATAGCACTGTCAATAGAGCACACCATGGGACTGATTCACCTGCCATAGCACTGTCAATAGCACACCATGGGACTGATTCACCTGCCATAGCACTGTCAATAGAGTACACCATGGGACTGATTCACCTGCCATAGCACTGTCAATAGCACACCATGGGACTGATTCACCTGCCATAGCACTGTCAATAGCACACCATGGGACTGATTCACCTGCCATAGCACTGTCAATAGAGCACACCATGGGACTGATTCACCTGCCATAGCACTGTCAATAGCACACCATGGGACTGATTCACCTGCCATAGCACTGTCAATAGATGTACACCATGGGACTGATTCACCTGCCATAGCACTGTCAATGAGCACACCATGGGACTGATTCACCTGCCATAGCACTGTCAATAGTGCACACCATGGGACTGATTCACCTGCCATAGCACTGTCAATAGCACACCATGGGACTGATTCACCTGCCATAGCACTGTCAATAGAGTACACCATGGGACTGATTCACCTGCCATAGCACTGTCAATAGCGTACACCATGGGACTGATTCACCTGCCATAGCACTGTCAATAGTACACCATGGGACTGATTCACCTGCCATAGCACTGTCAATAGTACACCATGGGACTGATTCACCTGCCATAGCACTGTCAATAGACGTACACCATGGGACTGATTCACCTGCCATAGCACTGTCAATAGAGCACACCATGGGACTGATTCACCTGCCATAGCACTATCCATGGGACTGATTCACCTGCCATAGCACTGTCAATAGCACACCATGGGACTGATTCACCTGCCATAGCACTGTCAATAGCACACCATGGGACTGATTCACCTGCCATAGCACTGTCAATAGCACACCATGGGACTGATTCACCTGCCATAGCACTGTCAATAGAGTGACACCATGGGACTGATTCACCTGCCATAGCACTGTCAATAGTGCACACCATGGGACTGATTCACCTGCCATAGCACTGTCAATAGTCACACCATGGGACTGATTCACCTGCCATAGCACTGTCAATAGTGCACACCATGGGACTGATTCACCTGCCATAGCACTGTCAATAGAGTGCACACCATGGGACTGATTCACCTGCCATAGCACTGTCAATAGTGTACACCATGGGACTGATTCACCTGCCATAGCACTGTCAATAGAGTGCACACCATGGGACTGATTCACCTGCCATAGCACTGTCAATAGTACACCATGGGACTGATTCACCTGCCATAGCACTGTCAATAGAGTACACCATGGGACTGATTCACCTGCCATAGCACTGTCAATAGAGTGTACACCATGGGACTGATTCACCTGCCATAGCACTGTCAATAGAGTGTACACCATGGGACTGATTCACCTGCCATAGCACTGTCAATAGAGTGTACGTCAGGGACTGATTCACCTGCCATAGCACTGTCAATAGAGTACACACGATGGGACTGATTCACCTGCCACAGCACTGTCAATAGAGTGCACACCATGGGACTGATTCACCTGCCATAGCACTGTCAATAGAGTGTACACCATGGGACTGATTCACCTGCCATAGCACTGTCAATAGAGTATACACTATGGGACTGTTTCACCTGCCATAGCACTGTCAATAGAGTGTACACTATGGGACTGATTCACCTGCCATACCACTGTCAATAGAGTGTACACTATGGGTCTGTTTCACCTGCCATAGCACTGTCAATAGAGTGCACACCATGGGACTGATTCACCTGCCATAGCCCTGTCAATAGATGTACACCATGGGACTGATTCACCTGCCATAGCATTGTCAATAGATGTACACCATGGGACTGATTCACCTGCCATAGCACTGTCAATAGAGTACACCATGGGACTGATTCACCTGCCATAGCACTGTCAATAGAGTGTACACCATGGGACTGATTCACCTGCCATAGCACTGTCAATAGAGTGCACACCATGGGACTGATTCACCTGCCATAGCACTGTCAATAGAGTACACCATGGGACTGATTCACCTGCCATAGCACTGTCAATAGAGTACACCATGGGACTGATTCACCTGCCATAGCACTGTCAATAGATGTACACCATGGGACTGATTCACCTGCCATAGCACTGTCAATAGTGTACACCATGGGACTGATTCACCTGCCATAGCACTGTCAATAGATGTACACCATGGGACTGATTCACCTGCCATAGCACTGTCAATAGAGTACACCATGGGACTGATTCACCTGCCATAGCACTGTCAATAGAGTACACCATGGGACTGATTCACCTGCCATAGCACTGTCAATAGAGTGTACACCATGGGACTGATTCACCTGCCATAGCACTGTCAATAGAGTGTACACCATGGGACTGATTCACCTGCCATAGCACTGTCAATAGAGTGCACACCATGGGACTGATTCACCTGCCATAGCACTGTCAATAGAGTGAACACCATGGCCACCATGGGACCATGGGACTGATTCACCTGCCATAGCACTGTCAATAGAGTGTACACCATGGGACTTATTCACCTGCCATAGCACTGTCATTAGGGAGCACACCATGGGACTGTTTCACCTGCCATACCACAGTCAATAGAGTGTACACCATGGGAGTGATTCACCTGCCATAGCATTGTCAATAGAGTGTACACTATGGGACTGTTTCACCTGCCATAGCACTGTCAATAGAGTGTACACCATGGGACTGATTCACCTGCCATAGCACTGTCAATAGAGTGTACACCATGGGACTGATTCACCTGCCATAGCACTGTCAATAGAGTGACACCATGGGACTGATTCACCTGCCATCGCACTGTCAATAGAGTGTACACCATGGGACTGATTCACCTGCCATAGCACTGTCAATAGAGTGTACACCATGGGACTGATTCACCTGCCATAGCACTGTCAATAGAGTACACCATGGGTCTGTTTCACCTGCCATAGCACTATCAATATAGTGTATACTATGTGACTGATTCACCTGCCATAGCACTGTCAATAGAGTATGGACCATGGGACTGATTCACCTGCCATACCATTGTCAATAGAGTGTACACCATGGGACTGATTCACCTGCCATAGCACTGTCAATAGAGTACACCATGGGACTGATTCACTTCCCACAGCACTGTCAATAGAGTATACCATGGGACTGATTCACCTGCCATACCACTGTCAATAGAGTGCACACCATGGGACTGATTCACCTGCCACAGCACTGTCAATAGAGTGTACACCATGGGACTGATTCACCTGCCATAGCACTGTCAATAGAGTGTACACCATGGGACTGATTCACCTGCCATAGCACTGTCAATAGAGTGTAACCATGGGACTGATTCACCTGCCATAGCACTGTCAATAGAGTGTACACCATGGGACTGATTCACCTGCCATAGCACTGTCAATAGAGTGTACACCATGGGACTGATTCACCTGCCATAGCACTGTCAATAGTGCACACCATGGGACTGATTCACCTGCCATAGCACTGTCAATAGAGTGTACACCAGGGACTGATTCACCTGCCACAGCACTGTCAATAGAGTGTAAACCATGGGACTGATTCACCTGCCATAGCACTGTCAATAGAGTGTACACCATGGGACTGTTTCACCTGCCACAGAACTGACAATAGAGTGTACACCATGGGACTGATTCACCTGCCATAACACTGTCAATAGAGTTCACACCATGGGACTGATTCACCTGCCACAGCACTGACAATAGAGTGTATACCATGTGACTGATTCACCTGCCATAGAACTGTCAATAGAGTGTACACCATGGTACTGATTCACTTGCCACAGCACTGTCAATAGAGAGTACACTATGGGACTAATTCACCTCCAATAGCACTGTCAATATAGTGTATATCATGTGACTGATTCACCTGCCATAGCATTGTCAATAGAGTTCACACCATGGGACTGATTCACCTGCCACAGCACTGTCAATAGTACACCATGGGACTGATTCACCTGCCATAGCACTGTCAATAGAGTACACCATGGGACTGATTCACCTGCCATAGCACTGTCAATAGTGTACACCATGGGACTGATTCACCTGCCATAGCACTGTCAATAGAGTGTACACCATGGGACTGATTCACCTGCCATAACACTGTCAATAGAGTGTACACCATGGGACTGATTCACCTGCCATAGCACTGTCAATATGCACACCATGGGACTGATTCACCTGCCATAGCACTGTCAATAGAGTACACCATGGGACTGATTCACCTGCCATAGCACTGTCAATAGCACACCATGGGACTGATTCACCTGCCATAGCACTGTCAATAGCGTACACCATGGGACTGATTCACCTGCCATAGCACTGTCAATAGTGTACACCATGGGACTGATTCACCTGCCATAGCACTGTCAATAGAGTGTACACCATGGGACTGATTCACCTGCCATAGCACTGTCAATAGTGTACACCATGGGACTGATTCACCTGCCATAGCACTGTCAATAGAGTACACCATGGGACTGATTCACCTGCCATAGCACTGTCAATAGATGTACACCATGGGACTGATTCACCTGCCATAGCACTGTCAATAGTGTACACCATGGGACTGATTCACCTGCCATAGCACTGTCAATAGAGTGACACCATGGGACTGATTCACCTGCCATAGCACTGTCAATAGTACACCATGGGACTGATTCACCTGCCATAGCACTGTCAATAGATGTACACTATGGGACTTATTCACCTGCCATAGCACTGTCAATAGAGTGCACACCATGGGACTGATTCACCTGCCACAGCACTGTCAATAGAGTGTACACCATGGACTGATTCACCTGCCATAGCACTGTCAATAGAGTGTAAATCATGTGACTGATTCACCTGCCATAGCACTGTCAATAGAGTGTACACCATGGGACTGATTCACCTGCCATAGCAGTGTCAATAGGGTGCACACCATGGGACTGTTTCACCTGCCATAGCACTGTCAATTTAGTGTACACTATGAGACTGTTTCAACTGCCATAGCACTGTCAATAGACTGTATACCATGTGACTGATTCACCTGCCATACCACTGTCAATAGAGTGTACACTATGGGTCTGTTTCACCTGCCATAGCACTGTCAATAGAGTATATACAAAGTGACTGATTCACCTGCCATACCATTGTCAATAGAGTATATACAATGTGACTGATTCACCTGCCATACCATTGTCAATAGAGTGTACACCATGGGACTGATTCACCTGCCATAGCACTGTCAATAGAGTGTACACCATGGGACTGATTCACCTGCCATAGCACTGTCAATAGAGTACACCATGGGACTGATTCACCTGCCATAGCACTGTCAATAGAGAGTACACTATGGGACTGATTCACCTGCCATAGCACTGTCAATGGAGTGTATACCATGGGACTGATTCACCTGCCATAACAGTGTCAATACAGTTCACACCATGGGACTGATTCACCTGCCATAGAACTGACAATAGAGTGCACACCATGGGACTGATTCACCTGCCATAGCACTGTCAATAGAGTGTACACCATGGGACTGATTCACCTGCGATAACACTGTCAATAGAGTTCACACCATGGGACTGATTCACCTGCCATAGAACTGACAATAGAGTTCACACCATTTGACTGATTCACCTGCCATAACACTGTCAATAGAGAGTACACTATGGGACTAATTCACCTCCAATAGCACTGTCAATATAGTGTATATCATGTGACTGATTCACCTGCCATAGCACTGTGAATATAGTGTACACCAGGGACTGATTTACTTCCCACAGCACTGTCAATAGTACACCATGGGACTGATTCACCTGCCATAGCACTGTCAATAGAGTGCACACCATGGGACTGATTCACCTGCCATAGCACTGTCAATAGCGTACACCATGGGACTGATTCACCTGCCATAGCACTGTCAATAGAGTGTACACCATGGGACTGATTCACCTGCCATAGCACTGTCAATAGTACACCATGGGACTGATTCACCTGCCATAGCACTGTCAATAGTGTACACCATGGGACTGATTCACCTGCCATAGCACTGTCAATAGAGTGCACACCATGGGACTGATTCACCTGCCATAGCACTGTCAATAGATGTACACCATGGGACTGATTCACCTGCCATAGCACTGTAAATAGAGTACACCATGGGACTGTTTCACCTGCCATAGCACTGTCAATAGAGTGTACACCAGGTACTGATTCACCTGCCATAGCACTGTCAATAGAGTGCACACCATGGAGTGATTCACTTGCCATAGCACTGTCAATAGAGTGCACACCATGGGACTGATTCACCTGCCATAGCACTGTCAATAGAGTGTACCCCATGGGACTGATTCACCTGCCATAGCACTGTCTATATGGTGGACACCATGTGACTGATTCACCTGACATAACACTGTCAATAGATTGCACACCATGGTACTGATTCACCTGCCATCGCACTGTCAATAGAGTGCACACCATGGGACTGATTCACCTGCCATAGCACTGTCAATAGAGTGCACACCATGGGACTGATTCACCTGCCACAGCACTGTCAATAGAGTGTACACCATGGGACTGATTCACCTGCCACAGCACTGTCAATAGAGTTCACACCATGGGACTGATTCATCTGACATAGCACTGTCAATAGAGTACACACGATGGGACTGATTCACCTGCCATAGCACTGTCAATAGAGCACACCATGGGACTGATTCACCTGCCATAGCACTGTCAATAGTGTACACCATGGGACTGATTCACCTGCCATAGCACTGTCAATAGTGTACACCATGGGACTGATTCACCTGCCATAGCGCTGTCAATAGAGTACACACCATGGGACTGATTCACCTGCCATAGCGCTGTCAATAACGTGCACACCATGGGACTGATTCACCTGCCATAGCACTGTCAATAACGTGCAGGGACTGATTCACCTGCCATAGCACTGTCAATAGAGTACACCATGTGACTGATTCACCAGCCATAGCACTGTCAATAGAGTACACCAGGGACTGATTCACCTGCCACAGCATTGTCAATAGTGTGTACACCAGGGACTGATTCACCTACCACAACACTGTCAATAGAGTGCACACCATGGGAGTGATTCACCTGCCACAGCACTGTCAATAGCACACCATGGGACTGATTCACCTGCCATAGCACTGTCAATAGAGTGTACACCATGGGACTGATTCACCTGCCATAGCACTGTCAATAGAGTGTACACCATGGGACTGATTCACCTGCCATAGCACTGTCAATAGAGTACACCATGGGACTGATTCACCTGCCATAGCACTGTCAATAGAGTACACCATGGGACTGATTCACCTGCCATAGCACTGTCAATAGCACACCATGGGACTGATTCACCTGCCATAGCACTGTCAATAGCACACCATGGGACTGATTCACCTGCCATAGCACTGTCAATAGAGTACACCATGGGACTGATTCACCTGCCATAGCACTGTCAATAGAGTGTACACCATGGGACTGATTCACCTGCCATAGCACTGTCAATAGCGTACACCATGGGACTGATTCACCTGCCATAGCACTGTCAATAGATGCACACCATGGGACTGATTCACCTGCCATAGCACTGTCAATAGATGCACACCATGGGACTGATTCACCTGCCATAGCACTGTCAATAGAGTACACCATGGGACTGATTCACCTGCCATAGCACTGTCAATAGGTACACCATGGGACTGATTCACCTGCCATAGCACTGTCAATAGCACACCATGGACTGATTCACCTGCCATAGCACTGTCAATAGCACACCATGGGACTGATTCACCTGCCATAGCACTGTCAATAGTGCACACCATGGGACTGATTCACCTGCCATAGCACTGTCAATAGTACACCATGGGACTGATTCACCTGCCATAGCACTGTCAATAGAGTACACCATGGGACTGATTCACCTGCCATAGCACTGTCAATAGATGCACACCATGGGACTGATTCACCTGCCATAGCACTGTCAATAGTGCACACCATGGGACTGATTCACCTGCCATAGCACTGTCAATAGCTACACCATGGGACTGATTCACCTGCCATAGCACTGTCAATAGAGTGCACACCATGGGACTGATTCACCTGCCATAGCACTGTCAATAGCACACCATGGGACTGATTCACCTGCCATAGCACTGTCAATAGAGTACACCATGGGACTGATTCACCTGCCATAGCACTGTCAATAGCACACCATGGGACTGATTCACCTGCCATAGCACTGTCAATAGTGCACACCATGGGACTGATTCACCTGCCATAGCACTGTCAATAGCGTACACCATGGGACTGATTCACCTGCCATAGCACTGTCAATAGAGTACACCATGGGACTGATTCACCTGCCATAGCACTGTCAATAGTGTACACCATGGGACTGATTCACCTGCCATAGCACTGTCAATAGAGTACACCATGGGACTGATTCACCTGCCATAGCACTGTCAATAGCGTACACCATGGGACTGATTCACCTGCCATAGCACTGTCAATAGAGTACACCATGGGACTGATTCACCTGCCATAGCACTGTCAATAGTCACACCATGGGACTGATTCACCTGCCATAGCACTGTCAATAGAGTGCACACCATGGGACTGATTCACCTGCCATAGCACTGTCAATAGGCACACCATGGGACTGATTCACCTGCCATAGCACTGTCAATAGTCACACCATGGGACTGATTCACCTGCCATAGCACTGTCAATAGCACACCATGGGACTGATTCACCTGCCATAGCACTGTCAATAGTGCACACCATGGGACTGATTCACCTGCCATAGCACTGTCAATAGCACACCATGGGACTGATTCACCTGCCATAGCACTGTCAATAGACACACCATGGGACTGATTCACCTGCCATAGCACTGTCAATAGATGCACACCATGGGACTGATTCACCTGCCATAGCACTGTCAATAGTGCACACCATGGGACTGATTCACCTGCCATAGCACTGTCAATAGTGCACACCATGGGACTGATTCACCTGCCATAGCACTGTCAATAGAGCACACCATGGGACTGATTCACCTGCCATAGCACTGTCAATAGAGTACACCATGGGACTGATTCACCTGCCATAGCACTGTCAATAGTACACCATGGGACTGATTCACCTGCCATAGCACTGTCAATAGAGCACACCATGGGACTGATTCACCTGCCATAGCACTGTCAATAGTGCACACCATGGGACTGATTCACCTGCCATAGCACTGTCAATAGAGCACACCATGGGACTGATTCACCTGCCATAGCACTGTCAATAGAGCACACCATGGGACTGATTCACCTGCCATAGCACTGTCAATAGCTACACCATGGGACTGATTCACCTGCCATAGCACTGTCAATAGTGCACACCATGGGACTGATTCACCTGCCATAGCACTGTCAATAGCACACCATGGGACTGATTCACCTGCCATAGCACTGTCAATAGCACACCATGGGACTGATTCACCTGCCATAGCACTGTCAATAGCACACCATGGGACTGATTCACCTGCCATAGCACTGTCAATAGCACACCATGGGACTGATTCACCTGCCATAGCACTGTCAATAGCACACCATGGGACTGATTCACCTGCCATAGCACTGTCAATAGCACACCATGGGACTGATTCACCTGCCATAGCACTGTCAATAGAGTCACACCATGGGACTGATTCACCTGCCATAGCACTGTCAATAGGCACACCATGGGACTGATTCACCTGCCATAGCACTGTCAATAGCACACCATGGGACTGATTCACCTGCCATAGCACTGTCAATAGCACACCATGGGACTGATTCACCTGCCATAGCACTGTCAATAGCACACCATGGGACTGATTCACCTGCCATAGCACTGTCAATAGCACACCATGGGACTGATTCACCTGCCATAGCACTGTCAATAGAGCACACCATGGGACTGATTCACCTGCCATAGCACTGTCAATAGCACACCATGGGACTGATTCACCTGCCATAGCACTGTCAATAGTCACACCATGGGACTGATTCACCTGCCATAGCACTGTCAATAGCACACCATGGGACTGATTCACCTGCCATAGCACTGTCAATAGCACACCATGGGACTGATTCACCTGCCATAGCACTGTCAATAGCACACCATGGGACTGATTCACCTGCCATAGCACTGTCAATAGCACACCATGGGACTGATTCACCTGCCATAGCACTGTCAATAGCACACCATGGGACTGATTCACCTGCCATAGCACTGTCAATAGCACACCATGGGACTGATTCACCTGCCATAGCACTGTCAATAGCACACCATGGGACTGATTCACCTGCCATAGCACTGTCAATAGCACACCATGTGACTGATTCACCTGCCATACCACTGTCAATAGCACACCATGGGACTGATTCACCTGCCATAGCACTGTCAATAGCACACCATGGGACTGATTCACCTGCCATAGCACTGTCAATAGCACACCATAGGACTGATTCACCTGCTATAGCACTGTCAATAGCACACCATCGGACTGACTCACCTACTATAGCACTGTGAATAGCACAGCATAGGACTGATTCACCTGCCATAGCACTGTCACTCGCACAACATAGGACTGATTCACCTGCTATATCACTGTCAATAGCACACCATATAACTGATTCACCGGCTATAGCATTGTCAATAGCACACCATGGGACTGATTCAACTGCCATAGCTCTGTCAATAGATCACCATACGACTGATTCACCTGGTATAGCACTACCAATATCACACCATAGGACTGATTCACCTGCTATAGTACTGTCAATTGCACACCATGGGACTGATTCACCTGCCATAGCACTGTCAATAGCACACCATGGGACCGATTCACCTTCCATAGCACTGTCAATAGCACACCATGGGACTGATTCACCTTCTATAACACTGTCAATATCACACCATAGGACTGATTCACCTGCCATAGCACTGTCAATAGCACACCATGGGACTGATTCACCTGCCATAGCACTGTCAATAGCACACCATGGGACTGATTCACCTGCCATAGCACTGTCAATAGCACACCATGGGACTGATTCACCTGCCATAGCACTGTCAATAGCACACCATGGGACTGATTCACCTGCCATAGCACTGTCAATAGCACACCATGGGACTGATTCACCTGCCATAGCACTGTCAATAGCACACCATGGGACTGATTCACCTGCCATAGCACTGTCAATAGCACACCATGGGACTGATTCACCTGCCATAGCACTGTCAATAGCACACCATGGGACTGATTCACCTGCCATAGCACTGTCAATAGCACACCATGGGACTGATTCACCTGCCATAGCACTGTCAATAGCACACCATGGGACTGATTCACCTGCCATAGCACTGTCAATAGCACACCATGGGACTGATTCACCTGCCATAGCACTGTCAATAGCACACCATGGGACTGATTCACCTGCCATAGCACTGTCAATAGCACACCATGGGACTGATTCACCTGCCATAGCACTGTCAATAGCACACCATGGGACTGATTCACCTGCTATAGCACTGTCAATAGCACACCATGGGACTGATTCACCTGCATAGCACTGTCAATAGCACACCATGGGACTGATTCACCTGCCATAGCACTGTCAATAGCACACCATGGGACTGATTCACCTGCCATAGCACTGTCAATAGCACACCATGGGACTGATTCACCTGCCATAGCACTGTCAATAGCACACCATGGGACTGATTCACCTGCCATAGCACTGTCAATAGCACACCATGGGACTGATTCACCTGCCATAGCACTGTCAATAGCTAGCACACCATGGGACTGATTCACCTGCCATAGCACTGTCAATAGCACACCATGGGACTGATTCACCTGCCATAGCACTGTCAATAGCACACCATGGGACTGATTCACCTGCCATAGCACTGTCAATAGCACACCATGGGACTGATTCACCTGCCATAGCACTGTCAATAGCACACCATGGGACTGATTCACCTGCCATAGCACTGTCAATAGCACACCATGGGACTGATTCACCTGCCATAGCACTGTCAATAGCACACCATGGGACTGATTCACCTGCCATAGCACTGTCAATAGCACACCATGGGACTGATTCACCTGCCATAGCACTGTCAATAGCACACCATGGGACTGATTCACCTGCCATAGCACTGTCAATAGCACACCATGGGACTGATTCACCTGCCATAGCACTGTCAATAGCACACCATGGGACTGATTCACCTGCCATAGCACTGTCAATAGCACACCATGGGACTGATTCACCTGCTCTAGCACTGTCAATAGCACACCATAGGATTGATTCACCTGCTGTAGCACTGTCAATAGCACACCATAGGACACATTCACCTACCATAGCACTGACAGTAGCACACCATAGGATTGATTCACCTGCCATAGCACTGTCAATATCACACCATCGGACAGATTCTCCTGCTATAGCACACCATGGGACTGAGTCACCTGCCATAGCACTGTCAGTAGCACACCATCAGACAGATTCTCCTGCTATAGCACACCATGGGTCACCTGCCATAGCACTGTCAGTAGCACACCAGCGGACTGATTCACCTGCCATAGCACTGTCAATAGCACACCATGGGACTGATTCACCTGCCATAGCACTGTCAATAGCACACCATGGGACTGATTCACCTGCTATAGCACTGTCAATAGCACACCATGGGACTGATTCACCTGCCATAGCACTACCAATATCACACCATAGGACTGATTCACCTGCTATAGTACTGTCAATTGCACACCATGGGACTGATTCACCTGCCATAGCACTGTCAATAGCACACCATGGGACCGATTCACCTTCCATAGCACTGTCAATAGCACACCATGGGACTGATTCACCTTCTATAACACTGTCAATATCACACCATAGGACTGATTCACCTCCTATAACACTGTCAATAGCACAGCATAGGACTAATTCACCTGCTATAGTACTGTCAATAGCAGACTATAGGATTGATTAACCTGCCATAGCACTGTCAATATCACACCGTATGACTGATTAACCTGCTGTAGCTCTGTCAATAGCACACCATGGGACTGATTCACCTGCTATAGCACTGTGAATAGCACACCATGGGACTGATTCACCTACTATAGCACTGTCAATAGCACACCATAAGACTGATTCACCTGCTACAGCACTGTCAATAGCACACCATATGACTGATTCCCCTGCTATAGCACACCATGGGACTGATTCACCTGATATAGCACTGTCAATATCCCACCATATGACTGATTCACCTGCCATAGCATTGTCATTAGCACACCATGGGACTGATTCACCTGCCATAGCATTGTCATTAGCACACCATGGGACTGATTCACCTGCTATAGCACTGTCAATAGCACACCATGGGACTGATTCCCCTGCTATAGTCCTATCAATAGCACACCATGGGACTGATTCACCTCCCATACCACTGTCAATTGCACACCATGGGACTGATTCACCTGCTATAGCACTGTCAATAGCACACCATAGGACTGATTCACCTGCCATAGCACTGTCAATAGCACACCATGGGACAGATTCACCTGCTGTAGCACTGTCAATATCACACCATAGGACAGATTCACCTGCTGTAGCACACCTTGTGATTGATTCACCTGCTAGAACACACCATGGGACTGATTCACCTGCCATACCACTGTCAATATCACACTATAGGACTGATTCACCTGCGATAGCACACCATCGGACTGATTCACCTGCTATAGCACTATCAGTAGCACACCATGGGACTGATTCACCTGCTATAGCACTGTCAATAGCACACCATGGGACTGATTCACCTCCTATAGCACTATCAATAGCACACCATGGGAATGATTTACCTGCTATAACAGTGTAAATAGCACACCATTGGACTGATTCACCTACTATAGCTCACCATCGGACTGTTTCACCTCCTATAGCACTATCAATAGCACACCATAGGACTGATTCACCTCCTATAGCACTGTCAATAGCACACCATCGGACTGATTTACCTCCTATAGCACTGTCAATTGCACACTATGGGACTGATTCACCTGCTATAGCATTATCAATAGCACACCATGGGACTGATTCACCTGCTATAGCACTGTCAATAGCACACCATTGGACTGATTCACCTGCAATAGCACTGTCAATAGCAAACCATAGGACTGATTCACCTGCTATAGCACTGTCATTAGCACACCATGGGACTGATTCTCCTCCTAGACCACAATCAATAGAACACCATATGACTGATTCACCTACTATTGCCCGGTCAATAGCATACCATATGACTGATTCAACTGCTATAGCACTGTCAATAGCACACCTTGGGATTGATTCACCTGCTATTGCACTGTCAATAGTTAACCATAGGACTGATTCACCTGCAAGAGCACACCATAGGACTGATTCACCTGCTATATCACATCATGGGACTTATTCACCTGCTATAGCACTGTCAATAGCAAACCATAGGACTGATTCACCTGCTATATCACATCATGGGACTTATTCACCTGCTATAGCACTGTCAATAGCAAACCGTGGGACTGATTCACCACCTATAGCACTGTCATTAGCACACCATGGGACTGATTCACCTGCCATAGCACTGTCAATATCACACCATCGGACTGATTCACCTGCTATAGCACTATCAATAGCACACCATGGGACTGATTCACCTGCTATAGAACTGTCAATAGCACACCATGGGACTGATTCACCTGCTATAGCCCTGTCAATAGCACACCATTGGACTGATTCACCTGCCATAGCACTGTCAATAGCACATTATATGACTGATTCACCTGCTATAGCCCTGTCAATAGCACACCATTGGACTGATTCACCTGCCATAGCACTGTCAATAGCACAGCATGGGACTGATTCACCTGCTGTAGCACACCTTGGACCAATTCACCTGCTATAGCACTGTCAATAGCACACCATATGACTGACTCACCTTCTATATCACTGTCAATAGCACATTATATGACTGATTCACCTGCTATAGCCCAGTCAAAAGCACACCATGGGAATGATTCTCTTGCTATGGCACTGTCAATAGCACACAATAGGACTGATTCACCTGCTATACCACTGTCAATAGCACACCATGGGACTGATTCATTTGCTATGGCACTGTCCATATCACACCATAGGACTGATTCACCTGCTATAGCACTGTCAATAGCACACAATAGGACTGATTCACCTGCTTTAGCATACCATGGGACTGATTCACCTGCTATAGCGCTGTCAATAGCACACCATATGACTGACTCACCTGCTATATCACTGTCAATAGCACAGCATGGGGCTGACTCACCTGCCATAGCACTGTCAATTGCACACCATAGGACTGATTCACCTGCTATACCACTGTGAATAGCACACCATGGAACAGATTCACCTGCTTTAGCACACCTTCTGACTGATTCACCTGCTAGAACACACCATGGGACTGATTCACCTGCTATAGCACTATGAATAGCACACCATCGGACTGATTCACCTGCTATAGCACTGTCAATAGCACACTATAGGACTGATTCACCTGCTATAGCACACCATCGGACTGATTCACCTGCTATAGCACTATGAATAGCACACCATGGGACTGATTCACCTGCTATAGCACTGTCAATAGCACACCATAGGACTGATTCACCTGCTATAGCACTGTCAATAGCAAACCATGGGACTGAAGCACCTGCTATAGCACTGTAAATTGCACACAATAGGTCTGATTCACATCCTATAGCACACCATAGGACTTATTCACCTGCTATGGCACTGTCAATAGCACAGGAGGGGACTGATTCACCCGCTATAGCACACCATGGCACTGATTTACCTCCTATAGCACTATCAATAGCACACCATGGGACTGATTCACCTGCTATAGCACTGTCAATGTCACACCATAGGACTAATTCACCTGCTATAGCACTGTCAATAGCACACCATGGGACTGATTTACCTCCTATCGCACACCATCGGACTGATTCACCTGCTATGGCACTGTCAATTGCACACCATGGCACTGATTTACCTCATATAGCACTGTCAATGTCACACCATAGGACTGATTCACCCGCTATAGCACTGTCAATAGCACACCATGGGACTGATTTACCTCCTATCGCACACCATCGGACTGATTCACCTGCTATGGCACTGTCAATAGCACACCATGGGACTGATTCTCCTGCTATAGCACTGTCAATAGCATACCATAGGACTGATATATCTGCAATAGCACTGTCAAAAGCAAACCTTGGGACTGATTCACCTCCTATAGCACTATCAATAGCAAACCATGGGACTGATTCACCTGCTATAGCACTATCAATAGCACACCATGGGACTGATTCACCTGCTATAGCACTGTCAATAGCACACCATGGGACTGATTTACCTGCTATAACAGTGTAAATAGCACACCATAGGTCTGATTCACCTACTATAGCACACCATCGGACTGATTCACCTGCTATAGCACGGTCAATAGCACACCATAGGACTTATTCACCTGCTATGGCACTGTAAATAGCAAACCATGGGACTGATTCACCCGCTTTAGCAATGTCAATAGCACACCATGGGACTGATTCACCTCCTATAGCACTATCAATAGCACACCATGGGACTGATTTACCTCCTATAGCACTGTGAATAGCACACCATCGGACTGATTCACCCGCTATAGCACTATCAATAGCACACCATGGGACTGATTTACCTCCTATAGCACTATCAATCGCACACCATGGGACTGAATCACCTGCTATAGCACTGTAAATAGCACAGCATAGGTCTGATTCACCTCCTATAGCACACCAATCGACTGATTCAATTGCTATAGCACTGTCAATAGCACACCATAGGACTTTTTCACCTTCTATTGCACTGTCAATAGCACACCATGGGACTGATTCACCCGCTATAGCACTGTTAATAGCACACCATGGGACTGTTTCACCTTCTATAGCATTATCAATAGCACACCATGGGACTGATTCACCTGCCATGGACCTGTCAATAGCACACCATAGGACTGATTCACCTACCATAGCACTGTCAATAGCACACCTTGGGTCTGATTCAGCTCCTTTAGCACTATCAATAGCACATTATATGACTGATTCACCTGCTATAGCCCTGTCAATAGCACACCATATGACTGATTCACCTGCTATAGCACTGTCAATAGCATAGCATGGAACTGCTTCACCTGCTGTAGCACTGTCAATATCGCACCATAGGACTGATTCACCTACCATAGCACTGTCAATAGCACACCTTGGGAGTGATTCACCTGCTATTGCACTGTCAATAGTAAACCACAGGACTGATTCACCTGCAAGAGCACACCATAGGACTGATTCACCTGCTGTATCACGTCATGGGACTGATTCACCTGCTATAGCACTGTTAATAGCACACAATAGAACTGATTCACCTGCTATAGCACACCATGGGACTGATTGACCTGCTATAGCACTGTCAAGAGCAAACCATAGGACTGATTCACCTGCAAGAGCACACCATAGGACTGATTCACCTATTATATCACATCATGTGACTGATTCACCTGCTATAGTACTGTCAATACCACACCATGGGACTGATTCACCTCCTATAGCACTATCAATTGCACAGCATGGGACTGATTCACCTGCTATAGTACTGTCTATAGCACACCATGGGACTGATTCACCTGCTATAGCACTGTCAATATCACACCATAGGACAGATTCACCTGCTATAGCACTGTCAATATCACACCATAGGACTGATTCACCTGCTATAGCACTGTCAATAGCACACCATAGGACTGATCTACTTTTCATCATTCTGCGAGTAAAATCCCATTCCATGTCATATGTAAGCCTGTAGCACATCAATCCATTGAAGAGTCTGCAAGCTGTTTGAATTGTTTCAGTTAATGCCCATCCCTGAAGGAAGACCAGTTCATTGTACATTAAATCCAATCCTCCAGATTGTATACGTATGATCTCCGCTGTACACAGACCCAGACCTGCCTGCCTCCCTGAACCTCTTCCATTCTCTCCAGTCATTTCAAAGAACAGAAAAAAAGAAGAAAAAGAGGTAGAAGAAGAAGAAGTCAAAGAATTGCATCCTGCAGATCTGTCCTTGTCACCCAGCTCCGATCCTTTCACAGTCCCAAGAGTAAGAACACGATGAGGAGAAATGTCTTTTTCTGATCAACTCCCACATCCTGGAACTCGTTTTCTTATGATTTGAAAATGAAATCTGATAACATCACATTCTCTGTTTTTAATGATTGTATTCGGGATCTGCTTAAAACTTTGTGTCAATGCTTAAAAACTTATTGTTTTTATTTGTTGTTTTTTGCAAAAAAAATATGTCAGAATAACAATTGTACTGGTCAGCATAACTTTTTGCAGTATGTTACAAGGAATATATTCAACCTAGTAGAGGGTACATTAAATTAAGCAGTACACAGAAATGAAATAAACAATAAAAAAGTGAATAACTAAATCACACACTGTGACGGAAATATAATGAGTTCTGGTTGTAAATCTCCCTCCCGACCTTTGAGGGCGCTAAGTAGCGAAAGGTAAAGGCTTTGGACGGGTTGGCAGTTCATTTCTTGGGTGAGTCAGCCTGGAAAAAGGCTAGGGGTGCGTTCACGACACGCAGACTTCCTTCATTCTGCACAGAATCGGAGCAAGTATCCAATGAATTTTCAGAATCTTTGCAGAATCTGCACAGACTTAGCAAAGTCTGCCTCTCGTGAACGCACCCCTAGGACTATATGAAGAAGGATAGGAAAATTATGTCACAAATGGGCGGAGTTAGTAAACAGTGGAGCCATTTCTGGAGCCCATAGGGCACTTTAACAGCACTAGCAATGCTTTTAACTGGCAAAATGTTTCTTGACATAATCAAGCATTAATTCGCATAAATAACAGTCAGTCACTTTATATTAACCATCGTTTGTATTGTTATAAAACAATACCAGTCTATCCTGGCGCTGCACCACAGCATCACCGCAATGTATTCAGTACTGATTGGACTCCACAAATGGCGCCTGTAATTGAGTACCGAACTGCATCACGGGATTAACTCCGTTGCAGGAACGTATTGATCCGGAAGGTAAACGAGGTAGCAGCTGCAGGCAACAGAGACAGCTGTAATCGTTTACCAAGGGGTCATGCGTGATCGCATAAAGGGGCCGCAGAATTGTAAATCTTTTCCTTCGCTTGGGTTTTACTTGTGAGACTGAATGGACCATGTGAGACGCACAGAAAGCGTACTGGAAAATATTCGTGTCTGTTTAGTAATTGTCTGTGTTTTTGTTATATAGCACTAGACGGCTAAACACGAATCCGGAGCTGTCACCAAGGGCCAGCACAAAACCGGATCACCACTGCGCTACAGTCACGATTAACATTGTTATCAGCACTTGTTCACAAGTATAGCACGTATTATATTGTACTTAAGCACAAGCACTGAGAGCACTCACTTTGGACCTGTGATCGTGTGTGTGTCTAATTGTGTGTGTTAGTACTGTGTTTATTGTTCACCGGACTGCAACCCTTTTCATTTCTGTGCAATTCACATTGTTGTGTATTGCCTGTTAATCCTCCTTTTATGTGATTCTGGAGAAAGGGTTGCTGCCATATGGCAAATTAATGTCGCTGATAAAGCGTTTAAACCTTGGGCTTAAAGCACCGGAAATAAAGCATGTTATCTCTTTTTGGAGGCAAGTATCAATGATATTGGATGAACCGAGTATGGTGATAAACACTGTTTTGAAATGTAATATTGATGGCAGTGGTTATAATTTATTTGTCACTGAGGACGTGAAATGTTTTATTTGTGGTAAAGTGGGGCACATGAGGAGAATGTGTCCTGATAGAGATAATGAGGGTCAGGAGAGAGAGGAAGCTGCTACTAGCAACAGCGGGGATGAAGGGCCTGCACTACGGGAGGCGGCTGCAGGTTTAGCTTCGGCTGGTGGAGGAGAGGAGCAGGGGGCGCCAGGCGATGCAGCGGGCATAGGTAGGGAGGTGGAGATTGAGGTAGAAGGAGAAACGGAGCCGGGCGCTGCAGCAGGTAGAGGTGTGGGGACTGAGGTAGAAGGAGAAATGGAGCCGGGTGCTGCAGCAGGTGCAGGTAGAGGTGTGGGGACTGAGGTAGAAGGAGAAACAGAGCCGGGCGCTGCAGCAGGTGCAGGTAGAGGTGTGGGGACTGAGGTAGAAGGAAAAACGGAGCCGGGAACAGCAGGGACAGGTCACAGTGCAAGAAGCTGAAGTGAAATCAGTAATGTGAATATTCATTTAGAGGAGGATAGTAATGAGAACAATGAGAGTGATTTTAAGGTTCCAAGGGAAAAGAAGGTGAAGCAGGGGGAGGAAAAAAAAAGAAAAATGTAGCAAAGAGACCTTAGGAGGAGGCTGTGCAGAGTGGGTCAGGGGAGAGGGCAGCTCGGCGGGTTCGGTAGTGGATCAAGAGAGATCGGGGGAGATGAGTGAGAGGGAGGGGTATGTTTCAGATTCCTCCTAGTCAGTCAGGGCAGGGGGGATATGATCCCGTTAAAATAGCGGAATTTTTGGACGCCACAAAGGGAAAAAGAGGGGTGAGAGTAGGGGACTACTTTCCAGACTTGGAGCTACTTGTAAGCACAGTGAAATCGATAGTTTATGACACGACTGTGTGCCTGTTGAACAAACAACAGCGTTATTGATTAAAAAAAAATTGCAACGAAAGTAAGTACACAGTTTATAAATAAGAAATAAAAAATGGATGTAAGACTTTTTGTTTTGATATCTTTGACACGGTTGTTTTTCTCGTGTGTTGGGCTCTGTCTCTTTTCATTATTATTTATGGATAATCTAATATTAGGCATGTTTAATGTTAATGGGGCTGGGAGTGCACATAAAAGGGCATGTGTGTTAGAAAGCAGTATTTTCTGGGATACTGCCGGCACCTTGCAAAGGACCATATGGACAGCTGGAAATACAAAATCAAAATGCATGGCTGAAATCGTGATGCACACAGGAAGGCTTCACCTTTCTTGAACATTGGAGCACATTCTACAACAAGGACTATCTATATAGGTGGGACGGACTGCACTTAAACAGAAAGGGAACTAATCTACTCAGAGAAAGGATCCTTGAAGAGGTCCAGAAGCATTTAAACTAGAAAGGAAGGGGGGAGAAAACAAAAAAACAGAAGGGAGACCACATCAAAATAAGGGCAACAACTCAGGTAAGACAACTATTAAATGTATTTATCTTAATGCTAGAAGTCTCAGAAACAAAATGTTAGAACTTGAAGCTACTGCACTAACAAGTAACTACGATGTGATAGGTGTTACAGAAACTTGGTTGTCTGAGAGTGATGGAGACGAATGTAATATTAGTGGGTACACACTATATAGGAAAGACAGGCAGGACAGGAGAGGCGGAGGGGTAGCGCTATACATAAGAAATAGTCTTGAAGCCCAGGTGTTAAATCAGGACAAAGAAAACAATGCAGAATCAATATGGGTCAGAATAATGGACACAAATTCAAAGGTCATAATAATAGGAGCATGCTATAGACCGCCAAATTCAGACACTGAGCAAAATAATCTGTAATACAATGACATTTGAAATGCGTGTAGCAAAGGAGAAGCCATACTTATGGGGGATTTCAACTTCCCCGATATAAAATGGGAAAACTCGATGGGGGGCACGACGGACGAAATTGAAATGGTGGAAATGACAATTAACTGCTTCCTAACGCAATTTGTCAAGGCACCGACTAGAGGGGAGGCATGCCTTGATTTAGTCTTTTCAAATAATGAAGACAGAATAACTAAAACAGAGGTCAGAGAGCCATTGGCAAACTCAGACCACAACATGGTCTCATTTGAAGTATTTTCTAAAACCCCAAAAGTAATGACTAAAGCTAAGGTTTACAATTTTAGAAAAGGAAACTATGAAGGTATGAAACAGAGACTAACAGAAGTAGATTGGAGTAAAATAGAGAAAACATCCACAGAAAAAGGACGGCTGTTTTTTAAAAATGTAGTACTAGAGGCGCAAAACAATTACATCCCAAAAATAGACAAATCTAAATCTAAAACAAAATGGCCAAAATGGTTTAATAGATCAATTAAAAAAATATTCAGCAAAAAAAGGCACTTTACAAAGCGTTTAAAAGGGACCAAAAACAAAGTACACAGAAAGAGTACTTGGAACTGCAAACACAAGTCAAAAAGGAAGTTAGAAAGGCCAAGAGAAAGATAGAAATCAATATTGCTAAGGTGGCTAAAACCAATTCCAAAATGTGTTTCCAATATTATAACAGCAAGAGAACATTCAAAGAGGAGGTTAAATGTCTAAGAGACACAAATGGCAAAATCATAGATGAAGAAAAAAAAATAGTAAATATATTAAATGATTACTTTTCACAGGTTTTTACAAAGGAGGACACGGACAACATGCCCGACATGTCGACCTGTTCCTATCCAATTTTAAATAACTTTAGCATAACAGAGGCAGAAGTGTTAAAGGGACTAGGAGCTCTTAAAATAAACAAATCCCCTGGGCCGGATGAGATCCTCCCAATAGTACTCAAAGAAATGAAAGAAGTTATTTACAAACCGCTAACCAAGATCATGCAACAGTCTCTTGACACAGGGGTTGTACCGACAGACTGGAAAATAGCAAACGTAATACCGATCCACAAAAAGGGAGACAAAACCAAACCAGGTAACTACAGACCAATAAGCCTGACTTCTATTCTATGTAAACTTATGGAAACTATAATAAGGAAATGGAAAATTACCTATATGGTAGCAATATCCTGGGAGACAGTCAGCATGGTTTTAGGAAAGGGAGATCGTGTCTAACTAACCTGCTTGACTTTTTTGAGGATGCAACATTGACAATGGATAATTGCAAAGCATACGACATGATTTATTTAGATTTCCAGAAAGCTTTTGACAAAGTCCCGCATAAAAGATTAATTCTCAAACTGAACGCAGTTGGGATTCAGGGAAATGCATGCACATGGATTAGGGAGTGGTTAACATGTAGAAAACAGAAAGTACTGATTAGAGGAGAAACCTCAAAATGGAGCGAGGTAACCAGTGGTGTACCACAGGGATCAGTATTAAGTCCTCTGCTATTGCTAATCTACATTAATGCAGACGACACAAAAATAGGAGGAGTGGCAAACACTGTTGCAGCAGCAAAGGTCATTCAAAATGATCTAGACAGCATTCAGAACTGGGCAGACACATGGCAAATGAAATTTAATAGAGAAAAGTGTAAAGTATTGCATGCAGGCAAAAAAAATGTGCATTATAAATATCATATGGGAAATACTGAAATTGAAGATGGGAACTATGAAAAAGACCTAGGAGTTTATGTTGACTCAGAAATATCTTCATCTAGACAATGTGGGGAAGCTATAAAAAAGGCCAACAAGATGCTTGGATATATTGTGAGAAGTGTTGAATTTAAATCAAGGGAAGTAATGTTAAAACTTTACAATGCATTAGTAAGACCTCACCTAGAATATTGTGTTCAGTTCTGGTCACTTCGTTACAAAAAGGATATTGCTTCTCTAGAAAGAGTGCAAAGAAGAGCAACCAGAATTATCCCGGGTTTAAAAGACATGTCATGCAGACAGGCTAAAAGAATTGAATCTATTCAGTCTTGAACAAAGAAGACTACGCAGCGATCTGATTCAAACATTCAAAATCCTAAAAGGTATGGACAATGTCGACCCAGGGGACTTCTTTGACCTGAAAAAAGAAACAAGGACCAGGGGTCACAAATGGAGATTAGATAAAGGGGCATTCAGAACAGAAAATAGGAGGCACTTTTTTACACAGAGAATTGTGAGGGTCTGGAACCAACTCCTGTGAACGTGTGGGTTGCAGTGCGTAGTGAAAGGGGTGATGTAGGTGCTCCAGACAAAGACAAACACAAAGTTCACGGTACAAGTTACTTTTATTCTTGACCCGGATTTAAATAATAAAGCTGGCTATACCCATCAATGGGTATTGCCAGCGCCAAAACGAGGGGTTGCAGTCCCGAAATAATAAATCCAAACACAGACAAGAAACACAGACACGAAACACAGACACGTCTCCGGACAGTGAGTGCTCGAGTGCAGGTGCGGTGCTGGATACAACGATGCCGGTTCAGTGCAGGTGCGGTGAAGTCTGGGTGAATCGCTGTGATCCGTGCTTAACTAGTCTGCCAAAGACAAAACACACACGGTTGCACAAACAAACAAAACACTTAATTCTCCTTCCAAAACAGTCCTCGTTTCCTCCCATCAACCACAACAAAGGAACCGATTATGGCGTCACGTCCCCCTAAAGTACCCTCAGCCCCGCCCCCTCCGATAGCTAGTTCAATCACGTCTCCTCCAATTCATGAATGAAACTTTGCTTACCGTAGTAGGGCGGGGACTCCTGGTACCGTGACGCCATCCCTTTCCTGAATGGCCGGCTTCCGACTGCCCCCGGAATGAACTGCCGAAACATTCAGTACGGGGCACGCAATTCCTGCTGTACAGTGCTCTCACAGGTCGAGAGGGAGATTGTTGATTCAGATTCATTCGCTCTTTGTCACAACTCCCCAGTAATGTTGTTGAAGCTGACACCCTGGGATCCTTCAAGAAGCTGCTTGATGAGATTCTGGGATCAATAAGCTACTAACAACCAAACTTGCAAACTTTCTTATGTTCTAGATGTGTCGTTTATCCAGGAAACGTTCAGTGACTTAAATAATGAGTGTGAGTGGAAACGAGTGGAAGGGAGAGGGTGTGTTTAGTCACAGTACAAACTTTAGTGTGGGAGTGGCAGTCCTGTTCTCAGAGAAATGTGCGGCTGATGTTCTCTCTTATCAGGAGGTGGTAGTGGGGAGGATGGGAAAAGTTAAAGCAAGGATTGATAAACATGGTTTTTGCTTTATAAATATTTACACTCCCAATGAGGGTAAAGAGAGAGTTGTTTTTTAATACTTTATCTGAGTGTCAACCTGAAGATTATTTATTTCTGCAAGACTTCAGTTTGTGTCCTTTAATATCCCGAGGAAAAATACACGCTCGGTGAACGCACCTCGACGCTCTGCGCTTCGGTGCCTCGACGCTCGGTGCTCGGTGCCTCGACGCTCGGTGCTCGGTGCCTCGACGCTCGGTGCTCGGTGCCTCGACACTCGGTGCTCGGTGCCTCGACGCCCGGTGCTCGGTGCTCGACACTCGGTGCTCGGTGCCTCGACGCCCGGTGCTCGGTGCCTCGACGCCCGGTGCTCGGTGCTCGACGCTCGGTGCTCGGTGCCTCGACGCTCGGTGCTCGGTGCCTCGACGCTCAGTGCTCGGTGCCTCGACGCTCGGTGCTCGGTGCCTCGACGCTCGACGCTTCGGTGCTTGACGCTCGGTGCTCGGTGCCTCGACGCTTGGTGCACGCACCTTGACGCTCGACGCTTCGGCGCTCGACGCTCGGCGCATCGACGCCTCGACGCTCGGCGCACGCACCTCGACGCTCGACGCTTCGGTGCTCGGTGCCTCGATGCTCGATGCTCGGTGCCTCGACGCTTGGTGCTCGGTGCCTCGACGCTCGACGCTTCGGTGCTTGACGCTTCGGTGCTTGACGCTCGGTGCTCGGTGCCTCGACGCTTGGTGCACGCACCTTGACGCTCGGCGCCGGCGCTCGGCGCTTCGGCGCATCGGCGCCTCGGCGCTTCGGCGCCACGCACCTCGGCGCTTCGGCGCCGGTGCTCGGCGCTCGGTGCACGCACCTCGGCAACCGGTGCTTTCGGCGCTCGGTGCTTCGGTGACTCGGCGCTTCGGTGCTCGGTGCCTCGGCGCTTCGGCAGCCGGTGCTTGGCGCCGGTGCTTGGCGCTTCGGTGCTCGGTGCCTCGGCGCTTGGTGCACGCACCTTGGCCTTCGGCAGCCGGTGCTTTCGGCGCTTCGGCGCATCGGCGCCTCGGCGCTTCGGCGCCGCACCTCGGCCTTCGGCAACGGTGCTCGGCGCTTCGGTGCCGCGCACCTCGGCAGCCGGTGCTTTCGGCGCTCGGTGCTCGGTGCCTCGACGCTCGGCGCACGCACCTCGACGCTCGACGCTTCCCTGATTTTATTAAGGAGGTACAGTCCACCTGGGGGGCCCCGGCTTCTTCGCGGAAGGCCTCCGCGTTTGCCATGCAGGGAGCGAGTGAGGCTGGTCTGGCGTCCTTCCCACCAGTTGATGCTGCCTTTGCAGCCCTAGTTAGAACCCTGACACTTTCGGGTCTAGCTAAAGACCCTGCATGTCCTAACAGACAGTGCAGGACCACAGAGATTCATTTAAAGAAAGGCTACTTAGCGGCTTCAGAGGCAGTTAGGTTGTCCAACGTGGCCAGCCTCCTTTCAGTTTACCAGGCGTCACTGGTGAAGGATGTCCCGGAGCACCCATCGGCGTCTCTGAGGGCGGAATTGGCGTTGGTCGCTCAACTCCTAGTCAAGATAGCCGAGTTAAATGCACGGGCTCAAGGCAGGAGTATTGCATCCCTGGTAGTCGCCAGAAGGCAGCTCTGGCTCTCACAGGCGAGAGTTCAAGAGCCTGACAAGGCCCCATTATTAGATGCTCCTATTACACCGGGGCACATGTTTGGCCCAGCGGTTGAGGAGATGCTACAACGCTCTGCTAAAGCCCGGGAGGCATCTTCACAGATGGCGAAGATGTGGCCGCATAAGCCCTTCCAGCCTAAACGTCAACTAGAGCACCAGTGGCGTAGAACACCACCGCAGCACCAGCCGCGGCCAGGGGGTACTAAGACCTCTCCCTCAAGCACAGCAGCACGCGGTCAACCTCCTTTTGCAAGACCGCAGCGTGGAGGGTGGCGCCCTAGAGGAGGTGGCAGGCCATGCCCTCGGGGCTCTGGCCAGGCCCCTCGCGAACGAGCGCAGCCGAAACAGCCCTGAGAACTCTAGGCAGCTGTTAACCCACCCCTACACTGTCTCACAGCTCCAGTTCTGGCAACAATGCACCAACGACATCTGGGTGCACAAAACTATAACCACCGGGTACACCCTTCAGTTCCGGTTAAAACCTCCCCCCTTCTGGGGAGTGGTCGTAACTGCAGTGAAGGACTCGGTTCAGTCCTCAGCTCTGAATGTGGAAATACAGGCATTGCTCAGGAAGCGTGCCATTCAACAAGTAGACCCTGCTCTGATCGACCAGGGGTTCTATTCCAAATACTTCCTGGTGCCCAAAAAGGACGGTGGGCTCCGTCCTATTTTAGATCTGCGAGTACTGAACAAATACCTGCGGGTGTTATCGTTCAGGATGCTTACGCACAGGCACATCATCCAGTCAGTTCGACACTGTGACTGGTTCACCACCGTGGACCTGACAGATGCGTACTTTCACGTTCCCATCTGCCCGGGTCACAGGAAGTATCTGCGTTTTGCATTTCAGAGCAGGGCATACGAGTTTTGTGTCCTTCCATTCGGCCTGTCACTAGCTCCTCAAACCTTTTCCAAATGTATGGATGCCATTCTAGCTCCCTTGCGGGCTGAAGGTGTCCGACTGCTGAATTATCTGGACGACTGGCTCGTCTGCGCGCAGTCAAAGGAGCAGGCGGCACAGCACACAGTGATGGTTACAGACCATCTTCAGCAGCTAGGTCTGAAGATCAATTCAGAAAAGAGCCGCCTCGTGCCGAGCCAACAGACCGAATTCTTGGGTCTGCATCTGGACTCAGTGTCCATGGAAGCGACCCTGTCGACACAAAGAGTTGCCTCGATGGAGCGGTGTCTCTCCCTATTCAGGTTGAGAGAAACAGTCAGCATGGAGCTGTGTCAGCGCATGCTGGGGTTGATGGCTGCTGCCTCACAAGCCCTTCCTTTGGGCTTACTACACCAGAGACCTCTGCAGGCCTGGTTCAATGCCTTCGCGTTGCATCCGCGGAGAGACAAACACTGCAGGCTAAGGGTATCCCGAGCCTGCTGGGAAGCGCTACGCTGGTGGAAAGTTCCGTCGAACATCCGCCAGGGCGTACGCTTGGGTCCCATTTTCAGAAGGGAGGTCATCACGACCGACGCTTCCAACCAAGGTTGGGGAGCAGTCTGGAACGGGGCAGGGACCCGTGGAGTGTGGTCAGGACCCTGGAGGTCAGCCCACATCAATGCTCTGGAACTCAGAGCGGTGGACCTCGAGGGAGCTCCCTCTGTGAGCGGACCTGTTGTCCCAAGCCCAAGGAGGGCTATGGCACCCGAACCCCAAGCTCATGCAGCTATGGGCTTGGCCCCTGAACGGGAGCGCCTGTCAGTCTTAGGGCTCTCGACGGCGGTGATTTCGACCATTCAGAGTGCTAGAGCACCCTCTACTAGGTCGCAGTATACGTACAAGTGGCAGTTGTTTCAAGATTGGTGTCTGGCGGAGGGCCATGGCCCAATATCCTGCCCTATGGCAGTGATATTACAGTTTCTGCAAAAACTGTTAGATGAAGGGAAATCTCCCTCTACACTTAAGGAGTATTTAGCCACCATATCGGCTTGCCATATGCGCGTGGCGTGTTATCACCAGGTTGCCATTTTCTGGCATCTCAGTTCCTGAAGGCGCAAGGCGCTTGCAGCCTCCAAGGATAACCAGTTTACCATCATGGAGCCTTGACGTGGTGTTAGAAGCCCTTACCAAGGCACCGTTCGAGCCTCTCCACAGCGTGGATATGAAGCTCGTGTCTATGAAAACTGCGTTTTTGCTATCAGTGGTATCAGCAAAACACGTGGGCGAGTTACACGCACTTTCAGTGCATTCATCATGTACTCGTTTCGCAGGAGACGGTTCTAAGGTCTCCATGCATCCAAATCCGGCCTTTTTACCCAAGGTCATATCCCCGTTTCATATGAACCAACCAGTCGAGTTGATGGCGTTCCATCCTCCTCCTTTTCCTTCCCCAGTGGAAGAACGGTTACACATGCTCTGCCCCGTGCGGGCATTGAGATGTTATATTGACCGTACAACGACTGTGAGGCAAACAGAACAGTTGTTCATATGCCATGGTTCTAGGACTTTGGGTCAGCCGTTGTCTAAACAACGCCTTTTCCATTGGATAGTGGATGCTATTAAATTAGCATATGAATCTGCAGGCCTTTCGCCACCAGGGCAGCTGAAGGCACATTCCACTAGGGGTATGGCGACATCCTGGGCCCTCTTTAGAGGGGTGCCGGTGTCTGACATTTGCGCTGCAGCCAGTTGGGCTACACCGCATACTTTTATGAGGTTCTACCAGTTTAAATGTACTGGAATCCTCTGCTCAGTCATTCGAGCATTCGTGTTACACTCTATGGCGCCCTAGTTGGCGGTCATATTGAGTATTGTCACGATATGGTGTTGACCCCACTTTAGGATAGGTGTCATTGCGGCGTAGGCGCTGAGGCGCGGCTCCGCATATGCGTAGATGTATTGCCTCGCGCAGTTCGCGTTATGGCGTAAGTCTGTCCTACTGCCGAGAATCCTCCCTCGCGACGGCTTGAGTGCGCTGTTCCCATACTTGATGGTTATTTTCGACTTGAAAGGGAACGATAGGTTGCGGATGCAACCCGGTTCCCTGAAAGAGAAAATAACCATCAAGCCGCGAGGTCGCTCCGGAAGCCTTCACGGCCTGAAGAGCAAAAGAGGAAGAGAGTCTCTGCACGCTGTGTATAGTTAGCTCCCAAGGGGGCGGGCTTACGTGGCAGCTCGCGCAGAGGCCTATCGGCAGCTTTGCTATAAAAGCTCAGCCAATCCCTACTGCCTGACGGCAATATCCCATACTTGATGGTTATTTTCTCTTTCAGGGAACCGGGGTTGCATCCGCAACCTATCGTTTTAAATAAAACAAAACAATAACAAAACATACAGGGCTTCTCCGTCATATTTACAAACATAAATAAATCATAATACAAATACAAAATAACACAGGGGGGTACCCTGTTCTAAAAATAAATAAACAAATAAACGTACAGGCTCCTCGTCCTGTTACACTGCACTTAATATAACAAATCACATTGTTCTTACATGTTGTACACTTCCATTCTCTATGTAGCTCCCATGTGAACAGTTTAGAAAAAATAAACATGTTGCAGCACATTTGAAACATCCTAAACAAATTAGGTAAAAAACGGCTTATTTCACAGAATTTCACTGTCTAACAATAGATATGTAAAGATATTTCACGAGTTCATGTTATGTGGTACTGCACCATGATATACTGTGCATCCCCCTATTTACATGTAAAAATTGAAAGTTTGACGTACAGTACTGTGCAAAAGTTTTAGGCAGGTGTGAAAAAATGCTGTAAAGTAAGAATGCTTTCAAAAATAGACATGTTAATAGATTATATTTATCAATTAACTAAATGCAAAGTGAGTGAACAGAAGAAAAATCTAAATCAAATTCATATTTGGTGTGACAACCCTTTGCCTTCAAAACAGCATCAATTCTTCTAGGTACACTTGCACAAAGTCAGGGATTTTGTAGGCATATAGTCAGGTGTATGATTAAACAATTATACCAAACAGGTGCTAATGATCATCAATTCAATATGTAGGTTGAAACACAATCATTAACTGAAACAGAAACAGCTGTGTAGGAGGAATAAAACTGGGTGAGGAACAGCCAAACTCAGCTAACAAGGTGAGGTTGCTGAAGACAGTTTACTGTCAAAAGTCATACACCATGGCAAGACTGAGCACAGCAACAAGACACAAGGTAGTTATACTGCATCAGCAAGGTCTCTCCCAGGCAGAAATTTCAAGGCAGACAGGGGTTTCCAGATGTGCTGTCCAAGCTCTTTTGAAGAAGCACAAAGAAACGGGCAACGTTGAGGACCGTAGACGCAGTGGTCGGCCAAGGAAACTTACTGCAGCAGATGAAAGACACATCATGCTTACTTCCCTTCGCAATCGGAAGATGTCCAGCAGTGCCATCAGCTCAGAACTGGCAGAAAACAGTGGGACCCTGGTACACCCATCTACTGTCTGGAGAAGTCTGGTCAGAAGTGGCCTTCATGGAAGACTTGCGGCCAAAAAGCCATACCTCCGACGTGGAAACAAGGCCAAGCGACTCAACTATGCACGAAAACACAGGAACTGGGGTGCAGAAAAATGACAGCAGGTGCTCTGGACTGATGAGTCAAAATTTGAAATATTTGGCTGTAGCAGAATGCATTTTGTTCGCCGAAGGGCTGCAGAGCGTACACAAATGAGTGTCTGCAGGCAACAGTGAAGCATGGTGGAGGTTCCTTGCAAGTTTGGGGCTGCATTTCTGCAAATGGAGTTGGGGATTTGGTCAGAATTAATGGTCTCCTCAATGCTGAGAAGTACAGGCAGCTACTTATCCATCATGCAATACCATCAGGGAGGCATCTGATTGGCCCCAAATTTATTCTGCAGCATGACAACAACCCTAAACATACAGCGAAAGTCATTAAGAACTATCTTCAGCGTAAAGAAGAACAAGGAGTCCTGGAAGTGATGGTACGGCCCCCACAGAGACCTGATCCCAACATCATCGAGTCTGTCTGGGATTACATGAAGAGAGAGAAGCAACTGAGGCTGCCTAAATCCACAGAGGAACTGTGGTTAGTTCTCCAAGATGTTTGGGCCAACCTACCTGCCGAGTTCCTTCAAAAACTGTGTGCAAGTGTACCTAGAAGAATTGATGCTTGATGCTGTTTTGAAGGCAAAGGGTGGTCACAACAAATATGGATTTGATTTAGATTTTTCTTCTGTTCACTCACTTTGCATTTAGTTAATTGATAAATATAATCTATTAACGTCTATTTTTGAAAGCATTCTTACTTTACAGCATTTTTTCACACCTGCCTAAAACTTTTGCACAGTACTGTATGTCGGGGCCCCAAATAATCCTTGTCTCTGATACACTCAATACCGTGTGGGCCTTGTTTAAATTGATTTAACGCAGGAGTATTTAATTGCTTCCCCCTTTTTAAATCAAACAAGTGCTTTTGTTTTCCAGCTAATTCAATGGCCCAGTTTCACAGAACTAGTTTTGCACTACTCTTGGACTGCCTTACCTAAATTAACATTAGCTAGTCTAAAGACTAGTGATAATCAGGGTCTATGAAACCAGCCTTAAACGTGTTTAAGTTCAAACACTTAGGAAATGGAATGAATTCTAGCATGCCTAATTAGCACAAGTGATCTAATGCCAAGACTCCCTTATTTGCATGCATTTTATAGTTGAGTTTGGAATGCGCAGACGTTTCAAAGACAATGGGAACTGCACTGTTGCTTCTTGTTAGCCAGTCCCCTAACAGCAATCAGTCCGTGGGACAGTCAAGGTACCAGGTTGTATCTGTATGTCTTTTGTGTTGTAATTGAAATGTTTGCTATTGATGAACTTTTTACACAGAGAATTATGAGGGTCTGGAACCAACCCCCAGTAATGTTGTTGAAGCTGACACCCTGGGATCCTTCAAGAAGCTGCTTGATGAGATTCTGGGATCAATAAGCTACTAACAACCAAATGAGCAAGATGGGCTGAATGGGGCCTCCTCTCGTTTTTGTAAACTTTCTTATGTTCTTAACTAAAAAAATAACCGTCGCCTGTCCCTCCTCGATGTGCAGTTATTACACAAACCCTCCTGCATATTCATTATCTCTTCCATGCTTGTTTTTCAGTGCCAGTCATGAAATGCTACACTTGCTACAAAATGAAGTCTCCAACAGGTGAGTCATGACGATACAACTCCAACAGGTGAGTCATTACGATACAACTCCAACAGGTGAGTCATTACGATACAACTCCAACAGGTGAGTCATGACGATACAACTCCAACAGGTGAGTCATGACGATACCACTCCAACAGGTGAGTCATTACGATACAACTCCAACAGGTGAGTCATGACGATACCACTCCAACAGGTGAGTCATTACGATACAACTCCAACAGGTGAGTCATTACGATACAACTCCAACAGGTGAGTCATTACGATACAACTCCAACAGGTGAGTCATTACGATACAACTCCAACAGGTGAGTCATGACGATACAATTCCAACAGGTGAATCATTACGATACAACTTCAACATGTGAGTCATTACGATACAATTCCAACAGGTGATTCATTACGTATATATGCTTAGGTTCAGGTTAAAGATTGAGGTACATTTTGAAAGTAACATTTTCCATGAAGTGTCTCTAATTACTGTGTATTTACATGGTAGCTACTTAGTAAGAAGATAAGAACATAAGAAAGTTTACAAACGAGAGGAGGCCATTCAGCCCATCTTGCTCGTTTGGTTGTTAGTAGCTTATTGATCCCAGAATCTCATCAAGCAGATTCTTGAAGGATCCCAGGGTGACCCCTGATCCTTGTTTCTTTTTTCAGGTCAAAAAAGTCCCCTGGGTCGACATTGTCAATACTGTACCTTTTAGGATTTTTAATGCTTGAATCAGATCACTGCGTAGTTTTCTTTGTTCAAGACTAAATTTGTTCTGTGTCCTCCTTTGTAAAAACCTGTGAAAAGTAATCATTTAATATATTTGCTATTTTTTTTCTTCGTCTATGATTTTGCCATTTGTGTCTCTTAGACATTTAACCTCCTGTTTGAATGTTCTCTTGCTTTTATAATATTGGAAAAACATTTTGGAATTGGTTTTAGCCCCCTTAGCAATGTTGATTTCTATCTCTCTCTTGGCCTTTCTAACTTACTAATCTATTTATGAATTTTCCTTCTTACCCATTACTAACAATACTCATATGACACTTTCACACACATTGGTGTGCGAGTATTGTTCTGTAAGGATTATGAACCCGGTGAAGTTTTATATTGATAGAACCATGTAAACACAGTTAGCAGCCTAATTGATCTAATCTCCATTTGTGACCCCTGGTCCTTGTTTCTTTTTTCAGGTCAAAAAAGTCCCCTAGGTCGACATTGTCTATACCTTTTAGGATTTTGAATGCTTGAATCAGATCACCGCGTAGGTTTCTTTGTTCAAGGCTGAACAGATTCAATTATTTTAGCCTGTCTGCATACGACATGCCTTTTAAACCCGGGATAATTCTGGTTGCTCTTCTTTGCACTCTTTCTAGAGCAGCAATATCCTTTTTGTAACAAGGTGACCAGAACTGAACACAATGTTCTAGGTGAGGTCTTACTAATGCATTGTAAAGTTTTAACATTACTTCCCTTGATTTAAATTCAACACTTCGCACAATATATCCGAGCATCTTGTTGGCCTTTTTTATAGCTTCCCCACATTGTCTAGATGAAGACATTTCTGAATCAACATAAACTCCTAGGTCTTTTTCATAGATCCCTTCTTCAATTTCAGTATCTCCCATATGACATTTATAATGCACATTTTTATTGCCTGCGTGTAGTACCTTACACTTTTCTCTATTAAATGTCATTTGCCACGTGTCTGCCCAGTTCTGAATGCTGTCTAGATCATTTTGAATGACCTTTGCTGCTGCAACAGTGTTTGCCACTACTCCTATTTTTGTGTCGTCTGCAAATTTAATGTAGATTAGGAATAGCAGAGGACCTAATACTGATCCCTGTGGTACAGCACTGGTTACCTCGCTCCATTTTGAGGTTTCTCCTCTAATCAGTACTTTCTGTTTTCTACATGTTAACCACTCCCTAATCCATGTGCATGCATTTCCTTGAATCCCTACTGCGTTCAGTTTGAGAATTAATCTTTTATGCGGGACTTTGTCAAAAGCTTTCTGGAAATCTAAATAAACCATGTTGTATGCTTTGCAATTATCCATTTTCAATGTTGCATCCTCAAAAAAGTCAAGTAGGTTAGTTAGACACGAACTCCCTTTCCTAAAACCATGCTGACTGTCTCCCAGGATATCATTACCATATAGGTAATTTTCCATTTTGGATCTTATTATAGTTTCCATAAGTTTACATAGAATAGAAGTCAGGCTTATTGGTCTGTAGTTACCTGGTTTGGTTTTGTCTCCCTTTTTGTGGATCGGTATTACGTTTGCTATTTTCCAGTCTGTCGGTACAACCCCTGTGTCAAGAGACTGTTGCATGATCTTGGTTAGCAGGTTTGTAAATAACTTCTTTCATTTCTTTGAGTACTATTGGGAGGATCTCATCCGGCCCAGGGGATTTGTTTATTTTAAGAGCTCCTAGTCCCTTTAACACTTCTGCCTCTGTTATGCTAAAGTTATTTAAAATTGGATAGGAACAGGTCGACATGTCGGGCATGTTGTCTGTGAATACCTTTGTAAAAACCTGTGAAAAGTAATCATTTAATATATTTGCTATTTTTCTTTCTTCATCTATGATTTTGCCATTTGTGTCTCTTAAACATTTAACCTCCTCTTTGAATGTTCTCTTGCTGTTATAATATTGGAAACACATTTTGGAATTGGTTTTAGCCCCCTTTGCAATATTGATTTCTATCTCTGTCTTGGCCTTTCTAACTTCCTTTTTGACTTGTGTTTGCAGTTCTAAGTACTCGTTCTGTGTACTTGTTTTTTGGTCCCTTTTAAACGCTCTGGTTCTTTTCATGGTTGCCACGGATTGCACAATTTCTGTTAAATTTACCTTGTGCCATGAAATCTGTCATTAAGATACAGGTCTCAATTGTTTATATAGGGAATCATTACACTATGTTAGTACATTGCTACGGTAGCGGGTGGGAACCTTTTATTTGCGTCGCTGTTTTCATAGGGGCCTTATTTTCTGTGGCACCTGGGCTAGTTAGGATGAGGGAGGGGGGTCACTGTATTTAAAAGCAGGTGGCCTCCACACTAACATTGAAACCGACTGCTGGGATACTATGAGAGATACAACAACAGTGTATTTTAAAACAAAACTTGTTTTTTTAAAAAAAGGAAGCTTACTTCAAGATTGCTTTATGTTTGGGTCATGCTGCTGAAAAGTACCTCATGTTGAAGTTCTGTGCTGCGGAAGATTGTCACTGTTTTGTTTTTATATTTTTCTTTTACTGTCTGACTTGAGTTGATTTGTGCTGCTGACTATTCCTTTATATAGTATTTGGTGTGGATTTGAAAGCTATTTTGCACTGATTTGATGTTAAATCACGGTTTGACTACTGCTAAGGCAGTTTGTACACAGTCTGACACAGTTTGTCAAAGCAACCCTGAAATTCCACTATGCTGCTAGTTCATTGAAAAGCTAAAGCACCTTCAGCCAAGTCAACATGTGGTAGTGTCACATTGTACAGATCCGACTCTGGGTGACATCATCAAAGGGGAAAGGTCACGGTCAATGCCAATGCCAATAATAACAATGCACACATGAATAGTAATCATAGTATACTGCAGGTAAGTACAATACATATTCAACACTATAACATTTACTATCTTGATATTCTTTATGTGACATTATAAAAATAAACTCTTTTATTTGTTATATTTTATCCATCGCTGTTTGTCCCACTTATTTGTTTAAGTAAAACCTGGAATTCAACACCCAGCCTACACCCCTAGAGTTAGGAGTGTTGCAGTAATTTGGCGCAGCCGGCAGGATTAAACAGCTTGGGGTTTCTTTTTTTAGTGGAATTGCAGGGTTGTCTAATATAACTGATTTGGAGAGCATTTGAATTGAGTAGCAGCACAAAATAAAAACAAAACAGTGACAGTGCTGACTATCTTGGAAGAGGGGTCCGGAGTACCACCACTGGGGAGCCATTGGAGTCTTCCAGTTTGATTTGGAGTGTGTACCATTGTGGAGCAGACCATCCAGTGAGAGAGCCATCCAGGATCCATCTATCAGCGTGGCTGGGGAAGATCCAGAGGCTGTTTCTTTAATAGGTGATATCCTGTGTAACGTTACAGGCCAGCTTAGATTTTTCTTTCTTCATTTTTGCCCTCCACAAAACTGTCTGTTGAAGAGTTAAATGAGCTTCAGGCCCTGAGAGAAATGTTGTTGACAGAGAGAGCGGACACTCAAGCTTTGAGAAGAGAGCTTGGCCAGTTAGCTGAAAGTACTGTACAGGGACCCACAGGAAATAGTAATGGTGAAGCTTCAGGGGACCCCACACCTAGTCGTGGTGCAGAGCGTCTTGTCTATATACCAAGAGAGAGAAAATGTAATAAATTTTCAGGTGTGTTTGGTTCTGTATCTGTTTTTGATTGGCTTGATGAAGTGCAATGTATTTTAAGGTCCTGGCGTATGACTGCCTCAGAACAAGCTGATTTTGTGTATGAGCACCTAGAGGGGGAAGCTCAGGACGAAATTAAATTTCGCCCCAGCACGGATAGAAAAGATCCACAGAAAATGTACCAAATTTTACAAGAGATTTATGGAGGGTCCCAGTCTTTTGCCCTTCTCCAAAAACAGTTTTACGATCGTAGACAGAGGGATGGGGAGTCAATATTGGAGTACTCGTGATTTAATGTCACTTTTGGATAAAGTAGTGCGGAGCAACCCTGATAGTGTACCTGATAAAAATATAGTTTTGTGTGATCAATTTTCAGAGAATGTTAAAGATGGTATTTTACGCCGGCAACTTAAATGTGTGATTAGGCAGGAACCTACTGTATCATTTTTGACCCTTCGACAGGAAGCTATTGAATGGTTAGAGGAGGGGGAAAAGGGAGGTGGTCATTGTAAAACTAAAATTGGCTCATGAGTGTAGTGCTGTTCAGATAATAGATTGTGAAGCTATAACTACCGCACAGCGAATTGACCCGGTTCTAACAGAATTGCTGGAGATTGTAAAAGCCCAGCAAGTACAATTGAACCGGGTAGTAGAGCAAGTCACAGAACTTCGGGCCCCAGGAAGAAACAGAACTCCTCCCTCTAGGAGGGCGCCTCGTCAGCCTGAATATGATGCTCAGGGACAACCAATTTGCTTTAAGTGTCAGTTATCGGGTCATATAGCGCGATATTGCACATCAAGATTCTCAAACCAGTCGAGGGACGTGAATGGTAGATCTTTGTCTAACAATCCAATAGACCAAATACCCCAGATCAGAATTCGGGAAACTAGCTCCCCCTGCTGTATGGAGTCACACAGCAGGAGGGGAACAGCCCGGCTCAACTTTGGAAAATGTTTCCCTTGAGAAGTATGGCCATCTAGTAGGGCAGAGCCCAGTAGTGAATGTATTAATGGGGGGAGTCAGAGTCCTCTGCCTTCTAGATACCGGATCCATGGTCACCACGATTACAGAAAGTTTTTTTTAGAGAGAACTTTGAGTCCATAGAAGGACTCTTGAAAAGTTGTGGGTGGCTGATGCTTAAGGCGGCTAACAGATTGGATATTCCATATATTGGATATTTAGAATTAGATGTGGAGGCCATGGGTAAAATGATTCCTAGAAGGGGAGTCCTAGTGGTAAAGGAATCCCCAGATTTACATACCCGGAATAGAAAATTGGTTGTGCCGGGTCTGGTGGGAATTAATGTAATTGGGGAATGTAATGAATTGTTTTTGCAGCAGCATGGCTCTGATTATATTAAGCAGTCTGTAGTATCAAGTGTTGAGGATGGGTGGGGGCAGGCTTTAGCAGCCTGTCAGAAACAGACTAAAGAGATTGATGGATTTGTAAAAGTTGCTTCTGATTCTCCTGTTAAGGTTTTGGCAGGTACTATGCAATTGGTTACAGCAACAGGCTATTGGGATAGTACTGGTGGATCTTACGAAGCACTGGTAGAACCATTGGGAAGGTTAGAAAGTCGTTTCCCCACTGATGTGGTGGTGGCAAGCGCATATGTTCTAGTTCAGGGGGGACATTTGATTGTCCCAGTACTAAATGTGGGTACTAGTGATGTGTGGCTTCAGCCCCATTCTCATTTGGCAGCCCTACAGTCTGTTGGGGTAGTGGCTGGTGGTAATGATTATTCTGTTTCTTTCCAGCAGGTAGCAGCAGGTGAAGAGCAGGTGGTGTATGTGGCCGAGCAGAGTGTAGTAAGTAACAATAAGTCAGGGTTGAATGTGTCTTCTATTATCCAGGGTCTGGATTTTTCAGGCCTTACTAATATTAAGAATGAGCAAGTGCAGGCCTTGTTTGCTCGCCATTTAGAGGTGTTTTCTATTAGTGATGGTGACTTAGGGTGTACTAGTGCCATAGAGCATGAGATACCATTGATAGATAATATCACTGTGAGGCAGCGGCATCGTAGGTTGCCCCCTAGTCAATACACTGAAGTAAAAGAGCATATTAGGCAGCTATTGGAGAGTCAGGTGATTCAAGAGAGCTGCAGACCCTATTCTTCCCCAGTGGTGATTGTAAGGAAGAAGGATGGGGCTTTGCGCCTCTGTGTCGACTATTGGCAGTTAAATGCAAAAACTAGGAAGGATGCCTTCCCTTTGCCTAGAATTGAAGAATCTCTTGATGCCCTGGGCGATGCTAAATGGTTTTTTACGTTAGACTTGGCTAGTGGTTATAATCAAGTTACAGTAGCCGAGAAAGATAGGAGTAAGACTGACTTTTGTACACCATTCGGCCTATTTGAATTTAATCGCATGACTTTTGGGTTATGTAATGCCCCAGGGACGTTTCAGCAGCTGATGGAACGTATCCTGGGAGACATTGTAGTTTTTTCGTCTACAGTTTAACAAGATATTCAACGACGGGACCGGGTTTTAACACGCTTATCTCTGCAAATGGTGTTGCAACAGATCCTGGGAAAATTAAGGCAGTAGCGGAATGGAGGAGACCCACAAACGTGACAGAGCTGCGATCTTTTCTTGGGTTTGCAAGCTACTATAGGAGGTTTGTAAAGGGGTTTGCACAGATTGCAGCACCCTTACATGCTCTGACTTCGCAAGGTTCCAGGAAGAAAGGTAAGAAGATCATCAAAGCTTCTTCCTCAGGGAGTTCATTCGAACATAGTTGGGATCATACTTGTGAATCAGCCTTTGAGTTGTTGAAGATTAAGTTAATCTCTGCTCCAGTATTGGGGTATGCTGACTTTAATAAAGCTTTCTTCCTGAAGACTGATGTTGTCACTGTGGGTTGGGAGCTGTCCTTTTGCAAGATCACGATGGCAGAAGGAGACCAGTAGCATATGCTAGCCGAGGACTGCAAGCTACTGAGAGGAATATGGATAACTACAGCTCAATGAAATTGGAGTTCCTTGCGTTAAAGTGGGAGGTTACAGAGAAGTTTCGTGATTATTTATTGGGAAATAAATTCACAATTTGTACTGATAATAACCCCCTCAGTAATCTACAGACTGCTAAACTCGGTGCTTTGGAGCAGCGCTGGGTTGCCCAACTGGCCTCTCTTAACTTTGACATCATATATCGTCCAGGGAGGGACAATACTAATGCTGATGCTTTATCTCGCCAGTATGTGGAGCAGGTTTTTGACCATCCCTGGGTATATGTATCGGAGAGTAAGGTTCAAGCAGCATTGGATTCTATTGCCCCTGGAGAGGCTTTCCCTAGAGCTTTGGTTGAGAGGACGGAAGCAGTATCAGCATAGCCCCAAAGTACCGTCTGCTGTTGTGAAGCTGTGGCGGTTACCTCTTCTTTACCTTGTCTTGAATCTAAAGATTTATTGTTGTTGCAGCAGTGTGACCCTACCATAGGAAGATTCCGGTTTTACTGGGAGCAAGGTATGGGGCCGGATCACAACGAACGTGAGGGAGAAACTAAAGAGGTCCTAGAATTGCTCCGCCAGTGGGATAAAATAAAGATATAAAATGGAGTTCTGTTACGAGAGTCACCGGGTAAGTCGGAGGGGAAGATCACCCAGTTGTTACTCACTTCATCATGATAAGCAAGGACATCAAGGTATTGAACGTACCTTCAGCCTGCTAATGACCGAAAATGCATAATGATGTGGAAAAATGGTGTAAGTACTGTGAGAGGTGTGTTACAGCCAAAGCCCCCCAGTCTTCAGTGAAGACATTCCTTAGAACCATCCAGGCTACTAAGCCTTTGGAGATCCTGGCTATGGATTTCACTTTGCTGGAACCATCTAGAGATGGCCGTGAGAGTGTACTAGTCCTAACTGACGTATTTACTAAGTTTACAGTCGCTGTTCCCACGAGAGACCAGAAGGCAAACACTGTGGCCAGAGTGTTGGTTCAAGATTGGTTCTTCCGCTATGGGGTCCCAAGAAGGATTCATTCCGACCAGGGGCGAAGCTTCGAAGGAGATGTCATCCGATCCCTGTGTGAATTATATGGGATTAGAAAGAGCCGTACTACACCATATCATCCTCAAAGTAATGGGCAGTGTGAACGATTTAACCGTACTCTGCATGGCCTCTTGCGGACATTGTCAAAAGAAAAGAAGTCTCGCTGGTCAGAGCATATACCTGAGGTATTATTCGCTTATAACACTACTGAACATCAATCTACAGGATTTTCACCCTATTATTTGATGTTTGGAAGGCAACCGCATCTCCCTCTAGATTTATTTTTAGGACTGGAAGAGTGTGAAGTACAGGTGGAGTGGGTCCAGCAACATCAAGATCGACTACAGACTGCATATATGGAAGCACGAACTCGACTGGAACATGCTGCAGAACAGCAGAGAAAATATAGAGGACCCGTGGTGGAAGATGAACCTCTCTTAGTTGGGCAACTGGTGTATGTTAGGAATCAAGCCGTTCGAGGCAGAAACAAGATCCAGGATGTCTGGGATTCTCAGCCTTATAGAGACCTAGGGCAGGTGGATTGAAACAAGCCTGTTTATCAGGTAGGCCTCATTGATGGTTCCAGGGACTCAAGGAATGTTCACCGAACAGAGCTGCGGCTTTGTGGACCAAGTCAGCAGCACCAACAGGACATCTCCCAGGAGGAATCCGAAGTGGAAGCATTTCCTTTTGATGCCACTGAGTGTACGGAAGATGATCTGATCTATGTTTTGGAGCCAGAAAGTCCAGAAAATCAAGACCCCCCCCCCCAGCTGTTGAGGCAAGTGATGTACTCGGTGAGAGCGACCATGATGTACCTAACCAAGATGATGCAGACAGTAGTGATGAATCCAGCCCTATGGCCTCTTCTGGGGCTTCACCACCGGGAAGTTTATCTCAAATTAGACGCTCCTCTCGTTCCACTGTGGGGACTCACTCCAACCCTTTTAGAGAGCCTAGAACTGCCCTTCAGACTAACAAGGTACGCATGGGGATGAGGGATGGTAGGACTGCAGCCCTCTTGACTCCAAGCATAGAAAAACTAACTGAGGTCTTCACTGCTTTTGGGGCGAGTTTAGCTAAAGAGATTACTCAAGCCTTGAAGTCTAAATTATAGGCAGGGAAATCATGGGGACTATGATTTGATGAAAGAGGGGAGATATGTAGTGGGTGGGAACCTTTTATTTGCGTCGCTGTTTTCATAGGGGCCTTATTTTCTGTGGCACCTGGGCTAGTTAGGATGGGGGAGGGGGGTCACTGTATTTAAAAGCAGGTGGCCTCCACACTAACATTGAAACCGACTGCTGGGATACTATGAGAGATACAACAACAGTGTATTTTAAAACAAAACTTGTTTTTTTTAAAAAAAGGAAGCTTACTTCAAGATTGCTTTATGTTTGGGTCATGCTGCTGAAAAGTACCTCATGTTGAAGTTCTGTGCCGGGGAAGATTGTCACTGTTTTGTTTTTATATTTTTCTTTTTTTGTCTGTGTAACAGGGATCTTGCTTGTGGATGTGTGCATTCGCTGCTGAGTGACAGGCAGGAGATCCAGACAGAGGTTGAAGTTGACAGGCCCCGCAGGCGTGCAGGATTTATTTACACACACACACACACACACACACACACACACACACACACACACACACACACACACACAGAACAGCTCACGTGACACTACCAACCATGGTAGCTCACTGAGTAAATACGGCCAGCATATGAAAAACAAAATAAAACACAATACAAATAACTATAAAATAAAAGGTGCAGTGAAAACGGCATGTGCTACTCCCTAATGCATGGAGGTCCCGCTTGCTCACCTCTCTATACTTTATGGAGATCTACTATCCCCAAACTAATCTTTATGTATCAACACAAACCCTGACTCCGGCCATCAGCGGTTGTGGCAGCTTCTTTTGGCTCCGATCCCGGGTCACCGTCACGGCGATCGGAGGATTTCAGCAACATATTTCGGTCTCTATGCTCGGGGAGCGTGGATGATCTTCAGCCCATTGTCCTTGGCTTTGCAGCAGCACCGAGGTGAATAAACAGGACCTCTTTATACCTGATGCCGTGCTGGAACACACCACAGCTGGCACAGGCAGGCTATCCCAGGAGCGTCAGGTCCTGCAATAAATTAAATGACAACAATCACACACATTTACACAATACCATTCACAATGCGCACTCACACAAACCCCCTCCTCATGTGCAGGGCTCCTGCCCTGCTACTGTCTGACTTGAGTTGATTTGTGCTGCTGACCATTCCTTTATATAGTATTTGGTGTGGATTTGAAAGCTATTTTGCACTGATTTGGTGTTAAATCACAGTTTGACGACTGCTAAGGCAGTTTGTACACAGTCTGACACAGTTTGTGAAAGCAACCCTGAAATTCCACTATGCTGCTAGTTCATTGAAAAGCTAAAGCACCTTCAGTCTATGTTTACTATCTTGATATTCTTTGTATGACATTATAAAAATAAACTCTTTTATTTGTTATATTTTACCCATTGCTGTTTGTCCCACTGTGGCAAAGTGGTTGGTAAGGGGAACAGGTGTAGCGGTGATGCGATGCAGGAGTGACAGACAGACACGGTAATTGGGTGAATAAGTGTTTTATTGTGCCTTTTCCAGGTCTGGCGACCGTCAAATAATAAATCCCCGGCAGTACACAACGATGTGTAAAGCGCGGGGAGCGTGAGTAACCCAACACAGTCCTGAACAGAAAAACAAAGGCACGGTCACCAGTCCTGGGTGAATCCAAACGTGCAGGTGCTCTGTGCAGTGGTGCTCCGGATAGTGTTTCCGTGGCGACAGCTCCGGAGGTGTGTTTTAACTGTCTAGTGGTGCAAAACAGACAGACAATTACAGACAGACAAATAACACACAACACGTAACACTAATTCTTCTCTTTTTCTGAGAGCTCCTCTCTCAGTCCTTCTCTCCTATCGCTCTAACCCAACTGAAGGAAAAGATCAGCGTTACCCTGGCCCCTATATGTAATCCCGCATGATATCTAGGTAAACGGTTGCAGCTGCCTTATTACTTGCAGCTGCCCCTCGTTTACCTTTCAAGTCAAAACGGTCTTACAACAGAGTCTCGCTTCTTTCCAGGCTGACCCACTTCCCGGTCCCGGAAACGAACTGTCAGGCCAGCCCTTCCAGATACTTCTCCTCCCGTTCTTTAGCGCCCTCACAGGTCGGGAGGAAGATTTATCACCAGAACTCATTATATTTCTGTCACACCCACTTATATGTTTAAGTAAAACCTGGAATTAGTTCAACACCCAGCTTGCACCCCTAGAGTTAGGAGTGTTACACTACCATTTCAAATCAAGTCTAAGCAGTAGTAATGTAGAAAAACACAAATGCACATCTAATTCTAAATAGAATAAGTATTTGTAGCTAGAAGGCAAGATGTACTGTCCTGTGAATAGGGGATTTGTTTTTCTTTACTTTGTAGTTTGTAAGTCTTTTGTTTTAAAACAGTGTTTGCTTATTTAGAGAGTATATGTTCAGAGAAAAAAAAACAGGGATGTCAGTAGCCAGCATGTGAAAAGCATTATGAAGAGTGTTCATGTATCCAGAGAGAGATATTGTTTAAACATTCAGAATAGGACATAACATAGATTTTAAATGCTCATAAAAATGTACACCCCTGATGTTTTTTTTTGTATTCAAGCCCAAATTCTGATAGAGGAACATATATCTTTGTTTAGATACCATGTGCATTGGAGTCCCCACTTAAATAGTATGGAGCAACATAAGTCCCCATTTGATAGTACAGAACGACGCTCAGACACTGCTGTGTTTGTTTGTGCAATGTAAGTACACTATGCAAGTACATTGTAGATAACTGATATAACATAGTTATAGTAATTAGGATGCTACCTGTGTTTACATGGTTCTATCAATATAACACTTCACCAGGTTCATAATACTTACAGAATGACACTCGCACACCAGTGTGCGTGAAAGTATAATATAAGTGAGTATTGTTAGTAATGGGTAAGAAGGAAAATTCATAAATAGATTAGAAAGTTAGAAAGGCCAAGAGAGAGATAGAAATCAAAATTGCTAAGGGGGCTAAAACCAATTCCAAAATGTTTTTCCAATATTATAAAAGCAAGAGAACATTCAAACAGGAGGTTAAATGTCTAAGAGACACAAATGGCAAAATCATAGACGAAGAAAAAAAATAGCAAATATATTAAATGATTACTTTTCAAGCCATCTGTTTAAATTCATTTTAAAAAGCTCTGATTAGGCCAATTATTAGTCAAATTAAGGGTTATATAGAATAACTGAAAGCTTGATTATTGAATAAACCCAGCAGAGACATTGGTTTTCCAGGACTGGAGTTTGCCCTGAGTGGAAAAATACAGGGTTGAAAATATTTATTTACATGCCAGTAATAATCACCTGAACAAGACATTCCTTTCAAGAATACCTAGCTTTTTATCTTTAATCAGATTCCATTATACACTGGCCAACCAGGAGAGGATGAAAACGACATCTTACATTTGTTTGATAGAAAAATCCCCACTAGAGTTTTTTTTTTTACTTTATCAGCAGAAATGCACTGTTGTGTCAATCCCTGTTCAGGTAAACCTCGCAAAGCCAAAGATTTGCCTTAATGCTTCATTAAGAATCAAAGTATTTGAAATGATTTCATAGTTCTAAAGTTCAAAGTTTATAAAGTTTGTAAATAATGGTCCTAAAGGTTGATGTTCTATTATTCTATGTTCTATAATTCAACTTGGTTTTCGTTAAAACCGAGCTCTTAATTAACAAATGATTTGCCTAATTAGAGCTTTTGAATTATTTTAAAGAGCTGGACATTTCAAGTCAGGTATCCAATTGTATAAGGAACTTGAAATCTCCAACTTTTTATTATTAGCTAAACGATTTAAAAAGCCTAATTAAGGAAACCATTAGCTCAATTAAGAGTTCAAGTAAGTAATTGAGAGCGCAGTCAGAACAAAAACCAGCAGAGACTGTGTCCTTTGATATGTCAATTCTGGAATGTGACCATCCAAGAGTTAAGACTTATATTTCATTGCAAATTAAAAAAAAAAAGATCCTTGGAAGTTTCTTTTGAGTATGCTTACCAATGGGTTAGCTTTGAATTCCACCCAATTACAATTAGCTGCAAAGTTGTTATTTCTTGCTAGAAAATGCATCTTATTGAATTGGATCAAGGACAAGGGACAAGCCAACCAGAGAGGTATAGAGAGGTTTTTAAAGTTCTCCCCATGGAAAAGCTGAGTGCCATTTTAAAAGGTGATGAAAATGTTTTTTCTTACTGCGTGGCAACCAATACTAAACGACCTTCCAAAGGACTTGGCAGATCTTGTGTAAGAGGGATGGGCTGCTTTGGATTGGAAGTGCCCTGTTTCCTCCGATACAACCCCTGAGGAGGCTCAAGCTGTTTGTATCTGTATTGGATTTTATGATTTACTGATGATTGTACTTATATGCACTGTGTTTATTCAGTTTTGGAAAATTCAATAAAAAAAAAAAACAAACAGCAAAAAAGTTTTTCAAGATGTTAAAACAGAATTGGTGCTGTGTCAAAAAAAGTCTAAGAAACCAAAAACATATCATTTACTAGTGACAGTGTTCCAATTACACAGTGAAAGCAGATTCACTCAGAGTTTCAAGCAGTGATTGTTATGCAATACTGTTATGAGATTCCATCCTGAATATTGTGTTATAACTTAATAATTGCTTACATATACATTTCTTTAACTTCTCTCACAGAGATTATATTGCATAGGCTTTGTTGAGTTTCAGGTCATTCGGGTATTTAAACCCCTCTCCTGGCTTCATTGAGACACACCAAGTCTCACTCATTGAGATTAGATTGCCTGCCATCATGAAAGCTTCACTGATCTTCCTTGCATTGTCCGTGGCTTCCAGCCTGGGTAAGTGAAAGAAACTAGAGGGGAGGCGGTAGGATTTTAAATCTAACAGTAAATATTTAAACCTTATCTTTCATACAAATGAGTGTTTTGGGTTCTTATTTGTGATCACCCTGTGATGTCACTTTGTTAGGTGAAGCTCCTACTTATTTTCATAATCTGTTGCATGTTTATCTGTTCTCCTACAATTTACGGTCATGTGACCTTATCAATTATTATTGGTAATACCGAAGGTCCGTATATGACAAGCCATTGGGGACATAATGTGTAGACACAACACGTAAGTGATTTTAGCAACGCGTTGCCAAAGTGACCAATGAAAGTGTAGCATTCTTATCATGTGACTGCTTCTTAACGTGTAATATAAGAATGATACGCGTAGTGAAAAATGTGTTCACTACGCATAAACAACAAATCACCACGCGTATCATTCTTATATTACGCGTTGAGAAGCAGTCAGGTGATAAGAATGCTACACTTTCATTGGTCACTTTGGCAACACGCTGCTAAAATCACTTATGCGTTGTGTCTACACATTATATCCCCAATGGCTTGCCATATCCATACAGGTCTTTGGTCTTAAGTCGTTTCAGTTTTCAGCAGCCAATGACTGGAACGCTTTACAACAAAGACTGAAACTAAGCAGTTTAATTTCAGTCAATGTGTTTGAGCATAAATTGAAAGCTGTGTTCACTGACATCTGTGCTTTGCTGTCATTTCTGTTGGTTTTTGTCGTTATTCTTACTCGGTTGTTTTATATTTGCTGTAATGATGCGTGCCTCTTGGCAAGGTCATCATTGGAAATGAGAATTGGTTCTCAATTGATTAACTAACCTGGCTAAATAAAGGTTAAAAAAACCAAAAACATATTTTGAGCCAATTCCCTTTCTTTCTTAATCAAACTCTAATTTCTTTTTACCCTCATATATCTTGATTGAGTTAACAAACGACGTGAATTGATCTCATCTGATTCTTTTTGAACCTGCATTTCGTTCTGGCAACTAATTGCCGAATTCAGCTTATTAACTTCCATTGCTTTAGTTTCTTGTACTAGTTTGTTTTCTCCTGCTAGTTTAAACAATGTTTCTCTTTACCTGGTACGCAACAGTTAAGGCTTCACAAAATGAAGTTTTAACGGCAGGGGGAGAGAGATCGTTTTTAGAAACAATTAGAGACCAATTAATTCTGCAGCCAGACGATGCCACTGAAGGTATTGTGCCTTCAGAAATTAGTTTTCATTTACCAGATCACCCACAAATACACAGGTTTGTTATACAGGGCAATTAGAGTATTATACAGGGCAATTAGAGTATTGTACTGGGCAAAGACGAGGAGCGACTACCAAGAGATTAAAATAACAATTTATCTGACTTTTAAAAGAGCTACTGTATGTCTTCTAAATACATTGATATACTTTAATTGCCCTATATAACAAACCTGTGTATTTTGAGTGATCTGGTAAATTCAAATTAATTTCTGAAGGTGGAATACCTTCAGCAGCATAGTCTGGCTGCAGAAATAATTGGTATATTTTAACAGCCTTGGACCACAAAATAACACACAGTTATTTGTACCAAAAGTGTGACTTAACTGGCTCTTATTCAGTTCGCTGTCTCCTTTTAATCACTGACCATAGACAGCGCTTGCAGTTTCCACATCGTAGGGTGTACTTATATTTCTCAAACACCAAAAATAAACTTTTAAACAAAACACAAACTAAACGGTTTAACCACGACTCTTTTGTCACTTAACTTTTGTTTGCAGCCGCACACTGTCGTGATTTCAAATGTTCTTATTTTGTATAAGAATGAATCATATGTAATGAGGACTCATACACTAATATATTACCAATCAATTTCAAATAATGACTGCATTCTGGATGTACAAATGTTCATTTTTAGCAAATAGATTATCATTTTTTTGCAGTGTAATTATTGACACCATATGTAACACACGCAACCTGTAATTTAAATGTCTATGTTTCTAATAAGCAATATAAAAAACAGAACAGCATTGCTGTATTTTAAAAGCCTTTTTATGACGTTTTAGTAAAACACCACATTGCAAACATATATAACAAACACATTTCTTAACTCAAGGTACATGAGGAAGACTGCGCCGACCATGTCACAAATAACAGGGCTTTTCTTTCAAGATGTGAACCTTATGTGTGTCAGGTTTCTAAATAAACATGCATCACAATAATGCACTTCTGTTTGTTATGTGTATGCAGTGTCCAAAACACACACAATCATTTGGAACAATGTGTATTTGTTTAATAATAAAGATACACCGTGCCAATTGGTACACACTACTGGAGAATGACCTATATATATATATATACATATATATATATATACTGTATATATATTATATCTGTGTATTAGTTTCACAGCACAGAACTGTATTGCAGTTTCACAGTGCAGAACAGTACTGGAGAATGACCCATTTACGTGAATTTTGTTTTCCAGCACTGGATTGCACCATTATTGATGGCTTCCTCAAGCAGATTGATGCCGGCGCAGGGCAGGTGTTTGGCGTGAACAGTGGAAACTCAATCTTCGTGCGCTATGGAAACAACTGGGTGCAGATCCCAGGGGCCCTCAAACACGTGTCTGTGGGACCCTCTGGAGTCTGGGGGGTCAACGGTAACAATTACATCTACAAGATGGTTGGAGGCAACTGGCAACAAACTCAAGGTACAGTTCAAAGTTCAAAGTCTCCCCAAAAGATTATTAACTGGCCACAATCTGGTCACCAATAAATCATTTTTATATTTATGAAATGTGTGAATTAGGAAGTTATTTTGAATTTCTGCAGGATTACAAAAAGGATACATATGCGGTAGATCAGTGGTTTTCAATCCTGGTCCTGGAGCCTCCTTGTGTCTGCTGGATTTTGTTCCAAACTGAGCTCTGCATTGAACCCTTATTGAACTAATAATTTGCCTAATCAGAGAAATTATTTGAAAGAGTTGGACATTTCAAGTTATTGTATAAGGAACTTGTAATCTCCAGCTTTTTATAAGCTAAACCATTTAAAAGGTTGAATTAAGCAAATTATAACTTCAATTTATTTTAATTTGTTTTTATTTAAAAGTGTTATAAAGCGCATCAGACCATGCAGTGGTTTCAGAGCGCTGTACAGGATAAACAAAAATTTCAAATTTAATTTAATAATTGAGAGCTCTGTTGGAATAAAAACCAGGAGGGCAGGGTTACTCCAGGAACAGGGTTGGGAAACGCTATTCTATAGGAACAAATTCTTTTTTCAATTGAGTGTAATTCGTAAATATAAAACCCAAAAAGATATAACTTACTTACCTTGTCTGATGTGCTGTCTCTGTTTGTGTGTATGTGTGTGTGTTTGTGTTTGTTCATCACAGGTCTCCTGAAGCAGATTGACGCTGGCGGTGATGAATTCGTTGCTGGAGTCAACATGAACGGCAACACCTACTGTCTGAATCGCGATCCCACCATGACTGTTCATAGCACAGACCCAATTCCCTGGAACTCGCTTCCTGGAGCTCTCAAGTACTACTCCTGCGGGCCCTACAGCTGCTGGGGAGTGAATTCTGGTGATCAGATCTATGTGATGAAAGGAGTGACTCCATCTTCCTGCATGGGCAGCAATACATGGCAGAACATCCCTGGAGCCTTGTCCATGATTGAGGTCTCCACTGACGGCAGTGTGTACGGGGTGAATGCTGCAGGGAATGTCTATCGCAGGTTAGCATACAGTCTGGTAAAAAAAGCAGTACCACTGGAGTACCACTGGAGTACCACTGCGTCTCTGCTGGGTTTTGTTCCAACTGAGCTCTAAATTAACAAATGATTTGCCTAATCAGAGCGCTTGAACTATTTTAAAGAGCTGGACATTTCAAGTTATGTATCCAATTGTATAAGGAACTTGAAATCGCCAACTTTGTATTAGTTAAACCATTTAAAAAGTCTAATTAAGGAAACTATTAGTTCAATTAAGAGTTCAAGTAAGTAATTGAGAGCTCATTTGGAACAAAAACCAGCAGAGACACAGGGAGGCTCTAGTACCAGGGCTGAGGGCCATTGCTTTAAATAATCAATTTATAAACACATGGAACAATTGAACACGATCGCTAGATTTCTTTTCTTTCTTTTTCTTGTAGGGATGGGATCACTGCTAGTAATCCAGCCGGCACAGTGTGGATTCAGCTGAATATTTCTGGAAAGAGCAAGCATGTTTCATACGATCTGGGTGTGCTGTGGGTGATCGGACAAGACAACTCAATCCAGGCTTGTCACTAAACTCCACAGAACAAGAAAAAATAAATATGTTTCTTACCTCATACGAGCTTGAAGTGGTGAAAATGACCACCTTGTCGAATAAAGCAATTAAAAAAACAAACTGAAGAAATTGTGGTCTGTAATAAGTAACATTCATACAGTCATATACTGGAGTTATATTATTAGTTATATTATTATTAACACTGTGGAAAAATTGCAATACCATTGCACTGTCATTGTGACAACAGAACCGTAGAAATATTATTATTATTTGTTTCTTAGCAGACACCCTCCTTATCCAGAGCGACTTACAATAGTTACAATTATATCACATTATTTTTGACATACAATTACTCATTCATACCATAGGTTTTTTACTGGAGCAATCTAGGTAAAGTACCTCACTCAAGGGTAGAGTAGCAGTGCACCCCCACCTGGGATTGAACCCATGACCCTCCACTTACGAGTCCAGAGCTCTAAGCACTACTACACACTGCTTCCCAAAAAGGGCTTCTGGTGTTGGGTTTTTATTTTCCATCTCTCTCCCTCCCTTTAAACATTAATAGTTCAACCTTAACTGCTGAATACCAGATAAAGAGAAACTAGCGGGGAGAGAAAACAAACTAATAGCACTACTGGAAACTAACAAAAGCAATAGAAGTTAATAAGCTAAATTTGGAGTTTATTAGTGCCAGAATGAAATGCAGGTTCAGATAGAACCACACACTGTAAAAAAAAAAAAAAGAAAACTGGAAAAATCATGTCAGCTGCTGCACTTTGCATCCAACTTCCTGAAACGGCCACCTAACACTCAGCAAGGAGACTCTCAGAGCGCTAACGCACTCTTAGCAAACAATGCGTTCAGTAGAAAACTTTACCTAGCGCTCTGCCTACTGAATACAGCACTTCAAAGCTTTTGGGTCAATTGCAACAGAGAGAGAGCTGCGGATGATCGCGTGGTTAGTCCTTCAGCACTGTACTAAACTATAGCTAGAGTATTGGGTTACTATCAGTAGTCCTGAAGGACTAACCATGGGATTATCCAAATCTCTTTGTTCCTTGCAATTGACCCTCAAGTGCCCATCCTTTATGTGATTGAGAATGTTTCTCTATTCCATCCCTAATGCTGAAACCTGTCCTCAATGTAATGTACCATTATAGGCTGAGTTTAATATATATATTATACATTTCACATGTGTCTATGGTAATCTGGTAACAGTATTACGGTAAAACAAAGACAACATAAGTATTAAATTGCTTACCGGGGCTGTAGACGGTCGGTATGTTGATGTGATAGAAGTACGGGAGCAACTCTTGGGAAAAGTAAACATTAAAATACGGGCAAAATAATTGTTAATAAAACCAAACTGTTGATTTCGGAGGGAAGGTACACATTCCCTGCTAAATCTGATTCAGTATTGGGGTTTTAATTTGTTAAATTTGCGCACCTGAGACTTAGTAATATGTTTGTTAATGGCTGGCGTTCTGCGATAAAGAGAGCGGCCACGTTGAGGGAACGCGAGCACATCCACTGTTCTATAGAGAGGTTACGCGCCCCATGTAAACCTCAATAGAGTTCAATGGGGGAAGACTAAATTGTAACTGCTAGCTAGTGCAGGGTTTTTAGCATCTTTAACATGCCAGCTTAGGTTATTGAGTAGCTGATAAATGCTTGAGAAATATTTTATATAATTATGTGTAGTTAAAAAAGGTAGTTAAGCTATCTGATATTTTAATGAGCTTTCTCAGTTTAGTTTAGTCCTAGGGTGAAGCTGAACAGAACTGAGGGTATAAGAAGGAGGGGGCTACAGTGTGGGGGAGTGTGGCAGGTGGGCAGCAGTGTGTCCTGAGAAACTGAGGCTGATATAAGGGATAGCAAGGTATCCAAAGAGAGCCTGTAGCAGGGCAGGGCCCTGCCTGTAAATAATGTTGTTGTGGGGTGATTTGGTGGTGGTTGGCAGGGATGGGGTTAATTTCCTATCCCTGCCAAAATACATGTGAGAATGTGGCTGGAGCTAATTGAATCACTGATAATTAGGCTCCAGCCACATGCTATAAAAAGAGAAAATCCTTTGTTTGGTGGTGGGAGTTGGTGAGTGAACAGTTTGCTGGTGTGGTGCGGTATTTTTGTTAAAAGTTCACGGTTCAGTGAAGGCTCTGCCCAGCCTGAAAGTTTTGTTTTTGTTTTGTTTAACTGTTTTATTTTTGCTCTGTGAGCAGTGTTTTGTTTGACTTTTGATTTTCCTTTTGTTTATTAAAAGCGCATGAAGCGCGTTAACTGCAGTTTCCTTGTCTCTGAGTCTCTTTGCCTGCCGAATACCATCTGGGCCATAACGCTACCCTGTCACATATGGTGTCAGAAGTGGGATAGCGCCCCTAGAGACTCAGAGCGGGACTGTAGTTTAAAAAAAAAAAAAAAAATGGGAAAGAAGCAGCGGCAGAAGCAGCAGCGGGGCTGGTCACAAGCCCCACCGTGCATCTGGCAAGGTGGGCGTCTGCCTGACCTGCTTGAGGGGAGGAGTGGTGTTTTGAAGTTGGTGAGGTCGGGCATGTGTCGCCCGACTACTACCACTCCCCACCTCAGGAAGAAGAGGTGGAACCAGAGCCACAGCCACAGGAAGAGGATGGCTGGGAAGCCCTCCTCCACAGCATGGGCGTACAGTATTGTTGCTGCATCTGTGGGGAGTGGGGTCATTTCCCAGCTAACTGCCCCCTCCCACCAGAAGAATGCCTGCTGCCTCTACATCCACCACTGCCACCAGCAGAGGGAGAGAGCCTGCTGGTCCCCCCGCTGCAGCCAGAAGGGGAGGAGCCCCTGCCGCCTTCGCAGCCAGAAGGGGAGGAGCCCCTGCCGCCTTCGCAGCCAGAAGGGGAGGAGCCCCTGCCGCCTTCGCAGCCAGAAGGGGAGGAGCCCCTGCCGCCTTCGCAGCCTGAAGGGGAGGAGCCCCTGCCGCCTCGCAGCCTGAAGGGGAGGAGCCCCTGCCGCCTTCGCAGCCTGAAGGGGAGGAGCCCCTGCCGCCTTCGCAGCCTGAAGGGGAGGAGCCCCTGCCGCCCGCAGCCTGAAGGGAGGAGCCCCTGCCGCCTTCGCAGCCTGAAGGGGAGGAGCCCCTGCCGCCCGCAGCCTGAAGGGGAGGAGCCCCTGCCGCCTTCGCAGCCTGAAGGGGAGGAGCCCCTGCCGCCTTCGCAGCCTGAAGGGGAGGAGCCCCTGCCGCCTTTGCCATCAAGAGGAGAGGAGCAGGAGCTACCTCTGCCTCCAACACCACCATTGGGAGGTGGAGCTCCTGCTGCCGCCTTCATGGCCAGGGGCTCCCCTCCCGCCGTCTCCATCGCCTGGGGTTGCCTGTGTCTCCTTTGATTCTCCTAGGGTCACTGCTGGTCCTGCTTTGCCGCCGTCGCCTCCCGAGGGTCCGCTGCTGCCGCCGTCGCCTCCCGAGGGTCTGCTGCTGCCGCCGTCGCCTCCCGAGGGTCCGCTGCTGCCGCCGTCGCCTCCCGAGGGTCCGCTGCTGCCGCCGTCGCCTCCCGAGGGTCCGCTGCTGCCGCCGTCGCCTCCCGAGGGTCCGCTGCTGCCGCCGTCGCCTCCCGAGGGTCCGCTGCTGCCGCCGTCGCCTCCCGAGGGTCGCTGCTGCTGCCGCCGTCGCCTCCCGAGGGTCCGCTGCTGCCGCCGTCGCCTCCCGAGGGTCCGCTGCCACCGTTGCCTGGGGTCACTGCAGGCTTCGCTTTGCTTGGGGTCGCTACACTGTGGCGGAGCTCCATGAAGGGAGCTGCCGGACATGAAGAAAGGGGAGGTGAGGAGACCACCTCCACCACAGCCCGACCACCACCCCTGTGCCATAGCCCGGCGCCTGGAGGTTGGTTCCCTCAACCTGGGCTCCCAGACACCCAGGCTGCATGTCTGGACCTCTGGTCGCTGGGCCTGACTCCCAGGTCGCAGCACCACCAGGCACAGGAGGTCGCCTGGTCTCCTGCTCCGCTCCCCTGGTTGCCCAGAAGTCGCTCCACAATCGCCTGGGCTCGCACCTCTGCCTGGGGCTGCAGCCGACTGCTCGCCTGCCTGCGCTCCTGACGCCCCATCCACTACGCCTGGGTCCCCTGTCGCCGGGTCTCGGTCCCGCCAGGAAGGCGCCGGACTATGGACTAACCCTCCCTCAAGGATGGGAGAGGAAGGACAATAGGGGACTTGAGGGAGGGTGGATGGCTTTCAAAGGGGGGGGGGAGGTGGCCGTGGGGCCATGTGTGCTGCGCACAAGGGGGGGGAAATGTAGCAGGGCAGGGCCCTGCCTGTAAATAATATTGTTGTGGGGTGATTTGGTGGTGGTGGGCAGGGATGGGGTTAATTTCCTATCCCTGCCAAAATACATGTGAGAATGTGGCTGGAGCTAATTGAATCATTGATAATTAGGCTCCAGCCACATGCTATAAAAAGAGAAAATCCTTTGTTTGGTGGTGGGAGTTGGTGAGTGAACAGTTTGCTGGTGTGGTGCGGTATTTTTGTTAAAAGTTCACGGTTCAGTGAAGGCTCTGCCCAGCCTGAAAGTTTTTTGTTTTTGTTTAACTGTTTTATTTTTGCTCTGTGAGCAGTGTTTTGTTTGACTTTTTGATTTTCCTTTTGTTTATTAAAAAGCGCAGAAGCGCGTTAACTGCAGTTTCCTTGTCTCTGAGTCTCTTTGCCTGCCGAATACCATCTGGGCCCGCAACGCTACCCTGTCACAGAGCCATATGTGTTTTCCTGTTTAGTTTTGTTTGTTTATTTTGTGTTTGTTTGTGAGTTGATGCACTGGCAGCTGCTAAATAAAAGACAAATATTTAATTGCATTTGGACTTTTGTGTGTCTCCCTGATTTCAACATAAGCTGCTGTGTCCTATCTTACACTTTAGCACAGAGTTCTTAGCTTTGGTCAGCTGGAAACTCCAAAAAAAAGCTTTATTGCCCATTAAATAGAGAGCATAACATGGAATTTTGTCTTCAGTTTACACAATGACAGCAGTATGAAAGAAACATACAACAATGTACACACGGCATCAATGCATAACAATCATGAACAAATCAATAATCCAGCCTACATACAGCACAGCAGCAACTCTTTGTTGATCATCAACATACCATACTGACGTACAAGCACACGCCTTCACACACGCGCACACACAAGTGTACATACACTTCCCAGGTTCTGCACCTATTTTCTGCATTAAGGATTGAAATTGCAGGTGGATTCAATGATTTTTTTTCCTAACAGTTTTATTCGTGCAAAAGGAACTTTGAATCGTCGACCTGATGGCAGCAATTGAAAATTAAAGAATTCAGAGGATGTGTACAATCCTTAAAAAATTGTATGAATTTCCTTTTAACTGCTTGATGAATAGGTCGGATAGCCTAACTGCAGCAGTTTGTTACCAATTATTTGACTTGCCTGGTTGATGACCAGTTTTGTTTTATTTTTTACAGAGAAGTTGCCATACCGTGATACTATATTAAAAGTAAGAATGCTTTTGGGCTCCCAAGTGGCATTGCATGCAGCTAAGGCATTTTACTGGAAGTGCAGGGTGTGCCCTACAGCCTGGAGATCACTGGAAGTGCAGGGGGTGCCCTACAGCCTGGAGATCACTGGAAGTGCAGGGGGTGCCCTACAGCCTGGAGATCACTGGAAGTGCAGGGGGTGCCCTACAGCCTGGAGATCACTGGAAGTGCAGGGTGTGCCCTACAGCCTGGAGATCACTGGAAGTGCAGGGGGTGCCCTACAGCCTGGAGATCACTGGAAGTGCAGGGGGTGCCCTACAGCCTGGAGATCACTGGAAGTGCAGGGTGTGCCCTACAGCCTGGAGATCACTGGAAGTGCAGGGGGTGTCCTACAGCCTGGAGATCACTGGAAGTGCAGGGTGTGCCCTACAGCCTGGAGATCACTGGAAGTGCAGGGGGTGCCCTACAGCCTGGAGATCACTGGAAGTGCAGGGGGTGCCCTACAGCCTGGAGATCACTGGAAGTGCAGGGGGTGCCCTACAGCCTGGAGATCACTGGAAGTGCAGGGGGTGCCCTACAGCCTGGAGATCACTGGAAGTGCAGGGGGTGCCCTACAGCCTGGAGATCACTGGAAGTGCAGGGGGTGCCCTACAGCCTGGAGATCACTGGAAGTGCAGGGGGTGCCCTACAGCCTGGAGATCACTGGAAGTGCAGGGGGTGCCCTACAGCCTGGATATCACTGGAAGTGCAGGGTGTGCCCTACAGCCTGGAGATCACTGGAAGTGCAGGGGGTGCCCTACAGCCTGGAGATCACTGGAAGTGCAGGGTGTGCCCTACAGCCTGGATATCACTGGAAGTGCAGGGGGTGCCCTACAGCCTGGAGATCACTGGAAGTGCAGGGGGTGCCCTACAGCCTGGAGATCACTGGAAGTGCAGGGTGTGCCCTACAGCCTGGATATCACTGGAAGTGCAGGGGGTGCCCTACAGCCTGGAGATCACTGGAAGTGCAGGGGGTGCCCTACAGCCTGGAGATCACTGGAAGTGCAGGGGGTGCCCTACAGCCTGGAGATCACTGGAAGTGCAGGGGGTGCCCTACAGCCTGGAGATCACTGGTTCGAATCCAGGTTATGCCATCACCGACCATGGCCAGGAGTCTCGAGGGGGCGGCGCACAATTGGCCAAGCGCCACCCGGGTTGGGAGGGCTTAGGTCTGCAGGGTAATCCTTGTCTCACCACTGTGCACCAGCAACTCCTGTGAAGGCTGGGCGTCTGTGAATTGGCTGCGAGTTGCTGGCAGAACTGCATTTCCTCCGATGCGACAGGTCTGGTTAGATAAGCTGTCGGCTTGCAGTGTGAAAAGTGGAGGAAGCATGCGTTTCGGAGGACGCGCATGAGAGTCTTCGTCGCTCCCGAGTCAAAACGAGAAGTTGCAGCGCTGAGACAAGGTCTTAAAAGAAACACAAATGGATATTCCAAATTGGGGAGAAAAAATGGGGTAAAAATAATGAAAAAATGATCAAAAAAAGTAAGAATGCTCTCAATGAGAGATCTTTAAATATACACTAAAATTTATCTTTCAACAACAAAACGTCTTAAGTTTCCAGAGAAGAAAAAGTAGTTGTGCCTTGTTATAATCAACATTTTTAATTTATCAGGTATGTGTGTCTGCAGAGCTATTAAATAGCTAAATAGTTTCTGTTTTTGAATACAGTGTACCGTAATATTTTACCTTTCCTGTAAACCTTGCTTTTAAACCATCACTGTTTACATTCCTGCTTTTCCGTTCAATGTAAATCACCCTTCCATTCGTTATTAAAGAGGCAATATTTTTTTGGCTCAATTTGTTCATTATTTTTACCACATTTTCTCCCCAATTTGGAATATCCATTTGTTTTTAAGACCTTGTCACAGCGCGGCAACTTCCCGTTTTGACTCAAGAGCGATGAAGACTATCATGCGTGTCCCCTGAAACGTATGCTGTCAGCCGTCCTCCTCTTTTCACACAACAAGCAGACAGCTTAGCTAAGCAGACCTGTCTGTAGCGCCGTTGGAGGAAACGCAGTTCCGCCAGCATAGGAGTTGAATGCAATGCCACTCGGGAGCCCCATTAACCTGCATTTCATTTTTGCACTAATCGCCAGATTCAGCTTATTAACTTCCATTGCTTTAGTTTCCAGTAGTGCTATTGGTTTGTTTTCTTTCCCCGCTAATTTAAACTATGTCTCTCTTTATCTGGTATGCAGAGTTAAGGTTTAACAACTATTAATTAAGATTCAAAGGGAGGGAGAGAGACGGAAGATAAAAACCAAAAACCAGAAACCCTATTTATATTGTATTTATATTGTTCTGTTGTCACAGTGGCAGTGCAACGTTACTGCAATTTTCTACAATGTTAAATAGTAACATAACCTCGTGATTGTATGAATGTTACTTATTACAGACTACAATTACACACAGTTAAGAACATAAGAAAGTTTACAAACGAGAGGAGGCCATTCAGCCCATCTTGCTCGTTTGGTTGTTAGTAGCTTATTGATCCCAGAATCTCATTAAGCAGCTTCTTGAAGGATCCCAGGGTGTCAGCTTCAACAACATTACTGGAGAATTGGTCCAGACCCTCAATTCTCTGTGTAAAAAAAGTGCCTCCTATCTTCTGTTCTGAATGTCCCTTTATCTAATCTCCATTTGTGACCCCTGGTCCTTGTTTCTTTTTTCAGGTCAAAGAAGTCCCCTGGGTCGACATTGTCTATACCTTTTAGGATTTTGAATGTTTGAATCAGATCACCATGTAGTCTCTTTTGTTCAAGACTGAATAGATTCAATTCTTTTAACCTGTCTGCATACAACATGCCTTTTAAACCCAGGATAATTCTGGTTGCTCTTCTTTGCACTCTTTTTAGAGCAGCAATATCCTTTTTGTAATGAGGCTACCTGAACTAAACAAAATATTTTAGGTGAGGTCTTACTAATGCATTGTAAAGTTTTAACATTACTTCCCTTGATTTAAATTCAACACAATATATCACAATATATCCGAGCATCTTGTTGGCCTTTTCTTATAGCTTCCCCACATTGTCTAGATGAAGACATTTCTGAGTCAACATAAACTCCTAGGTCTTTTTCATAGTTCCCTACTTCAATTTCAGTACCTCCCATATGATATTTATAATGCACATTTTTATTGCCTGCATGCAATGATTTACACTTTTCTCTATTAAATGTCATTTGCCATGTGTCTGCCCAGTTCTGAATGCTGTCTAGATCATTTTGAATGACCTTTGCTACTGCAACAGTGTTTGCCACTCCAGACCACAATGTCTTCTTTTTTTTTTACGATAGTTTGAACAGAAACAAGCTTACAAATTACCTAAGGCAAAATGAGAAGATTAATTTTCACCACTCGTATGAGGTAAGAAGTTATTTTTTTCTTTTTGCTCTGTGGAGTTTAGTGACAAGCCTGGATTGAGTCGTCTTGTCCGATCACCCACGGCACACCCAGATCGTATGACACATGCTTGCTCTTTCCACAAATAAGCAGATGAACCCAATCTGTGCCGGCTGGATTACTAGTAGTGATCCCTTGTCTACAAGAAAAACAAAGACAAGGAAGAATACTAATGACTTATTTAACATCTATTTCTTTCATAAAGCTGTGTATAATTGACATCCTAATTGAAGCGTTGACTGATTGGCGTTGAGTCGGGTTTAAAACAGATTTAATAGCCTCTGCAGCAGCCTTCCAGTCCCCCACAATCCTCTCCCCGGCCCCATGGATCCGAGCCATAGAGAGCTCCAAATAAACAATGTCTAAAAAAGAGAGGACCCTCTGCCGCCAGGGAAAAGGAGTGCGGAGGCTGCCAACGCAGAGCTATCATCTTTCTGCTGCAGTGATAAGTCAAGGGCTGAATCATCATCTGGAAAGAGCAGCAGAGGAGAAGGAAATATCTATTCTGTATTTTAGTAAAGGAGTACAAATACGGCACATGCACAATCAACACAGGGGATACAGCTATCCAGGGGGATACTGAATTGGTTACAACACCGGATTGAAAAGAGTGTGTGGAATTCCAGCTGGAGTAACTATTGAAGGCAACCCTGGGAGGAAAGAATCGGGCACTCTAAATTAACAAAACAAAAAAGTTTAAACTTCCACAAGGCTTTTTTTTACCAGGATGTGGGCTTACCTGCGGAAGACATCCCCGCCAGAGTTCACCCCGTACACACTGCCGTCAGTGGAGACCTCCACCTACCCTACGGAATAAATTGTCGTGCCATTTAATTAAGGGTACTCTGTTCCTCTTACACCGTGCCCTCACAGGTCGAGAGAGAGATCTAACACCAAGAATCATTCGATCTCTGTCACACTTCCTAATTCACACGTTTCGTAAAAATAAAAATGGTTTATTGGTGACTGGGTTGTGGTCAGTTAATAATCTTTTGGAGAGACTTTGAACTTTAAACTGTACCATGAGTTTGTTGCCAGTTTCCTCCAACCATCTTGTAGATGTAATTGTCTTTGTTAAGACCCCTGACTCCTGAGGGCCCCACAGACACGTGTTTGAGGGTCTCTGGGAGCTGCACCCAGTTGTTTCCGTAGCGTCCGTGCTGCTCACGCCAACCACCTGACCTACGTTGGCGTCAATCTGCTTGAGGCTCCCTTCAATCATGGTGCACTCCAGCGCTGGAAAAAACACAAAAGAACAAACCGATGGACAAATACAGCATTTTCCCCTCACCTGACCAGTCCCCATTCAATGGTGGTGTTCTGGAAATTTGAGCGACCCAATATTTTGTGCCTCTTTCGCAAACTGTGCATGTACGTGGATAAAGTGGACCTCATTAACTAAATGTTCTTATGCAATAATCTGCGCCTCATCCAGGGCTTTAACTTTGGATAAGATGTTTCTTATTGCATGAGAACATTTAGTAAAATATGATATGGAATCTTGAGACTTCTGAACAAACACTTCCGGGTGCTGAGTTTCAAGATGCTCACACACCGTCACATCGCCCAAGCCCTTTGGCCTACAGTATGCACGGCAAACTGCAGATGATTTTAAAAAATTTTTTACATTTAAGATCATTGATGTGGGTGTTTTATACGGAAGTGTCTTGGTGCCAATGAAAAAAAAAATTGCCTACAAATGTTGACTATTGACTAAGCAAAGACTGACAATGTCTTTCTACAAAAGCAATAATATATATATATATATATATATGTATTAAGAGACCTACACTCAAGGGACAGTCAAATAGTGGCCTCTTAACACACATGGTCTCCCCGTACATTTCCTATTTGTCTTCGACATGCCTTACTGTAATTATACATGTGTGGCAAGATGGCGAGTGACTGAGGCCCAGAGACAGCCAGCAGTGTAACAGGTTTTTAATTAACAAAAATAGCACAAAATGAAAGGCCACGAGGGCCAAACAAAAGGGGTTTCTTTACACAAACACAATAGACACAAAATAAAACTTACAAATATAACACTTCCAGGCAGGGTAAATACCTTTACTGGAAGACATTTGAAGGTGGGGGCTCCCGAGTGGCATTGCATCCAGCTAAGGCACTTCATCGAAGTGCAGGGGGTGCCCTACAGCCTGGAGATCACTGGAAGTGCAGGGTGTGCCCTACAGCCTGGAGATCACTGGAAGTGCAGGGTGTGCCCTACAGCCTGGAGATCACTGGAAGTGCAGGGTGTGCTCTACAGCCTGGAGATCGCTAAAGATTTGGAGGAAAACACTCATGTTTTTGGTGCAAACCATAGATTTATGTAAATGATGAACAAGATGCATTGTTTATGTCGGCTCAAAATTTGTTTAATAGGGACATCACAGGGTAACCCAAAACGCGGAGCACTAATTTTCATCTAATGACAACTGTTTTGTATGAAAGAAAGATAAGGTTTAAATATTTACTGTTTAAAATCCTACCGCCTCCCCTCTCGTTTCTTTCACTTACCCAGGCTGGAAGCCACGGACAATGCAAGGAAGATCAGTGAAGCTTTCATGATGACAGGCAATCTAATCTCAATGAGTGAGACTTGGTGTGTCTCAATGAAGCCAGGAGAGGGGTTTAAATACCCGAATGACCTGAAACTCAACAAAGCCCATGCAACGTAATCTCTGTGAGAAGTTAAATAAATGTATTAATAGGGCACAATATATACAGTCTTGCGTTTTGATTGGTCCTTATCGATCTGAGGTGCATGATGTTTTTGAGATTGTTTGTTGGCTGTCTCAAATATTTCAACGTTTTGTTTTGAGTTAATGGAACCATTTAAAACGTTGTTTTGTTTTTAGTTAATGGGGCTATGAAGATAGCAAAAAGTTTAACAGTCATTTCTGTTTCCTAAGTGACATAAACCACTATGATGTATTCCATAGCACTGTAAACTACTGTTGAAAAATAAAATGTGAATGCAACAGAGTTGGATCTGGGCTTCCTGCGGCAGACATCCCCGTCCACACGCAGGGGGCAAAAGCTGGCTGGTACGGCTCCAACACATCTCCCTCCGCCCGCAACTCGTTATCGGCAGGTGTCTCAGGCTGCACTGTACCTCCACGCCGGCCTTCTCTGGTGCGGCCTCAGCGCCGCTGCTCGGCTGCTCACAGAGCTCATTGTCCAGCTGGGTCCCGCTCACCTTGGCTGGAAGCTCATCACTGCTGTCCGGCTGGGTCCCTCTCACCTTGGCTGGAAGCTCATCACCGCTGTCCGGCTGGGTCCCGCTCACCTTGGCTGGAAGCTCATCACCGCTGTCCGGCTGGGTCCCTCTCACCTTGGCTGGAAGCTCATCACCGCTGTCCGGCTGGGTCCCGCTCACCTTGGCTGGAAGCTCATCACTGCTGTCCGGCTGCTGCTGGCGGAGACACATGCTGCCTCTGGTTTCTACCATGCACTCGTCATTGCCGTCCTACTGCTGCCGTCCTAGCTCCACTCTCTCACATTTACACAGACACACAACACGCACTGTACAGTAATACACAGCAATACACAGCAATACAAATATTTACAATAGAAATCCCCCACAGTCCCAATCGGCAGTCTCGGTTGACCTGCCGTTACATTATGTTGAAATAAGAAAACAAATAGCAGGTTTCCTTTCTTTTCTTTTTCCTTTCTTTTCTTTCTCAAATTTTGTCTTTCAGGTGAGTGAGTGTTCCTTTTCTTTGTGAACGAGAGAAAGGGTTTCTTTGAAAATAATGAAAATCAGACAGGAAGTTTAAAAGTATTTGAAAGAAAACAATATTTCTGTAAGGGGTTACGTTCACTGAGACACCTGTGGTTGGATGACAACGCCCTGTCTGAGATCCCCGTCCGGGCTCTCAATAACCTCCCCACACTGCAGGGCATGACGCCGGCCCTCAATCGAATCACCCCCATCCCTCACGGGGTCTGTCCTAACCTCTCCAGCCTGGTGGTGCTGTAAGTCAGGGGGACACTCAGGGTGGTATACTCCTTCCACAAGGAATGATTTGCGTGACTAAATACACACACCTGTACCTCAAATAAGTGTCCCTCGTCAGAAGTGCAGGATGTGTCCTATAGCTTGGAGATCACTGGTTTGAACCCAGGCTATGCAATCACCAGCTGGGGCCAGGAGCTCCCAGGGGGCAGTGCTTAATTGGCCAAGCACCGCCCGGGTGGGGAGGGTTCTAGTCGGCTGGTTAATCCTTGTCTTTTTGGTACTTATATCGTACGATGACACCACTAAGCTGCTGATGGAAGGCGGTTTGGTAATCCTATAGCTAATCTTTGTGTTTACGAGGCTGAGAAACTGGCAGGGAGTTGTTCTTCCCTTGGGCAGTGGGATCATATCGGTTTACCTTCCGATTTCCTGGAATTGGGTCGTGATAGAAGTCTGGGCCAAGTGACTGGAAGGCAACAGTTCAGGACAATGGCGCAATCCAAACAATAATGTTGTAGCAGGAAATTAAAGCATTACTCTGCAGCACATGTCAAAGGAACATGTTCAAAACAAAACTGTGAGCTAGAACAGGCTTAACCATTCCTAAATGTGTGGCTGTCATTTCGTTTTTTTTTTTTTTAAATCATTATTATTTTAACTTTGGGGTAATGGGCGGTGACTCAGCTGACTCAGCTCCAGGGCCATGGGTTCCCAGTCTTGGGGGTCTGTCTGTCTGTCTGTCTGGAGTTTGCATGTTCTCCCCAACATGTTCATGTGGGTTTTTGCCACCAGGTGCGCCGGTTTCCTCCCACAGTCCAAAAACATGTTGGCTAGGTTGATTGACAAGGTCTCTAAATTGTCCCCCAGGGTTGTTGTTAGTTGCCCTGCGATGGACTGGTGTCCCGTCTAGGGTGTAGCCCCGCCTTGCACCCTGTGTGTGTCTGGCAGGTTAGGCACCTGCTCATCGTAGCCCTCTATAGGATAAAGCAGCTATGGATAATGTATTTATGTGTATGTATGTATTTTAACCTGCTGCAATAGCATTTAGCTGGTGTAACGCAGCCTGTCTGTCGTCGGCTTGTTTGCCCTTTAAAACCACAGACCTGCACAGAAACAAAATAAACAAACAAAACAAAAACCTAGCTCAAATGTAGAGCCTACCTTCACTTTAACAGGTCCCTGACTAACACACAGGATGGCTAAGCCGTTTACCTGTAAACGGCACACTTCAACAAAACAGTTTCCCTTTCTTTTTTAAACAGCCAAACACTTCTCATACCAGTTCCCTGGTGATCTCTCTCTAATGGAGCTGGAAGCTCTCTTTTATAGTCTGTGGCTGTTCCCAATCAACACCAATTACCTCGTTTGGGAACAGCCACATTCTCACATGTTTTTGGCAGGGAGAGGAATTAACCCTGTTTCTGCCAACCACCACCAAAACACACAACACCCAGACTTTATTTACATGCAGAGCCCTTGCTGTGTTACACTGGATACAGAACTATAAAATATGCAAATATTTACACCCACATAAAAAAGGCAGATTAAAATTATTTTTCTTGCAACTGGCAAATCCATAAAACGGGACGGGAGATCAATTTAACTGATTAAAACAACTGCCTTTATAAACACTGCTGCCACTTAGATCATTAAAATAGGATCCTACTGTAGTGTGCCAGTTACATTCAAATAAAAACACTGAGGACTAATTTGATTTAAGATTGATTTCAATGCTTGATATATTTCAATGCTTCAATGCTGCAGTGCTCTTCAATTCCAGTCTTCATGGGTCACTGAAGTGTTTCTGGTGTTTATTGCAACCACCAAGCTGTTAGTCTGCTAGTTAATTGGCCTAATTATTTGATTATTAGAAATGTTCAGACCTTATAATGTTTTACAGGTAACTATATCCTGAAGTAAGTGCATTATTTAAATCATCAAATGAAAGATACCTAAAAAATGTCTCTGAGAGCATTTAGACAGTTTGTCTTTGTAATAGTAAAGCATTGTTCTTTGTTATTTCTGTAACGCATCATGGTATCTAACCACTATACTATGGTACTATTGTGCAGCTTTTCACCATGGTATAGTGTTGCAATTAGATACTTCTTAGAAATAAAATACAGTGCTGTATTGTTATAAAGACAAACTAGTACCTTGGTATAGTGTAGCTATATACCATTGTATTATTACAGTTGTACTGCATTATAGTACCATAATAGGTCATTGTACATTGATGGTAAAGGATATATACATATAGTATACAATACCATTGTACTGATACCATGATACCATGATACCATGATTCCTTCTTCCAAACTCCAGTGGTACAGGTACCATGGTACATGTTCTTTGTAGTGTGTTCTTCAATTCTTCTTATTATTTATTTCTTAGCAGACGCCCTTATCCAGGTTGACTTACAATTGTTACAATTATATCACTTTTACATACTGTACAATTACCCATTTATACAACTGGGTTTTTACTGGAGCAATCTAGGTAAAGTACCTGCTTGCTCAAGGGTACAGCAGCAGTGTCCCCCACCTGGGATTGAACCCACAACCCTCCAGTCAAGAGTCCAGAGAGAATTTGTCTGAACACTCTTGACCGGAGGGTTGGGTTGGGTTGGGTTGGGGTCTTCAGAAAGACAACAGTATAAATGATGAGAATTATGGATGACCCCTAAACAAACCCCTCACTGACACTTTTACACAATTCTCAGGTGACTGCAACTTTCTCCTTTACACAACTTTGCAACTTGGCACTGCCATCTAGTGGTAGCAGACAGTTACTGCTTCCTTTCTCCAGCTTTACCCAAAGCTATTTCACTGCCCAAAGGAACAAGGAGCATGGAACACATCCCCACAATAGCTGCTTCCAAAAGTTGAGAACGAGAGAAACGTCAAAGGTGGCATAAAGACCGCAAAGACTATTTTTTAGTTTACATTTTGCTATCAATGTTTGAACAGAAAATACAGTAATTGCATCAAACAAAATGAGGTATTCATTTAACGGCTTCTGACTCATTTTTTTCCGTTTTTCGAAAGTAGGCTAGCTTATGTATATAGCAGTATAGACTACCTTTGATGTAGCATGCTATTATTCATGTACCCCCTGTTTTTATTTTTTAATAAGTTGTAGTTGTACAAAATATATTAGGAACTATTTTGGATATCCATATTTTCAATACTTATGTAACCATTTCATATTAAAAAGGTATGCTAAATTAAAAATGAGTTCCATATAAAAAAAAATATTTTAATAATTTGGATTGCCAATATTTTACCACTGTTTAATCCCCAATTTTAAACAGCCAATTGTTTTTAAGAGCCCGTCTTATGGGTGACTCTGGAGAAGTGAAGACAAGCGCACTCAAATGAAACGTGCTTCAAGCTGTCAAGCCGACCTGATCTTCACACTGCAAGCCCACAGTGAAGCCACCAGACCTATCGCATAGGAGGACTAAAACAGATCTGGTGACAACAACACAGCCGACTAGCAGCGATCAAAAGAGAATAATGTCTGAATTTGCAAACTGGTGAATGCCAATGGTATTCTATTGCTCAGCTTGGCGACAGCTACAGACAATAAACAATGTGTGATAACTGTCTCTGAATGATAACTGCATACAGTACACACATGCACGTTTCCATCAGTGATTGCATGGTGTTTTATTGAAAGGACCACTCGTTCATCTGTAACATCAGTATAACAAACTTTTCACTTGTGTCTGCAGAGAGCTGTAAAGAGTTTTGACTGCATTTGTATCTCAATATAACATTTTACCACAGTTCTATTATTCTGCACATGGCTCAGATCATTGCCCTTTAGCTTTCATTGCAACTGCTCTTTAAGCAAACTCTTTTCGAAAATGAAGACTAGTCACACTGTACAGAGACAGAGCATATGCACTCACTTTTACAAATAAAATATCACACTTCAGTACTAACTTTCCTGACGTTCCAACAGGGAAGTTCAATGATGAAAATGATGTTATTAATTTAGTTTTTCTACAAGATGACTGTGTCTATCTTATCTGATCCGGTTTAATACATTTGTTTGCTGGACAAATCCCCACAAGGGGATTTTTTTTCTTTTTTTTTTACTTCCTCAGTTGACAAACACACACACAAAATGTATCACTGTCTGTGTCTCTGCTGGTTTTTGTTCCAACTGAGCTGTTCTCAAATACTTACTAAAGTATTTGCTTACTGTAATTAGGCTTTTTAAATGCGTTAGCTTATAAAAAGTTGGAGAATTCAAGTTCCTTATACAATTTTACACGTAAATTGAAATCTTCAACTGGCAATTAGTTTAAATGAGGCTTCAATGAAGCAGACCTGGGTTCAATTATAATTGAAACTGTAATTACAATTAAAGGGCGATTGTATACTGAAATTGTACTCAATTAAAGCTACAGTTACAGTTATGCTGCAGTAACTGCAAGCATAGTTACACCAAAAAGTAACATGAACAACTCTGTGCATTAAGAGGTTTACTGTGTTTATTCACAAGTACTACCTGCTTAATGACACTACCTAATTGTGAATAAACACAGTAAACTTTCTTATGTTCTTATGGTCGTGAAGATGCTTCTTGTTTTTGTTTACTTAAGAACATAAGAAAGTTTACAAATGATGTAAATTTACATCATGCTGTAAATTATGAAGCTAGTGGAGCACAAAGGGAACTCGATTGCATCCACTTCTGCGATTAGAATTTCTCTCAACACCACCTCCATTTAGGTTCTGCTCAGAACTGTTGTTCATCTACCAAAGCTGTCCACGCTCCGACCGTGACGTCACTCGCAGACTCCCGTCTGCAATCTCGCCGGCAAAAAAGTGTCGTGGCGCACCCCGTGTGTCACGGGTGACGAATGTGTTGATTATAATTTTATTTAGTATTACCACTTATGATTTTTGAATGTTTTAATTTGTTTATTTGAATTATTGGTTTATTATTGAGCACATTAGATGTATTGTATGTATTTATTCACTTAATTGATTTTGTGTTTTGTATCCATGCTGTTGGCCGTTTCCATAGCATCGCCACTGAAACAAGCTGCACGGAGCTACTGGGTGCGTTCACGAGAGGCAGACTTTGCTAAGTCTGCGCAGATTCTGCAAAGATTCTGAAAATTCATTGGCTACTTGCTCCGATTCTGTGCAGATTCTGCGCAGAATGACGAGTGTCTGCGTGTCGTGAACGCGCCCAATGACTCGTTGCTTTTGGTTCAAGTTGTAGATACGGGGTGCGTCACGACACTTTTTTGCCGGCTAGATTGCAGACGGGGGTGCGTCACGACACTTTTTTGCCGGCTAGATTGCAGACGGGAGTGCAGACGCAGCGTGGACAGCTTTGGTAGATGAACAACAATTCTGAGAGAAACCAAAATGGAGGTGGTGTTGAGAGAAATGCTAATCGCAGAAGTGGATGCAATCGAAGTTCCTTTTGTGCTGCACCAGCTTCATAATTTACAGCATGATCAGAAAAAGTAAAGTAGAAACAGCCACTGCTATAAAGAGATAATATAAATGTTTTGTGATGTGAGACAAATTAATGAGTATTATAACGGGCAGGATTCCCCCCGCTCTCTCACAAAGGGGTTGTAGACAGTACTGTATTTTGATCTGGGACAAAAATAGTTCAAATACTTGCACATGTGGTCACATATCTCACTTCAACTACCTGTTATTAAAGCTGATTTATTCTCCTTAATTCAAAGTAGGTTATTCCCTGTCCCTGATAGCCTTTCATCAATAACCAATTACACCTGCTGAAAATAACAGAGCGGTTTTAGGTTCATTTCAACCGTTTAGCATTATTTTATTTTTTTACATGTTTAAACCTTTAGAATAAATATCTTAATATTTGAAAAGTATAATAACTGTGTTGAAAAAGAGTCAAATCATTTATAAGATAATTAATGACATGAATCGAAGGTGATTCACACCCCCTGACTAGCTGGCAGTAGCACATGCAGTGAGGATTGGATCTGGTTGCTACTCGCTTCTTTGTCAGCCAGCGCTCCTCTATTGTTTTGAGCCGCGGCTGCTCCAGCGCAGTACCTCTTGAGAAGCTGCGTGGCTGTGCAGACTTTTAAACCCGTGGATGCGTGACCTGGTGACGTCTTTTCCGGCTGAGTTCACGCAGACAATGAATTTGGACAGGTTTTCCGCAAAGTCTGCATATCGTGAACGCAGCCAATAGGTAATCGGCTGAGTACTATAAAGGTTGGGGCGGGGGCTACAGAAGTGTGCACTGACAGCGCATTGGCGCTTTCACGGAGAGCGTATTGGAGAAACAGTTGATGGATAATTGGTGAATTGAGAATTCCAGAACAAGACAAAGAGTTCGGAAGGGGAAGCAAATCGGCGTGGACAGAGCCACGTGGAGAGCCGACCTTTCACTGGAGAGGAGTCTGGACGAGAGACGCGAGCAGTTGAATACGGCCGTCCAAGAAGTGCGGGTCAGAGAGAAACAGAGAGCACGAGCAGTCAGTGAGAGAGATACACGGCGAGACGCTGAGCATCGTGGAGCACTATAGTTAACTACTGATTGGCTAAGTGTTTGCTTTATTGACCTATATTGTTGTTGTAGTATACTATAACCGAGTAGTTCTTTGGAACTGCTGTATTTTTAAGGCTGACTGTATATCCGTGTGGTTTCCATTTAGTGTCCCATATGATTGCCACATTATATTATAATTGATTGTGTTGTATATTATTGCTACATTATACTACAGCCGATTGCTTTATAGATTGCTGCTACTTTATACTATGGCTGTGTGCGGTTCATTTAATGTTCTGCACTGTTGCTATATTATATTTTAGCTGATTATCTTTCAATTATTGCTATATATACTACTGCTGTAGTTGATTGATTATCTCCCATCTACTGCCATATATTGTGGTTGCATTATACCATAGCTGTGGACTTTCTATGTATTTGCTGTTGCTTCTACAGTATATTATAATGGAGTGTCTTTAGGCTATTGCCATATATTGCTGCTATATATATATATATATATATATATATATATATATATATATATATAATTTATTTTGCTGCTATTGATTGGACCCTAATTAGCATTATAGGAGAAGTAATTTAGTGTTTTTAGTAATCCCATTCTTGTTTTAATAAATGTAATAGTTTTTGTTGACTTTTTTGTATTTATGTGGATAGACAAATCGTTGCTGGATTCCCACAGTAAATGTTCTCTCTTTTATTTTCCTCTATTAAGGAACGGGGAACGTGTGTAATACCCAAACCCCTCTGAACCTGAGGGGGAGTAGGGATTGACTGCCCGGCCAGCTGAGGAACAATCGAGGGGGACTACAAGGCAATTAGTTTGTTGGCTCGGACTCGGTGGTAGAGTGGCGCCCCCTGTTGGGGTAGGAGTAATTGAGCAGTCCAAATTTGGGGTGGCAGGAGATTGGAACCACATCCTCTACCGATGATCCAGCCAGGGCAAGTGCAATATTGATTGGGAATTAACTGTTTGTGTAATTATTGCTTTCTTTTTATTTTGTAATTTTATACTAAATCATGGTGTTGAGTTTTTAACCGAGTCTGTTCAAATAAAAACTATTTACTGTCTGTTCTCCTTTTGTGTGGGTGGTGGGCTGGTTGCTGTCTCCCTCCATGGATGCCTTGAATCTGTGTCTAACAAATAAATAGAAACCAATTATAATAGATTAGAAGGCCTTATTTTCTGTAAAAATAATATGGCGTAGTCTGGCGGTATTGTTTATAGGGGGGTATTGGATTATCCCACCCCTCGCCTGCGCCCTATCACATGTAAACTCCCCTGAAACGGGAATCAAAGCTGGGACCCTGGAGCGGTGAGGCAGCAGTGCTAACCACCACACCACCATGCCACAAACTATAACCTAATATACATGATAAATCATAAGAGCAAAGATTGTAATCAAGTTCTTCATTAAAACCTCCAGTGGTTATAGAACTCGTTGTTGTTGTTATTATTTCTTTCTTAGCAGACACCCTTAACCAGGGCGACTTACAATTGTTACAAAATATCACATTTTTTTTTTTTACATACAATTACCCAATTACCCATTTATACAGTTGGGTTTTTACTGGAGCAATGTAGGTAAAGTACCTTGCTCAAGGGTACAGCAGCAGTTTCCTCCACCTGGGATTGAACCCACGACCCTCCGGTCAAGAGTCCAGAGCCCTAACCACTACTCCACACTGCTACTCTATGTGTATGAATCAAAAAATCTTCCAATTTGAATAGGAACAGATAAAATCCACTCCCTTTCTACTAATTCATTTCTATACCAACAAACATCACAGATGTGTTCAATGATTATAATCTTTAATACGAGTCTGTAGTTGGATTTTTATTTGCATCACAGCTTGTTATTTAGGGTTTGGGGGTAGGGTTGGTTTGTCTTCAATTCCACTTTTAGCCACCAACTGTACCTATAGACAACCACTTTCACTTCAATACAACTGCACCTTGCTAAAAGAGACCCATTTAATCACCACCTCTATGTGACTACATGATAAATTGCTGTATTTTGTGTGTGTGTGTGTTTCACATATGGACATAAATTGCTATAGATAATTTTTTAGCTGATGCTTTTATTCAAAGTGACTTGTATTTGTGCCCATTTATAGTGCTGGGTATTTTACTGGAGCAATCTGTGAAGTACCTGCTTGCTCACAGCAGCAGTGCACCACCTGGGTTAAAGTGGAGCTAAGCGATCAAAAAAAAGGCGCCAAGTTAGAAGCAAAAATTGTGTGAATCTTGGGCCCCAGCACCTTTCCAATTGTGCCTATTTGCTTGATGCTTGACAAGATTGGCCTAATTGCTTCTCCTAACTTGGACGTTTGTGTTTGATATCACCCCTTTAAACAGCTGTTGCGTTTTTCTAACTTGTTTTTTTTACATTGACAATGTTTTTGTTATAGATATCACTTCTTTTTTTACTTCAACAAATGAATAAAATGAGGGAAAGATATTTGAAGATATTTGAGTTTATGGTAGACAGACAGACAGGCCACAAGAGTAATAACAGTAATGAGAAAGTATTTGAAAGTAAGATAGTGGTATATAAGGGACTTTTTGACAGTGTTGTAAGTGTAAAGATGTTATTATTTTGGTTGCAAATGTACATCCATCAGTGGTAAAACAATATGTATATTTTGGTAACTTGATTTTTACACAGTGTAGAAGGGTGGTGGGTAATTCACTGACACACAAGTGAACTTAAACACCGCACAGGTGCCCAGTTTTATTATTGGTGGGGCAGTTCCACTTTTTGGCCCGCAGAGGGCGCTTTTGTCTGTGGTCTGCCTATCAACAATGATATGCAGAGCCACAGAGATACCAGAGGCGGTACCGTTTCTCAGTAACTGCGCACTCGCAGGTGCTCAAACAAAAGAAAAAGCAAAAAGGGGAAAAGAAAAAAGGAAAATAAAACACAGTAATCAAAAACTACAAATAAAAGGTGCTGCACCTCGGCAGCTTCACCCCGACCATCGCTACCCGCACAGTCCGGGTCTCCGTCCTAAACCTCACCGCTCCCTCAGACTGCTAAAACAAATACTGATGGGGTCTGCCCACGGTTTTCCCCGCTAACCTGTTTTCTTTTCTTTTCGTTCTATTTTCTTTTGGGGTTTTCTTCCCCGGCCTTGTCTTGGATCTGGACCAGACCATCTGTACGTCTTTTCAAAAGGGCAGACATGAGGGAACAGCAGAATGTTATTTTATAGGGCCAGCAATCCCCCCCAAGACCCACCTTTCTGCCATTCAGAGAGAAGGGAAGCCCACACACCCACTCTCCCACCTCGCCGTGTCACTGCCATGACTGACAGGCGAATATTGACTGGCTGCTGCCCTCTTCCTGCAGCACTTCAAACACATCAGAAGAGTCAGTACAGGCCTCCCCCTGTTACTCATCCTCCCCCTCAGAATGGCACCATCGGTCCATTCGAAAATCCTACATCCCCATGCCTTCCCCGAGAGAAAAAATCTGCGTTTTGATGCAGCTTTCCTGCTCGGTGGACAACCCTGAAGGCATAGGGCTGCAGGGCCAAGTACCACCGTGTGATTCTGGCATTGCTATCCTTCATCCGGTGAAGCCATGCTAAGGGGGCATGATCTGTAACCAGGGTGAAGTGTCGGCCCAGGAGGTAGTACCGGAGTGACTCAACTGCCCATTTTACTGCGAGACACTCCTTCTCGATGGTACTATAATTTTTTTCACGGGGAAGGAGCTTCCTGCTGATGTACAGGACCGGGTGCTCACTTCTCCGCACTTCCTGCAATAACACTGCCCCGAGACCTGTCTCTGACGCATCCGTCTGCAGGGTGAACCTCTTACTGAAATCCGGACTGTACAGCACTGGCTTACTACACAATCTCCACTTCAGAGCGAGAAAGGCCCTCTGGCACGGCTCCCTCCACTGGACCGTATTTGGGGCAGCCTTCCTGGTGAGGTCTGTCAAGGGAGCAGCAAGCATGGCGAAGCTCGGTATGAACTTCCTGTAATAGCCCGCTAGTCCCAAGAAAGAACGCACCTGGGTTTTGGTCGTAGGGACCAGCCAGTCAGCCAAGGCTTTCACCCCCACCCCCAAATCGATACCCCAAATACTCCGACTCACTCTTCCCAATGGCACATTTCTTTGGGTTAGCAGTGAGCCCACCCCCCCGCAAGGATTGCAATACCGCCGCTACCTTACACAGCTGACGCTGCCAATCCTCACTGTGGATAACCACATCATCTATGTAAGCAGCAGTGTAAAATGCGATCCATCATCCGCTGGAAAGTGGCTGGTGCTCCGTGCAACCCAAAGGGCATGGTCCTAAATTGGTACAACCCGATTGGAGTCGAAAACGCTGTCCTCTCTCTGGATTCCGGGGTATCTGCCAGTACCCCTTCATTAAATCCAGTGTCGTCATCAAATGAGCCGTGCCCAGACGCTCCAGCAACTCATCTACCCGGGGCATGGGATAAGCATCAAACTTTGATTTCTCATTAACTCGCCTGAAGTCAATGCAAAATCGAGTTGAGCCGTCTGGCTAATACACTAAAACAACAGGACTGTTCCAGTCACTTTGGGACTCTTCTATTACCCCCAGTCTAAGCATTTAATCAATTTCCGTCTTTATTACCTGTCTTTTGCGTTCAGATATACGGTATGGTCCCCGGCTCAATGTCAATGTGATGATGGGCTACTCGAGTCTGCCCCGGGACGGGTGAAAACACGTCAGGAAATTCCATCACCAGAGCTCGATCCTGACCCCTCTCTGCTGGTGTCAGATTCTCTGCAATCTGTACCGACCCTTTTCTCCCCAACACAGAAAGATCAGGTCCCAGATCTGGGACGTCATCTGCTTGCGCCACTACCAACGCCTCCGGTTGCAACCAGGGCTTCAAGAGGTTTATATGATAAATGTGTTTCTCTCTCCGTTGCTCCGGCTGGCAGATCTCATAGTCCACCTTCCCAACCCAGCGTGTAACCCCAAAGGGTCCTTGCCACTTAGCCAGAAGTTTTTACTCAGAACAATACTGGGTACAACACTGGGTAACAATAGAAGTACTTTATCCCCTGGCTGAAATGTGTGTAACCAAGCTCCTCGGTTGTACTGTGTCTCCTGTTTGTGCTGAGCCTGCTGCAAATTGTCATGCGCCCATTTTCCTACAGACTCAAGTCGTTTGCGCAGGTCCAACACATACCGGACCTTATTGGTCGAATTGTCCTGCAGTTCCTCCCACATCTCTCTGACCAGATCCAGCACACCCCGGGGTCTCCGACCATACAGCAACTCGAATGGCAAAAAACCCGTGGAAGCCTGGGGTACCTCTCTGATAGCAAAGAGAAGGGGAGGAATCAGCTGGTCCCAGTAACGCACGTCACTACTAATAAATCTGCGCAACATGTTCTTAAGGGTCTTATTAAAGCGCTCCACAAGACCATCGGTCTGAGGATGAAACACCAAGGTCCTAATGGTCTTAATCCCCAAAAGTTTACATGTTCCGTGGATTAGCTGGGACATAAAGTTGGTGCCTTGGTCGGTCAGTATCTCCCTGGGGATCCCCACCCGGGAGAAAACCTTCACAAGCTTGTTGGCAACAGACTTAGCGGACATAGATCGGAGGGGTATGGCCTCTGGATAACGTGTCGCGTAATCCAAAATGACCAATAGGTGTGTGTATCCCGCTGCACTCCTTTCCAATGGCCCAACTATGTCCATCCCAATACGCTCAAACGGAGCTTCCACTAGGGGCAACGGCACCAGTGGTGCTCGTGGGACGGCTCTAGGGCTAGCTTTCGACACTCCCCACACCGTTCACAAAAACATCTGACGTCACCATCCAACCCCAGCCAATAGAACTGTGTCACAAACCTCGCTTTGGTTTTGTCCCTTCCTAAAATGACCAGACAGGGGAATAGCGTGAGCAAGCTGCAACAAATCCTCCTTAAAGGGCTGAGGAATGAGCAACTGATGACGCACCTCCCCCGTCTGGGGTAATTTTTCAACACGGTACAGAAGGTCTCAATTAATTTCAAAGTGAGGGTATGCAGCGGCGCGTCTGGGCTCGACCACACGACCATTAACCACAGCTGCTTGGTCAAAGAGCCTGCTCAGCACGTCGTCACGCCCTTGCTCGAGTTGGAAGTCACGGGAACGAGCTAAAAATCAGCTCCCATGGCTTCCAGCTCGGGGTTGGGTCGTTCCTGAGCGGAGGCAGCCGAGCCAGGCCCCTGTGCTGGCTCCCCCCCGACTCTTCACCAACCGCCCCCACCTGAAACCTCTCGGACTCCTTCCATTGCCAGCCCTCATTCTTAGCGGCTCGGTGTTCCCGTTTATTTTTTCGGGGTCTAAATCTATGGCAACACCAAGTCAGGTCACAGAAGGGGAAGATCTCTCCAATTACCTCCTCCTTCTTAGCCAATAGGGAAGACGGGGCTGTCAGGGCAGCTAACCAATCCTTAAACTGCCCACAGTCCTGACCCAGAACTACTGGTGCTGGCAATCGAGGACACAATCCTACATGCACCTGCATCACCTGCTGGCCAATAGTTATATTCACACTGATCTTGGGATAGGAGCTTACATCCCCATGAATACATTTAATAAGTTAAGTTAATACAAGATTAGTCCTGATCAGGGTCTGTGGACCAGCAAAAAGAGTTGGATATTTCAAATTATGTCTAACATTGCATGAATAAACTAATTGTTATTTCAATTGGGGGATGAGTGTAATACTTGAGATCTCAGTTTGAACAATAACAGCAGACACAGTGGGTTCACCGACCAGGTTTGTGGAAAAAGTGACATATACTGTGTATGTGTATATATATATATATATATATATATATATATATATATATATATATATATATATATATTTATTTATTGTAAGACAGCAGGGAGGGTGTATTCTGTTTATGACAGCTAAACGGCTTAGCCGTCCTGCGGGATAGTCAGGGACCTGCATACAGTTAGTTAGTGCTCCAAAGGAGTTAGTTGTTTGTTTGGTTTTTTTTTGTATTTGTGTTTATTAAAAGTAGCGCGTCAGTGCTGGAAAACGTCATTTTGGTGTCCTGGGTCTGTTTTAAAGGGCAATGAACCCAAGTGGAAGCAGCTCGGTTACACTCGTGTTCGTTGCCCCTTTAAAAATGCTATACCGATTCCTTTGGGGCTATATGATGAAATATATATATATATATATATATATATATATATATATATATATATATATATATATATATATATATATATACACACACACACACACAGTACTGTGCAAAAGTTTTAGGCAGGTGTGAAAATGCTGTAAAGTAAGAATGCTTTCAAAAATAGACATGTTAATAGATTATATTTATCAATTAACTAAATGTAAAGTGAGTGAACAGAAGAAAAATCTACATCAAATCCATATTTGGTGTGACCACCCTTTGCCTTCAAAACAGCATCAATTCTTCTAGGTACACTTGCACAAAGTCAGGGATTTTGTAGGCATATAGTCAGGTGTATGATCATCAACTCAATATGTAGGTTGAAACACAATCATTAACTGAAACAGAAACAGCTGTGTAGAAGGAATAAAACTGGGTGAGGAACAGCCAAACTCAGCTAACAAGGTGAGGTTGCTGAAGACAGTTTACTGTCAAAAGTCATACACCATGGCAAGACTGAGCACAGCAACAAGACACAAGGTAGTTATGCTGCATCAGCAAGGTCTCTCCCAGGCAGAAATTTCAAGGCAGACAGGGGTTTCCAGATGTGCTGTCCAAGCTCTTTTGAAGAAGCACAAAGAAACGGGCAACGTTGAGGACCGTAGACGCAGTGGTCGGCCAAGGAATCTTACTGCAGCAGATGAAAGACACATCATGCTTACTTCCCTTCGCAATCGGAAGATGTCCAGCAGTGCCATCAGCTCAGAACTGGCAGAAAACAGTGGGACCCTGGTACACCCATCTACTGTAAGGAGAAGTCTGGTCAGAAGTGGCCTTCATGGAAGACTTGCGGCCAAAAAGCCATACCTCCGACGTGGAAACAAGACCAAGCGACTCAACTATGCACGAAAACACAGGAACTGGGGTGCAGAAAAATGGCAGCAGGTGCTCTGGACTGATGAGTCAAAATTTGAAATATTTGGCTGTAGCAGAAGGCAGTTTGTTCGCCGAAGGGCTGGAGAGTGGTACACGAATGAGTGTCTGCAGGCAACAGTGAAGCATGGTGGAGGTTCCTTGCAAGTTTGGGGCTGCATTTCTGCAAATGGAGTTGGGGATTTGGTCAGAATTAATGGTCTCCTCAATGCTGAGAAGTACAGGCAGATACTTATCCATCATGCAATACCATCAGGGAGGCATCTGATTGGCCCCAAATTTATTCTGCATCATGACAATGACCCCATGCATACAGCGAAAGTCATTAAGAACTTCAGCGTAAAGAAGAACAAGGAGTCCTGGAAGTGATGGTATGGCCCCCACAGAGCCCTGATCTCAACATCATCGAGTCTGTCTGGGATTACATGAAGAGAGTGAAGCAACTGAGGCTGCCTAAATCCACAGAAGAACTGTGGTTAGTTCTCCAAGATGTTTGGGCCAACCTACCTGCCGAGTTCCTTGAAAAACTGTGTGCAAGTGTACCTAGAAGAATTGATGCTGTTTTGAAGGCAAAGGGTGTCACACCAAATATTGATTTGATGTAGATTTTTCTTCTGTTCACTCACTTTGCATTTTGTTAATTGATAAATATAAACTATTAACATGTCTATTTTTGAAAGCATTCTTACTTTACAGCATTTTTTCACACCTGCCTAAAACTTTTGCACAGTACTGTATATATAAGACATAGCCTATAAACCGGGTGTTTAAACACGTAAGCTATTTGTCACACTTTTCAAACACGTTACTGAATTTATAATTCTAAATGTGTTTAGGAATTAAACACCTTGTGGCTTTTATTGTATATACTCTTAGACCTGTTTGAGTTGTAACACTTTTAAAATGTTCATATGCGTTGATAATAGGGCAGGTATTTAAAACCAAGCACTAACCAGGCATGAAGATTATTAATATATTTCTTAGCAGACACTATTATCCAGGACAATTGCTTTATTTATTTTATTATTATTAGTTTTTACATCCAATTACCAATGTTTATTTCTGGAGCAATAGGTAAAAAGAGCAATGTGTCCCCCACCTGGTATTGAACCTATGACCCTCTATTACGTAGTGAAGTGCCCTAACCATTACACCACTGACAGACTGTATATTGCCAAATGCAGGTACGAAGTCATGGCTCACTAGTGTCATATTGCATGACTAATAGGCTACCGGTATAGGCTGCTATATGTATTTTTTAAGGGTAGGCCTATACAAATATCAATTGCTCTGGATAAAAGCATCAGCCAAATCAATTAATGACATGTATTTTCCTGGCTTGCCATTTATGTATGTAAGTTTAAAAATTAAAGACATTTGAACAGTTACACAGTGGAGCAGTGGTTTAAAGTTGCTTGTTCGAACCTCGGGGTTTATTTATTTTTGTGTAATATGTTATGGAGGATATTCCCTGCCAAAATTAGAAATAAAAGAATGAATGAATAAATAAAATAGACATTTATTCATTCATTTATTTATTTAATTAATTTATTCAGAGATTTATTCATTCATTTCAATATTTATGTGTTTACTTCACAATTTCCACTTTGCTTTTTCGATGTGGTCTCCGTATTTCTTTTTTTTTTCAATGTGCCACAACTGCTTCTGTCAATCACAGCCAGTGGGCGGTAACAACGACTCAATTGTCTGGCAGAGATTGTTCCACCCCCTCCTCCAGCAGTGCAACACAATTGTAAGGCTGTGGGTATTTTACCTTCAGTGTAGCGTGGAAGTAAACAAGACACACGAATCGGTGGGTGAAGTACTCTGCCTCCGTTTTACTTGTTTTCTTGCAGTTACAGGACAGACTTTTCACAATACAGATACAGGGATGGTAATTCAGCAATGTAGAATATTAAAGTAAACTGGGTTACTAAAGACAATAATAAAAGCTATAGCTGAGCGCAATCTTCGTACCCCCTCAGTCCCTCTCTCTATCTCTACGGAACTCGCTCTGTTACAAAAAGCATGCGTACTTCAATAATAAAAAAACGCGTAATTCAAAAACTACTGGTCAGAACAGCGTAAGCTAACAATTATTTTTTGCTGTTGTTTCTATTCATGTTCCACACAATTAATGTCGATCTCACAAGTTTTCTCAAAGTTATACTACTGCTGCATTTCGAGTTACAGATATTTTACGTTTTATTGAGTTGACTGGAAAATCCAACATGTGTGTCCCTGTTTTGTCACTCGTTAGCACTCCCAATTCATTTCACTTTGGTATCCTCAGTGTTACGAACCTAAGAAAGTTTACAAACGAGAGGAGGCCATTCAGCCCATCTTGCTCGTTTGGTTGTTAGTAGCTTATTGATCCCAGAATCTCATCAAGCAGCTTCTTGAAGGATCCCAGGGTGTCAGCTTCAACAACATTACTGGGGAGTTGGTTCCAGACCCTCACAATTCTCTGTGTAAAAAAGTGCCTCCTATTTTCTGTTCCGAATGCCCCTTTATCTAATCTCCATTTGTGAGTGTTAATGTTAACAGAGTGGCAAACACACACACACATTTTTTATATATATATACACAGTATATATATATATATATATATATATATATATATATATATATATATATATATATATATATATATATATATATATATAATAAAATTAATAATCAGGGAACAGAAACTCTGTGAACTTACCTCTCGGGAGTAAATCAATGCAATGAAGATTCTGCTGAAAATTTACAGCCAGAGACATTATGACATCACTTTCCTTTATGATGTCACCTTCATGTCAGTGCTAGAACATGAACAGCATGATGTCTGTTGCCATGGTGCTGTGCTTATAAACAGATGGCTGCTCTGGGTAAGGGGAGCGGCCAGTCATCTTCAATACCATGAATAATTATTCATTTGAGATATCTACAATGCCAGCTGGTCCTGTTACTTTTGCTGGTCTTTCTCTGCTCTGCATACCAGTGATGCCCTTCTACCCAGCGTGCAGATCTACTGTGCTGCTTCACTGCTTTCATTCAGTGTTAGGTATGAACAAGGGTGATGCCTTTTATAATAATAAAACAATAAAAAAGAGTGACTATACAATGAAAACATGTAACTTAAGAAATCAGACCTTTAGTGTTCTTTCATTCTTTTCATCTGTTAATTTTCTTATGTTAAAGTTTCTAAAACCTTTTTAATAATACTGTAATTGGACTGTTTAATACAAACCTCTCA
>CM060279.1:6290519-6484761 GCA_030684275.1 Acipenser oxyrinchus oxyrinchus
TTCTGTAATTCATTGATTTACTGTAAGATCAACAAAATACACGTACCTTTAAACTGAAGTCTCATCGTGTTAGTTCAGTCACTTCATTCAAAGCACTTGCATTTCACTTTGCATCGCGTTATTATAACCATTCAGGACGCACTTCAAGAAGCTTTTATTTCTTATTTCTGTGCCAGTTTCCATGTTTTTATTTAATAATAGGGGTGCTCTGATAATCGGGAGCCTGTCTGCCTGGCACCGATAAGAGGAAATGAAAACACACACAATCGCCTATCTGCAGTGTGTGTTATTTTAGCTGATAATGTACACCCATATTCATGATTGAATTTCATCCAGCACAGAATTTAATGTTTGCTCAGGCATGCTTACTAATGATGCAAGAACATTGAGACACTCATTTTCCCAGTGCTGTGTAACGTGTGATCATCCTGCAGTAAATAAGCCTCAAAAGAGCGGTGTTTGGATTTTTTTAAATATCTGAAGACATCAATAGGATAGCGAGTTGTGTGCAGCAGAACAGACTTGATGCTGCATTAAATCCAACGATGGACTGTGAGTAAAATATTATTCTGATGCTTTAAAAAACAATAGATTGAATCCTAAATAACATTGATGGTTTAAAATAATAATAATTATTAGAATTATTTGTAATTGTGTATCTTGCTCAATCTCATTGGTTGCGGGTGTATTCTGTGGATTTTTGAAGCTGTAATTGATTACTGTGTCATCTTGTTTAGTAACAAATTCAAGTTTGACTGAATTTTGTAAGCGGTTATTTTCATGAGATCTTTTTGTTTTTGATGAAGTGAACAGTTGAAGTTGTGCTGCATTTTGAAGCAGTGTATGCTTACAATAAGAATGTAACGACCGCTGTTGTAGTTCACATTGCCTAGACTATGTTTCTTTTCTACTGTACAGTACAGGTAGAGGTTATGATACGCAATGCTAGACAGCAAGTGGCTATACAAGTTCATGTCACATTATAGATGTTTTTTCTACAGAATTGTTTTTACTTGTACAAATGCAAAGTGTTATTTTTGTGTGACTGTTAGAAAACAAATGTGTAAATTGCTGCCCAGCACACAGTATAATACAGTCAACCCTCTTTATAGCGCCATTACAGAGCAATTTAAGCTCAACAGCATTCTTTTTTAAAGTTAAAAAAAACAACATTGAATATGTACAGGCAAACCATTTTTTTTTTAAACAATGTAAAAAAAAAAAAACTTCTTCTGTTTGCAAAACCGATGCTTTAGTTCAAGTCAGCCTTCATTTATGCAAAACGTGCACGTAAACAAACAAACCTCTTCCTGTACTTTTTTTAACATTTACTGTGGTTTATAAAAGTCACTTATTTTAGACTGCATCAAGCCTTTATCAGGTTAAACAAATCGACCCGTTCCATCAAGGTAAACCATTTGTTTTTATCCATTACAATGTCTCTAATTGTCCTTCGATTAACAGTATGCCTCACTAAGGCAAGAAAACATTTGCGATGTCTTGCTGACTTGCTTTCTTATTTTCAGACGCACACATGCAGATTTGTTTCTTTTGCTCTGGTGTTAAATGTAGGGTCGACTCGCCATGTTGTACTTTCTGTTTTGCTTTGGGAGCGGGAGTGTTGATGACATTGGTATGAACGTTCAGTTAACAACGAATTAGGAAAGCGAGTCAAAGGTTAACTGCATGACTTTGTTTTAATTGGCCATGATTATTTCGCTGGCGCTACAATGAGGGAAACTACAATGCTTATATTTACGTTTGCTTGGCTTGGGAAGTTGGTGGGTGGCGATTTATAACGGGTACAAATAGCAGTGTTTTTATATTGGTGACATTTGTTCAGAGTGAATAGCTGGCGGTATGCGAGGGTGGTGTTATAAAGGGGGGCGGTATAACGCGGGACAGCTGTACTGCGTTAGTCTTTGTATTCATTTTCTGAAGTAAATACAACACGTAAACAATACCTGTTCATTTTTGTCATAAATACAACAAGTAAGGCCAAATAAAAAAGTGTAGTTCGGGTTACGCTGGAAGAAAAAATAGGGTGGGTAGGTACATTTTTATTTTATTATTTTTATTTCCAGACTCAGCAGTGAGCTGGTAAAAGTGGCCAGTGCTAGTTTCCAGTACATTGTTAATAACCCTGTTGTACTTTCATTAGTTACACTGTCATCTCGCTTCATTCTCTCATCATCTCCCCTTTCTCCACCTCACAGCTGGCTCAGTCTCATTTTGAGGGTGCATTTTCATTTATAAACTTTCCGCCTGCCTTGTTTTATGCTACAGGCAGGTAGCTGTAAGGAGTGAAACCACGGACTAAAATATAGCAACACCATTATTGCTAGGGGTGCACCGATAATCGGTAGCCTATCAGCATGGCACCAATGAAAAGAAAAAAAACACAATCGGCTATCGGCAGTGTGTGTTATTTTAGCCGATAATGTACACCGATATTCATGATTGAATTTCTTCCAGCACAGAATTTAATGTTTGCTCAGGTACAGTTACTAATGACGCAAGAACATTGAGACAGTAATGTTCCCAGTGCTGTGTAACATGTGATCATCCTAAATATGTTTCAAAAAAGCGATGTTTGGATTTTTTTCTTTAATATCTGAAGACAACAATAGCGAGTTGTGTGCAGAACAGACTTGATGCTATATTAAATCCAACGATGAACTGCGAGTACAATATTATTCTGATGCTTTAAAAAAAATCCTAAATAACATTGAAGGTTATTAATAATAATAATAATAATAATAATAATAATAATAATAATAATAATAATAATAAATATTGTACTTCAAAATTACCTTTTTGCAATTTTTGTGTATCTTGCTCAATCTCATTGGTTGCGGGTGTATTCTGTGGCTTTTTGAAGCTGTAATTGATTACTGTGCCGTCTTGTTTAGTAACAAATTCAAGTTTGACTGAATTTTGTAAGCGGTTATTTTCATGAGATCTTTTTGTTTTTGATTTAAGTGAACAGTTGAAGTTGTGCTGCATTTTGAAGCAGTGTATGCTTACAGTAAGAATGTAACGACCGCTGTTGTAGATCACATTGCCTAGACTATGATTCTTTTCTATTGTACAGTACAGGTAGAGGTTATGATACGCAATGCTAGACAGCAAGTGGCTATACAAATTAATGTCACATTGTATATTTTTACTAGTACAAATGCAAAATGTTATTTTTGTGTGACTGTTGTAAAACAAATGTATAAATTGCTGTCCAGCACACAGTATAATACTTCGTTATTCTTTGTATTCATTTTCTGAAGTAAATGCAACACGTAAACAGTACCTGTTCATTTTAACATTCATAATTGTAAAACAGTTTAAATTTGGCCCTGTGTCTTGTTCTAGTAGTTTACAATAGCTTACATGCACTGTCTATTATTATCGGTATCGGTCAATATGGGCAGAGAACCATCGACTATCAGCATCGGACAAGAAAATCTTTATCGATGCACCCCGAATTACTGCAGCACTTCATGACTGTCAGTACATTCTTATCAACGCTGAATTGTTTGCCATAAAACGTCTGCTGCAAATAAAGTAATTTTTGTTGTAGAGAGAAAAAAGAAAAGAGATGAGTGCCCTTTGTTTATATTATTTGTATTAATAGAGATGAGTGCCCTTTGTTTATATTATTATTATTTTTTATTATTAATAGAGAAGAGTGCCCTTTGTTTATATTATTATTTGTATTATTAATAGAGATGAGTGCCCTTTGTTTATATTATTATTATTTTTTATTATTAATAGAGAAGAGTGCCCTTTGGTTATATTATTTGTATTATTAATAGAGAAGAGTGCCCTTTGTTTATATTATTATTTGTATTATTAATAGAGATGAGTGCCCTTTGTTTATATTATTATTCTGTGGAAATTGATGAAAGTGGCATGGGAAAAACAAGTTGTACCAAGAGCATGGCGCCGAGCAGGTGGAGTCTTTATGCCTAAAGAAAAAGATTCTACAAGCATCAGTCAGTTTCGTCCTATTTCCCTATTAAACGTAGAAGGCAAGATTTTCTTCAGCATTATTGCTCAGAGATTGTCAGCTTACCTATTAAAGAACTGCTTCATTGACACTTCAATACAAAAAGCGGGCATTCCAGGTTTCCCAGGATGCTTAGAACACATCAGTGTGATCTGGCAACAAATTCAATCAGCTAAAAAGGAGAGGAAGGAGCTCCATGTGACATTCCTGGATTTGGCTAATGCATATGGTTCAGTGCCACATGAACTTCTTTGGGCAGCATTTGATTTTTTCAGTGTACCAATGACAATAACAAATTTAGTAAAATCCCACTTTGGAGATTTGCAATTTAGTTTTTCAACTTCAGAATTCAGCACTACATGGCAATGCCTAGAAGTTGGAATAATGGCAGGATGCACCATTTCTCCACTGGCTTTTACCATGGCAATGGAAGTAATCATTAGGGCATCAAAATGGGTAGTAGGAGGAGAGTGCTTGGCTTCTGGAATGCGACTATCACCAATTCGAGCATACATGGATGACATGACAACCATGACTACAACAGTAGCCTGCACTAATCAGTTATTGGGCAAATTAACCAATAACATTGAATGGGCACGAATGCAATTCAAGCCTACTAAATCAAGGAGCATCTCTATAATTAAAGGTAAAGTAGTAGATAAAACCTTCTTTATTAATGGTGAGGCAATACCAACAGTGTCTGAGAAGTCAGTGGAGAGTCTTGGGAGATGGTACGACGGGGATCTAAAGGACACAGTTTGTGTGGGAGAAGTTAGACAACAAGCAGTGGAAGGGTTGAAGAGCATAGACAGCAGCGCTTTACCAGGCAAACTAAAACTCTGGTGCTTTCAGTTTGGTCTACTGCCGAGGTTGCTGTAGCCACTGACTGTGTACGAGGTTTCTTTGACAACAGTAGAGAAGCTGGAAGCTTTAATCAGTTCATACAGCAGGAAATGGTTGGGAGTTCAAATCAGCATGAAGTTTTAACATCTACTCTCGTGTAATGGAAATCATGTATTTTTTTTGTTTGCGGCAGGACGAAAAGCCGCTGCCATTATTTGGTATTGTTTTGTATTTTGTATTTTAAAAACCTGGTGAGGATGCGTGACTGATCAGCTACTGATTATTTAAACTCATGCAGACTATGGCCGAGGGGTAATAAGATAATTAATAGCTAGTTAACCCCTCGGCCAGAATATAAAATACGTGCTGGCTCAATACCAGCACGGTACTTGGTTGGTTCCTTTTGTTTTGTGTTTGTTTAAGTCTTTTATTTACTATTGTTTAATAAATGAACTGAACGCTGTATTGTTTCAGTGTTGCCCCGCCAGTACCTGTTTGTTTTGGTTTTGTGTTTCTGGTCTGACGTCACCCACTGCAAGCCATCTTGTTCACAGTCTCCTATTTAAAATAACACATCTGCAATCATTTTAGTCTTGATGGAATGCAGAAAATAACTATAAACAGATGTGGCAATGAATTAACAAAGTTATGTGAAACAAGTCAGAGTTTTATCTTTTAAAGTCCTACATGAGTTGAGTTTTTTTTGTGCATTTTCAGATTAACACTAGAACCGCCAAAATTTCTGACTAGTTACAACCACCGCAGCTGTTCATTTGGCGTCTATTTTAAAACAGCTTCGATATGAAAATGAAAAACAATCGGATGCAACTTAATATTTTTATTTGTAAACAGCATATATAACATTTGCACAGCAAAAACACTGTATAGCACATACATAAATATGAAAAACTATAATAAACATTACACAATAAACTACTGTGTAAACAAGTGTAGAAAGTTGTATGCACATACAAAATTCTAAAAAATAAATAACTAGTTCTAAAAATAGCATAAAACAAACATATAACATAACAAGCGACATGAATGCGCTTTGAGGGAAACAGAGTTCAAAGGCACATCTATTACAGCTGTCTAATTAGTACAATCCACACAGAAAACACACTTTTCAACTTTACCAGTGCATGTACCACAGACTGCCTTTTCACAAAGGGCACAGGCATCCAAAGTTTTGTTTCTGTTGCATTTAGCAACCTGGCATTGTCTTTTCTTCCGTGTGCCAGTGGGCACAGCGCTGGCTGAAGGTTGAGGGGCATTTGCAAGCCGGATTGCACTTCTCTAAGCAAAATGTTTCTGCCACAGCTCCAGGGCTAGCTGCAGAATGAAGTTCCTCCGGGAGATTGTGTTCCCGGTGCACTCCTTGTACAAAACAAAAGCCAGGTCCAAAACATAAAAAAACAGCCAAAGGCCACCTGCGAGAAGCACCTTTGACAGGATACTGCCGTGCCATTTGATCAAGTACATCCACACCGTACTCCGTTGCGTTGTAAAATGAAACACTCTCTAGCTTTCGTTTAGCATCAGTCCCGATGGTCACTGATTTATGCAGACAGCTTAGAATAATAATAATAATATATAATAATAATAATAAAAATAATGATGTGTAGAATGACTTTCATCAGTGTTTCAAGCACGCAACAGGATTATAATAGGCGGTTGTATTGCAAATGTTTTACTGTTCTGTATTTAATATGCATCTTTTTGTAAATAGCCCCAACATTTAATCTCAACCTTGTGGGATAAGCCTTTACAAAGAAACATTTCAAGAATAATGTCTACATATAAGCGTGTTAGTGATATGAGTGAGTGTCTGAAAATTTGCTCTGTGATTTAATTTCCTGCAAAGGGTGAAAGTGCTATTTTAATGATATTTCTATAAGTTTCAGTAGTTTGACATGTACAAAAGCAGCTGACAGCAGTTGCATCATTATATAATAATTTGATTGTTAGGGAACTTGTACATAAATGACCTACCTGCTTGAAAAATCATACTGTTAGTTGGATGGGAAAATGTTTATTTGCATCTAAATCATTATATTATATGAAGATTGGAAGTTTTAGGCTACCAATAATCAGGATAATAATTAGAATTAATAATAGAAATGCTAAACTGGAAATTGCTGCCAATCTGTCTGCTGGGTAGATTGTCTATGGAGGGTTCCCAGCCCAGAATAAAGAAAAGGAGACTCTCGCTCTCTAAACTAGGAGAGCTATCCTTGCCTGTTCTTGAGAAATATTATTTGCCTGCAAGGCTATATTCGGTGCAATACTGGATTTTCAAAAATTTTAATGCTGGATGTACCCACATGAAACCATTTGGAAAACTATCTGACTATTCACTCCTAACTGGTCCCAAAAAACAGCTGCTATAAATCATTCATATGTGAACGATGATGTAATGGTGATGGTAGATGCCCATTTTAAGGCGTTTTAAACAACCATTGGTTCCTTACCAAATGACTGACATCTCCAAAGGCTCCAACAACCAATCAGGGATGGTTTTATATACTTTCAAAACAAAAGTAGTTAGATAGACAGAAAGCTAGATGAGTTAATTTATTTTTTTCTCTGTCAGGAGATTCGGCGATCACAAGTACAAGCTTACCAGAAAAAAAAAATATTAACTGTTGTGAAATATTCATAGGATAAACATCACAGATGACTGTCCAATCAAAATGCATTTCAGTGAAGCCCCAGCCCAAGAGAAATACATTTTATTATGAGGTGCAGCATTTCAGTCTCTTAGGTTTCGGTTTAGATGGCTGGTATATACCATGATTTTAAAGTGCAGCATTACTGGAGAGCAGACTAAATTGCTTTACAGTACCAAGAATGCTTACCTACTGTGGCAAAGTGGTTTGCAGTGTACAGGTGCAGAGTGATGTGGTGTGTAATTATCAGACAGAGATTTGTAATCCAATTGGAAGTAATTTATTTTTAACAATCCAGGTCTGGTGACCAAATAATGATCCCTGGCAATACACAGCAATGTGTAGAGCACGGGGTAAATAATAACGGGTTTGCAGTCTCAAATAAAACACACAAGTATCCCTCCTACAATATAAATACACGGTCACCAGTCCTGGGTGCATGCTGTAGTGCTCGTGGTGGGTTATACAGATTTATCAGTGACAATAGTGCAGTGCTGTTCCAGGTTTTGTGCTGGCCCTTGGCAACAGCTCTGGAATGTGTTAGCTGTCTATTAATACAACAAGCAACAATTATAGGCAAAACAAAACACTCACGATAAGTTATCACAATACTGCACAGGTCCTTCCAGGTTATTTTCTTGTAACCAAAGCAAAGGAACAGATTGCGATTCTCCGTCCCCATTTATGCCGTCACATATGACCCCTTGGTATACGAGTGCGGATGCCCCTCCAATCTGCGACTGCCACGTCTTTTCCCTTCCAGGTTCATGAGTTAATTAACTGGAGTTCCACCCCCTTTCTAGCTGGCCGACTTCCCTTGAACCCTGGGAAAGAACTGTTGGGCCAGCCCGTCCAAGGTACTACTCTGTTCTCACTACTTAGCGCCCTGACAGGTCAGGAGGGAGATTTACCACCAAGAATCACTGTGTTTCTGTCACACAGAAAGAAAACTAAAGAAAACTTTAATTTTTATTACAGAAAGTGTTGATGAGTTGACAGATCTATCTGATGTTGAATTTCTTCACATTACACACCCATCAAATAATTTGGTGTAAAATGATCCTGATACACAAGCTGAAAGTCATGTTACGTCAGTCCGACCTCAAACAGGTAGAATGTTCACCGGAGTGGAAGGGTTAAAAGCAGCATGAGATGGTGCCTCCCTTCCAAATCGAGGCAGATCATTCCACAACTGTGGGGCTCTGAAGCTGAACGTTCTGCCACCTGCCTGCTTTCTCTGTTTCCTTGGAATACTTGTCATGGGTAAGAAAATACATGGGAGTTACTGTTTACATTTCCATGTAAGACGAGTTGTCAGACAGATGTGTAAATGAAGACAATAACACCTGTTTCTTGAAACATCTGATTTGCACATTTTCAATGCTCCGCTCCATTTCTGATGACAGAATGAAATCTTAATTGGCACGGAATGACCACCTTGGAGTAGAAACACACAAGTGACACAAATGACAGGCTTGCTGTTGATTTAAACACTTCCGCCTCTGTGTTTTGGGAGGGGAAATGTCTTCACACAAGGGGTGGTTGATATGATGTCATCGGGCACACACTGCAGTTCAGGGGCTATGTGCACGCATACAGGGCCAAAGTCAGCCTAGGTCTGTGCTCAAGTGTAAACAGGCTCAAATGATAGGACTCTTAATCTGATAGACCCTGTGACAAAGCGCGAATGAATCTGAATCAACAATCTCCCTCTCGACCTGTGAGAGCACTGTACAGCAGGAATTGCATGCCCCGTACTGAATGTTTCGGCAGTTCATTCCGGGGGCAGTCGGAAGCCGGCCATTCAAGAAAGGGATGGCGTCACGGTACCAGGAGTCCCCGCCCTAGTACGGTAAGCAAAGTTTCATTCATGAATTGGAGGAGACGTGATTGAACTAGCTATCGGAGGGGGCTGGGCTGAGGGTACTTTAGGGGGACGTGACGCCATAATCCTGAGACGATTTGTGAATCAGGAGCAGAAACATTGGGCATCGCTTCTCCCTACCTCCTTTTTGCAATGAGAGAGGTGCCGCAGAGTTCAACAAGGTTCTCCCCCTTTGAGCTCTTGTACAGCTGACAGCCTCGCGGCATCCTCGATCTGTTGAGAGAGGGGTGGGAAGAACACAAAGGCTTGTCCAAAAACGTAGTGCAGTATGTGCTCCTACTCCGTGATCGCCTGGATTTGGTCGGTCGTTTGGCCCAGGACAATCTAAAATCGGCTCAGCACCGGCAACAGCAGCATTACAACCAAAATGCACAGATTCAGACCTTTCGGCCATGAGACAAGGTAATGCTGCTTCTTCCCACGTCGGAATCCAAGCTATATGCTAAATGGCAGGGGCCATATGAGGTGATTCGGGCTATAGGGAAAGTCAATTATGAAATTCGGCAGCCTGATCGCCGCAACGAATGGGAAATTTACCATGTCAATTTATTAAAGCCCTAGCAGACAAGGGAAGCCTTATTTATAGCCCTAGGTGAGGTAGAGGATGATTTTGGACCCTGTATAGAGACTCCTAGCATACAGAACATTCCAATGGGGGAACAGTTACTCACAGATCAGCAGAGAGATCTGCGCAGGTTAATTGAGGAATTCAGTGATGTTTTTTCTGATGTGCCCGGCAGAACTAATCTCGTTGAATATGACATTGTCTCTCCCACCGATGTCACAGTGTGAGAGAGACCCTACAGGATCCCGGAAAGTCGACGAGGTGATGTTCTCAAAGAGGTACAGGCGATGCTTGAGCTTGGGGTGATTGAGCCTTCCAGGAGCGAGTGGTGCAGTCCAATTGTGAAAGTGGCCAAAAAGGACAGCACCAACCGCTTCTGTGTTGATTTCCACAAGGTAAACGCCATTGCCAAGTTTGATGCATATCCCATGCCTCGGGTCGACGAGCTTCTCGACAGACTGGGAACGGCGAGGTTCATTTCGACTTTGGACCTGACGAAGGGATACTGGCCGATCCCCTTAACCCGCAGATCATGTGAGAAAACTGCATTTTCAACCCCTGATGGTCTGTTTCATTTCACAACCATGCCGTTTGGGCTACATGGTGCTCCCGCTGCCTTTCAGAGACTAATGGACCAGGTTTTACGTACACATCGTGAATATGCAGCAGCGTATATTGATGATGTGGTTGTCTACAGCTCCACCTGGCGGGAGCATTTGGCTAGGGTCACAGCCGTCTTGCAGTCTCTGAGGGTAGCCCGGCTGACAGCCAACTTGGGTAAATGTGCATTTGCCAAAGAAGAAACCCAATATTTAGGATTTATTATAACACATGGGTCAGGTGAAACCCGTCGCCACCAAAGTCCAGGTTTTGATGGATGCGGCAATCCCGAAACCCAAGTCCCAGGTGAGGTCACTCTTGGGGTTGACCGGTTATTACCGCCGATTCATCCCCGAGTATGCCACAGTGGTCAACCCCCTAGTGAACTTCACTAAAAAGAGCGCACCAAATTTAATTAAATGGACAGGAGAATGTCAGTGGGCCTTTGATACCATTAAGCAACGACTCTGCCAAGCCCCCGCCCTAATCACACCAGATTTTGATAAGGAATTCCTCCTCCACACCGACGCTTCGGATGCTGGTCTGGGGGCGGTCTTGTCCCAGCGGGTCGATGGAGTAGAACACCCTATCCTGTATATAAGCAAAAAAATGCTCCCTCGGGAGCGCAACTACTCCGTCATAGAAAAGGAATGTCTGGCCATTAAATGGGCCAGTCAGCCCTTTTGCTATTACCTCTTGGGTCATTCATTCAATCTTGTCACTGACCATGCCCCACTCAGATGGTTAAGCACGATGAAGGATAGCAACGCCCGGATAACTCGGTGATATCTGGCGCTGCAACCCTTCATGTATTTCATGACACACCGTGCCGGGAGATATCATCAAAATGCGGATTACTTTTCCCAGGAGGGGGGTGTAATGGGCAAGGTAGATTCAGCCGAGTGTTCCTTCGGCTCCACTCTGAGCGGTGGGATATGTGACAAAGAGTGAATGAATCTGAATCAACAATCTCCCGCTCGACCTGTGAGAGCACTGTACAGCAGGAATTGCGTGCCCCGTACTGAATGTTTCGGCAGTTCATTCCGGGGGCAGTCGGAAGCCGGCCATTCAGGAAAGGGATGGCGTCACGGTACCAGGAGTCCCCGTCCTAGTTCTGTAAGCAAAGTTTCATTCATGAATTGGAGGAGACGTGATTGAACTAGCTATCGGAGGGGCGGGCTGAGGATACTTTAGGGGGACGTGACGCCATAATCCGTTCCTTTGTTGTGGTTGATGGGAGGAAACGAGGACTGTTTGGAGCGAGGGTTAAGTGTTTTGTGTTTGTTTTGCAACCGTGTGTCTCTTATCATTCTCAGAATAATTAAGCACGGATCTGGGAGCTGCAGCCTGAGGCCAGCGATTCACCCGGACTTCACCGCACCTGCACTTAATCAAGCATCACTGTTTCCAGCACGCCACCTGCACTACGAGCACGCACTGTCCGGAGACGTGACTGTATTTGTGGTTTTTGTGATTATTATTTAGGGACTGCAACCCCCTTGTTTTGGCTGCATTATTTGAGCCCGGTTTTGTGCTGGCAATACCCATTGCTGGGTAGAGCCAGCTTTATTATTTAATTTTTGTTCAAGAAATAAAAAGGAACTTGAACCGTGAACTTTTTTTGTCCGTGTCTGGAGCACCTGCATCACCCTTTCACTACGCACTACAACCCACACGTTCACAGACCCTGAGTCAGTTGAGGTCCGAGTTGTAAGTGTAAACACACCGATAGAGAACAGATCGTAATACTTCATTTCATTTTCTGCTTTCAGGACTGCCTTATCCTGGTGAAAACCAAGGAACAAAGATGGAGTTGGTACCTATCTGCATTAAACAGGAGATGCCTGAACTGGAGCCTGTCCACATTAAAGAAGAAGAGACTGAACTGGACTCTGTCCACATGAAAGAAGAGACTGAACTGGAGCCTGTCCACATTAAAGAAGAAGAGACTGATCTGGAGCCTGTCCACATTAAAGAAGAAGAGACTGAACTTGAGCCTGTCCACATTAAAGAGGAAGAGACTGAACTGGAGCCTGTCCACATTAAAGAGGAAGAGACTGAACTGGAGCCTGTCCACATTAAAGAGGAAGAGACTGAACTGGAGCCTGTCCACATTAAAGAAGAAGAGACTGAACTGGGGCCTGTCCACATTAAAGAAGAAGAGACTGAACTGGAGCCTGTCCACATGAAAGAAGAGACTGAACTGGAGCCTGTCCACATTAAAGAAGAAGAGACTGATCTGGAGCCTGTCCACATTAAAGAAGAAGAGACTGAACTTGAGCCTGTCCACATTAAAGAGGAAGAGACTGAACTGGAGCCTGTCCACATTAAAGAGGAAGAGACTGAACTGGAGCCTGTCCACATTAAAGAGGAAGAGACTGAACTGGAGCCTGTCCACATTAAAGAAGAAGAGACTGAACTGGGGCCTGTCCACATTAAAGAAGAAGAGACTGAACTGGAGCCTGTCCACATTAAAGAAGAAGAGACTGAACTGGAGCCTGTCCACATTAAAGAAGAAGAGACTGAAATGGAGCCTGTCCACATTAAAGAAGAAGAGACTGAACTGGAGCCTGTCCACATTAAAGAAGAAGAGACTGAACTGGAGCCTGTCCACATTAAAGAAGAAGAGGCTGAACTGGAGTCTGTCCACATTAAAGAAGAGACTGAATTGGAACCTGTCCACATTGAAGGGGAATCTGTGGACTTGTTGTTTAAGGATACAGAAAATATATCCCGGCCAAAGATATCACATCAGTGTAATGAATGTGGGCAGAGCTTCAGCCGGCCAGGAAGCCTAAAAACACACCAGCAGATTCACACTGGAGAGAAGCCGCACCACTGTACTGAATGTGGAAAGAGCTTCCGTCAGTTAGCAGTCCTAAAAAGACACCAACGACTTCACACTGGAGAGAAGCCGTATCATTGTACTGAATGTGGAAAGAGCTTCCGTCAGTTAGCAGTCCTAAAAAGACACAGGCGACTTCACACTGGAGAGAAGCCACACCATTGTACTGAATGTGGAAAGAGCTTCAATGCGTCAGGAAGCCTGAAAAGACACCAGCGACTTCACACTGGAGAGAAGACATATCAATGTTTTGAATGTGGGGAGAGCTTCATGGAGTCAGGAAGCCTAAAAAGACACCATCGATTTCACACTGGAGAGAAGCCATATCACTGTTTTGAATGTGGGAAAAGCTTCACTGACAAAGGAACACTAAACAAACACCAGCGAATTCACACTGGAGAGAAGCCGTATCACTGTACTGAATGTGGGAAGAGCTTCAATGTGTCAGGAAGCCTAAAAAGACACCATCGATTTCACACTGGAGGGAAGCCGTATCACTATGTTGAATGTGGGAAAAGCTTTACTGACACAGGAAAACTAAAAAGACACCATCGATTTCACACTGGAGAGAAGCCGTATCACTGTTTTGAATGTGGGGAGCGCTTTAGTCAGTCAGGAAACCTAAAAACACACCAGCGACTTCACACTAGAGAGAAGCCATATCAATGTACCGAATGTGGGGAAAGCTTCACTAACAAAGGAAAACTAAAAAAACACCAGAGAATTCACACTGGAGAGAAGCCACACCACTGTACTGAATGTGGGAAGAGCTTCAATGTGTCAGGAAAACTAAAAATACACCAGCGACTTCACACTGGAGAGAAGCCATATCAATGTACTGAATGTGAGGAGAGCTTCAGTGAGTCAGGAAGCCTAAATAGACACCAACGCATTCACACTGGAGAGAAGCCGTATCACTGTGTTGAATGTGGGGAGAGCTTTAGGCAGTCAGGAAACCTAAAAAGACACCAGCGAATTCACTCTAGAGCCAGCCTCCCTCCCTCCCAGTCCCTCACCTCTCCATCCTGCTTGTTTGAGTGTGTGGAGAGCTGACTGATTCCTTGTCTCTCTCACCCTGCAGTAAATGAAGGGGGTCCCCAGGAGTGAGAGCCAGCCTGAATCCAGAGACACTGAGAAGGGGAGCGTGTCAAACTGAAGACCCATTCTTTCAGAATGAACTGTATTGGAAATTAATCTCACTCATCATGCTGTGAGGATTTATGCCAAGCTTGTTTCTGTGAACACATTAAACAAAGCTGCCAATAACACATCATATTTTTAAAATACCATTACTGTAGCAGTGTCGGTGAGAAAAGAAGTAAATTATTTAAAAGAAACTAAAACTAAAAATCTCTTCATGGGTGTGGCAGCAGTGTGCTCTTCATATTACTAGAATGGCCTGTAAGCTATTGCACCAGTGCAAGCACAAGCTGAAACAACCTTTTTTTCTTTTTTATATCACGTGGTGCAAACTTTGCACTGGAGCAAATGCTGTTTTGGGTTTGAATGAACTTGACTGCTTTGAGTGTTTAAAGGGCACATATAGAACTTTTATTTGATTGTGTTACATGTTCCCATGTGTTTACGTAAGGTGTGTATTGTTTTCATTTTTTTGGTACATTTTGACCACTTTTTTAAACTTTTAAATTGCATTCCCTGCCTCAAGATGGCTTCCCATGTACCTGCATGGACCTCTCAGAACTACATTTACCATCATCCTCCTGCTCACATATGTAACTGAGATGAATTTACCAGTGAGCAGGAGGATGATGGGAAATGTAGTTCTGAGAGGTCCTTGAGGCAGGGAATGCAATTTAAGTTTAAAAAAGTGGTCAAAATGTAAAAATAAAACAACAAATTAAACAATACGCGCACCTTCCGTAAACAGTTGTAGCAACACATGGGAACATGCGACACAATAAAATAAAAAGGTCCTTATGTACCCTTTAAGTACTGAGACCCTCCAAGCTTGTTGTATACTGGAGCCCTGCTTCAATGCAATGGGATTGAAATACAATTCCTATCATTTTTATTGTGTAAATTGCTGTGTGTGCAATTATGACAGACCCACAATATTAGAGCTGTATAAATATATTGTAAAGCATGAAAGGTTTGCAAGTAAAAGATTCACAAAAGTTGCATTTACTCAAATCTGCAATACATACATGCTGCAACATTACCATTATTACTACATTCATAGTTTGTAAAGTTTATGAATAATTTATCTAAACAATCTGCAGAATGAAGTTGCCTCAGACTGTTTGACAGTAACAGAGCTGGTGCTTTTGTGGAATCACCATTAACTGTTTATTCCTTTTGGGCAAAATATGGCTTGTTTGCTTGTATTTTGTATCAGTATGATATCATTAGAGTGACAATGCAGTACATCCTGAGGCAGGCTTAGCTATTTAGAATGGATTGCATTGAAATTGAGTTTGAGTTCCTGTACGTTTTCCAGTATCTATATAAAGAGTACATTATTATGTTTCCATTACGTCTGTATGTAAAAGGTTTGTCATTGTTTAAACTGTCAATGATTCCTGAGAGAGATCTGCCGTGGAACTGAACAAACGCAAGGGAGACATTGAAAAATACAAGTCTGCCAAAGGGGGAGATGCTGCTGCAGGTTTGATAATATGGGCTTGTGGTGAATATTCCCTGAATATGATATTAATACATAAAAGTGTATTATAAATGTAACTGGACAGATTAATGAAATCTGTGTCTTGAAGAAAAAGGGCTCCATTCCTGCAGACACACTGAACTGTGTGACCCCTGAACTAGGTGAGCAGGGCTGGGTGGCATCTGGACTGGATTAGGCTGAAAGGACAGTTGAATTCTGTATAGATAATTCACAACGGCAACAACAAGCGGTTTGACGCGAGGAAGACATAAAGCATCGATGTCCTAGCGGAAAAGGACATTAAATCATCAAAGGACTGTGAGTTTTAAGGTGCAAGATGAACAAATGACCTAATGCAGATAGCTACCTAGCATAGAGAAATGCTATAAATATTCAAGCAAAACTAAACATGTTGTGCTCCACTTTGATTGCTAAACTAATTGCTGTCACTCTGCTATGCCAAGCTGCAACTCCGGGACTGTGACTGAGAACACGACCCAAAAAGGGAAGGCAAGCTAGTAAACGACCAAATGCAAAGAGTTTGCTGTAAGCCAGTATAGTTCCAGTTGCGTTTTCCTCTCATGAAACTAAATTAATTAATTGTAACACTGTCACGTACAATTGAACTGTTAATTGTTTAGTTTGCAAACCTTGTGTGTGAAATAACGTTTTAGTGAAACTTGATTAAGTAACTATAAGTAATCCTACCTCATAGTTGTATGAAGAATTTATTTTAAAGTAAACTTGCTATATCGTTAAACAATTTACTATTAGTAAGCTTAATGTGATCTATTGTAAGATTGTCTGAACCATTTCAGTTTAGGCTGTATGTGTGTGTGTGAGTGTAAGCAGTGTCATATTTCACTGGTCCTGCTAGCTGCTTTAACGCAGGCTGAGAGCTTTGACTGTTATGCTTAGAAAACTAAGAGATTGACTTTTTGACTTTTGTGATTTCTGTTTAATATTTGTGCTGTGAATACAATGCTACTATTGATGAAACATTCCTTGCATCTAGAGTATGTGGGTTCATAGTAAATCCTCCATCTTTCAACATTAATTAAATAGTTTTTATAAGAGAACGAATCAACCTAGATAAAACTCTAAACTATCAGGTATAGAATTGTTCTTACAGGCTTCATGAAATGAGAAATGGGATTCCCTCTGTATCCTGGAATTCCTTTGCTAGTGTATCATGATGTAAGCCCTGGAGTGTGGGCTCAGTCTTCTGTGCTGCCTGCTTGTTCTCAGTGTGTGAGTTCAGCTGCATTTCCAGTGTCCTGAGCTGGGCTTTGAACCCACTGGAGACGCAGCTGAGAACAAGCCAGACCCACGACTCGAGGGTTTTGTTTTTCGATACAATAACAAGATGAGAAACATTATACACAGAACTCTGTTTTATTGATGTTTTTTCTATGAATGTATTACTTAGAATCTCTTTGCATTGTGTTGCAATTTAGAGATTTTTACGTTTCATATTAAAAAGCACGGCTAAGTCTGTTAGAAATAGACTACAGATATATGACCAAAGGTTTTGCTTCACTCTATAGAATGAACTAATTTTGCTTCATAAAGTCAAATGAAACCTGCTGAATAATGTTACGTTAACATATTGAATTACAGTGATTTGTAGTTTTGCATATACTGAATGAAAAAGTGACAGAAATTGAAATAAATTGACATTTTGAAATCTATGATGAAGTACTGTACTACTATTATGACATCCAGTAGACTTTTGTGATAACATTGTGTAGTTTCTTTGATTACACAATGTTAAATAAAAGTTATGAATTGTACCAAAAATTCTAGGTGATGCTAAACTTTTGGCCGAGCTGTACATATACATCAGCACTGCCATTAAAATAGAATGTTTAAAGCTTTATATATTGTGTCTCAATTGCATTCTATAAGAAAGTGTGAAGTGTAGATCATGCTATTAAAAGAGAACACCTTTACACATTTCACTATTCAGAAGCCACTAATAAACTTTGCATTGATTTTACACTGAACTGCTGTGAAGTGTTTTTTCTTTATTGCTTTACTGCTCGGCTCCACTATTTGTGCTGCCTGTCTAGGAGAAGAGAAGTCTATTAATCCAAACAGCATGCAGATTTATTTAGATTGGATCAGGAGCAATGGATCCTCAAACAGGTTTGGACTGTACAGGTGTGTCATGGGTGCAGAAATGGCAAAAACAAAATCCATCGTTATTTTGAAACAATTAAGGTCAAAGAAAATGACTGACAAATATGTATTTAAAAAAAAAAACCTTAAAGTATAAATCTATCTTTATTTTTTCATATACAGTACTGTGCAAAAGTTTTAGGCAGGTGTGAAAAAATGCTGTAAAGTAAGAATGCTTTCAAAAATAGACGTTAATAGATTATATTTATCAATTAACTAAATGCAAAGTGAGTGAACAAGAAAAATCTAAATCAAATCCATATTTGGTGTGACCACCCTTTGCCTTCAAAACAGCATCAAGCATCAATTCTTCTAGGTACACTTGCACACAGTTTTTCAAGGAACTCGGCAGGTAGGTTGGCCCAAACATCTTGGAGAACTAACCACAGTTCTTCTGTGGATTTAGGCAGCCTCAGTTGCTTCACTCTCTTCATGTAATCCCAGACAGACTCGATGATGTTGAGATCAGGGCTCTGTGGGGGCCATACCATCACTTCCAGGACTCCTTGTTCTTCTTTACGCTGAAGATAGTTCTTAATGACTTTCGCTGTATGTTTGGGGTCATTGTCATGCTGCAGAATAAATTTGGGGCCAATCAGATGCCTCCCTGATGGTATTGCATGATGGATAAGTATCTGCCTGTACTTCTCAGCATTGAGGAGACCATTAATTCTGACCAAATCCCCAACTCCATTTGCAGAAATGCAGCCCCAAACTTGCAAGGAACCTTCACCATGCTTCACTGTTGCCTGCAGACACTCATTCGTGTACGCTCTCCAGCCCTTCGGCGAACAAACTGCCTTCTGCTACAGCCAAATATTTCAAATTTTGACTCATCAGTCCAGAGCACCTGCTGCCATTTTTCTGCACCCCAGTTCCTGTGTTTTCGTGCATAGTTGAGTCGCTTGGCCTTGTTTCCACGTCGGAGGTATGGCTTTTTGGCCGCAAGTCTTCCATGAAGACCACTTCTGACCAGACTTCTCCGGACAGTAGATGGGTGTACCAGGGTCCCACTGTTTTCTGCCAGTTCTGAGCTGATGGCAATGCTGGACATCTTCCGATTGCGAAGGGAAGTAAGCATGATGTGTCTTTCATCTGCTGCAATAAGTTTCCTTGACCGACCACTGCGTCTACGGTCCTCAACGTTGCCCGTTTCTTTGTGCTTCTTCAAAAGAGCTTGGACAGCACATCTGGAAACCCCTGTCTGCCTTGAAATTTCTGCCTGGGAGAGATCTTGCTGATGCAGTATAACTACCTTGTGTCTTGTTGCTGTGCTCAGTCTTGCCATGGTGTATGACTTTTGACAGTAAACTGTCTTCAGCAACCTCACCTTGTTAGCTGAGTTTGGCTGTTCCTCACCCAGTTTTATTCCTCCTACACAGCTGTTTCTGTTTCAGTTAATGATTGTGTTTCAACCTACATATTGAATTGATGATCATTAGCACCTGTTTGGTATAATTGTTTAATCATACACCTGACTATATGCCTACAAAATCCCTGACTTGTGCAAGTGTACCTAGAAGAATTGATGCTGTTTTGAAGGCAAAGGGTGGCCACACCAAATATGGATTTGATTTAGATTTTTCTTCTGTTCACTCACTTTGCATTTAGTTAATTGATAAATATAATCTATTAACATGTCTATTTTTGAAAGCATTCTTACTTTACAGCATTTTTTCACACCTGCCTAAAACTTTTGCACAGTACTGTATATATATACATTCCCCTTGTCATGCACGGTTTGCACTGTGATGGTAAATATAAAACAGCTGCCCTTGTGTTGCTGTTTTAACTGGTGTTGAGGTAAATACCACTACAGGGTGCTTCATGTGGACAGCCTTTATTATAATATGTATTTTTATTGGAATGAGGGTGAAATGATGCAAACAGTAACATGTAACAATAATAATCCATGTTTGTTAACTTTAGTTTGTAGTTGTATTGGAACCCAAGGGCTGAAGCTGAAATGTATAGAAGGGGTTCAGACTGATACAAATGCAAGGAAATGTCACTTACACTAACAAGGACCATATTGGAAATGGAAACATAATGACACCACAGAAATCTAATAGCGGTGTTATTAATGGGCAAGAATAAACTGGATTGCTGGACTGCACTGGATTAAAAAAAATAATAGGATCATTTCTGTCATCTACTGGTCACTTTTGTTAACTGTGATCCAAATATAACATCCATCACAGACTAGCAGCTCTGCACACACTAGAATCAACCATCACAGACTAGCAGCTCTGCACTCAATGGAATCAACCATCACAGACTAGCAGTCAGCTCTGCACACTCCTATAACACTGCATGAGATCAAAGAACAGCCACATAAACTACAGCCAGGGAACTCCTGTGGGACAGACATGAGTAAGGATCCGCGCAAAGTGATGTGCGGTTTCAAACCCCCGTAAGAGTCTGTGTGCTCCAGTGGTTAAAGACAAGGGCTTGTAGGGAAATAAGCGTCACACACGTTTTTATTTTTGAATTGTTATTTGTCACACAGCGAGTTAGAGATCACGTACATCTGCTTTACTTCAGTTGTTTTGAGGAGGTATACCCCGTCGCGGCCTAGCGCATTGCGAAGCCTGCAACTAAATTTCGCCCTTCCCCCTGGTCTAGCACGTTCTCAGCTCTCGTTCTAACTAGCTTCAGGCATTTGAGGTAAGTAGCAGGACAGGGCTACAATTAATTATTTTAATCCCGGCTGGGATAAATAGTATTCTATTGTATTTATTGTTGGAAAATGTTGAAAACTCCCGTTTAACTTTTTTTTTTTATTAGTTTGTTTTTTCAATGTGTTATTGTATCCGTTTTATAAGACGGAAAACACTCCAGGGCCACGCCTTTCTTAGTCAATAGATTTGTCTTCATTCAGCTTGAAGTGAAGAGAGTTATTTTTATTTCATCTTTTTTTTTGGGGGGGTGGGTAATTTCCCCAGGATGTTTTTTTTTTAATTTTTTTAAAAATGTAGTGGTCGCCAATTATTTTTATTATTTTCTCCCCAATTTAGTAATGTCCAATTATTTTATTATGCTCAGCTCACCGCTACCACCCCTGCGCTGACTCGGGAGGGCGAAGATGAACACACGCTGTCCTCCGAAGCGTGTGCCGTCAGCCGACCGCTTTTTTTCACACTGCGGACTCACCATGCAGCCACCCAAGAGCTACAGCGTCGGAGGACAACGCAGCTCTCGGGCAGCTTACAGGCAAGCCCGCAGGCGCCCGGCCAGACTACAGGGGTCGCTGGTGCGCGGTGAGCCGAGGACACCCTGGCCGACCTAACCCTCCCTCCCCCCGGGCGGCGCTCGGCCAATTGAGCCCCCTGGAAGCTCCCGTCCTCGGTCGGCAAAGGAATAGCCTGGACTCGAACTCGCGATGTCCAGACTATAGAGCGCATCCTGCACTCCACGTGGAGCGCCTTTACTGGATGCGCCACTCGGGAGCCCCAATGTTTTCTTTTTTAACTTTATATTTTTGATTTATTCTTTTTTTTTTCTCTGCTGGTGCTGTTAGGAGGAACAGCCTGAGTTCCGGAGCGAAACCCTTTCTCTGGCATCAGTTTCCTTTTTCATTCTCTTAACTGAATGCATTTTATATGTTCGATGTTCATATCTTTTATTTCCACTTCATGTGATTGTAAATAAATTGTGTTGTTTATTCACTACATGTGTCTTACACTTTAATTTCTTGAATACATGAAAAAGTCCTAAAGGTACTGTACTGGAATTTCATTAAGAAAAGCCTGCCTAAGATCACTGTTCTTGAAACTCAGATATTTGAGTCTGTAATAGAGTTTGCCGCTGGTCCAGTTCTGGCATGCTGTGGCCCATGATCAGGCCAGTGCCTTTGTCCTGATTCTGGGTGTAATACAATCTGACAGTGACCCAGTTCTGTGTGTTTTATTGAAGTAGTGCACACACTTACACCTTTTACATGCAATCATTACATTTACTGTAAAGAAGCACCGTTTACCTGCATGCCTGCTGAATTTATAATTCTAACAAACACTGTCATGGTTAGGGAATGAAGCTGGAATGGACCTGGGACAGATTTGGGGGTAATAATATATAAAAGCTTGACGGAACTGGGCCAGCACTGGATACCGGATTTGGCCCTTTCTGTGAATTGACACCGGCCCACATCTGGTTTACTGATCTGGGCTGGTTCTGGGCCAGAACTATTTTGCTGTCTGGGTGGACGCTGAATCTAGTAGGTTTAGATACGAATGAGAGCATAAAAAATACAAAAGAGAAACGAGGGAAACGCAGATCTTTTCAAGAAAGCTGGGAGACTTTGTATAAATGGATTTTGTATTTTTAAATGCTGCAATAACAGTTCTGCTTGTGAAGCATCCACACTATAATTGGACAGAACTGCTGATTTATTTGCACTGTGCGGGACCTTATTATCCCTCATTGGTGCTTGAGCCCCGGAGCGCTCACCGCCTGTGCTCCTATTATCAGTGATTAAAGCCTGGCTTTCAAACAAACTGATTATCACTCACCAGTAGGCCTATTGTATTGGTATAAGAAAACTGTGTTTTAAAAAAGTAATTTCAGCTTCCAATCATGCTGACGATAATGTAAACAACACCAAGCTACAGACAGCGAGTCCCAAGCTTTAAACGTGTTCCTGTTTATAGATAAGAACTCAACTTTATTATGAATATTGTGTTGTGTTTTAAGCAACATACTACGATAATGTTCACCATGGTAATTGTTTGTTTATTAGTTTTCAAATGTTTAGTAAAACGTGGCCTATTGTTTGATCTCTTTAGTACAACCGGCCCCCTTTGCTAATGACATCTTCAGTCCCGGTATAAATCAACACATTACTGTAAAATGACTTTACACTTACTTCGAAAGATGCAACGTGTTTCAGTAAATTCAAACGGGAGAACACAAACCTAAGACGTCATTAAGTGGGGTTGGCATTGCAGGGGAGATGAAGGGATATTTCAGTTCAGATTGACTGTTTTCTCAGTATTATTTGTGAATGCTTATTCACCACCGCTACACTCCGTCAGAAAATTGACTTTCCTGTATTTTTTTAATGCAAGACTACATGTGAGAGCATATATGTACATTTGTTTGAAGTACTTGCCCAGAGGACTACTGAGACACAGACATCAACTAGTCCTCATCAGATCTAATTCACCTCGGGCGAGCGGGAGTTTCTAACCCTGCTTGCGGGCTGTTCTCATGTATTATTGCAGGGGAGACTGGACCTGTCCGAGGGGACTGGGGGGTACAAGTTTAGGGTTAGGGTTTAGTTGAAAGGGCAGGGATATAGACTTGTATGCAAAGAAAGATGACTGTTACAAAAAAATAATGGGGGAACAAATATTTAAATGGAAAAATATTGGTTCCTAGGGGGAGTTAATATTTGTTCCTGGGGAAACAGATATTCTGTGACACCAGTACGAAATAAGTCATGGACACAAAATACATCACAAAAATAAACACTTGTTTACAAATTAGGGTTTTTCACTGTGTCAGTGTCTGTCTGTCTGTCTGTCTGTCTATATCTGTGTGTGACTGATTTTAGTTTATTATTTTTTTCTTCACTGACCATCGACTGGATCTTAGGTTCAGAGCGGACAGAAAGACAAGGCTGCCTCCCAGTCTCGCTTCACTGCCAGTTACGTCTACTAGACCAGTGTGCTAATTAAACTGGGGCCAGTAAACCTCACACACTGAGCCACTGCTTTTGCACCAAAAAAAATCTCAATTTTACATTCCAAAAGATGCTTTTTACAAATAATAAAAAAGTGAAGAAATGTCTGTCTGTAAGCCTTTCTTCCAGAGCGTTTGAAGTCATGTGGAGCTTTAAATAAAAATCTACACTGTTGGAAAATTGAAGTGTGTGGAAATTCATTATTTTTCTTTTTCTTAAAGTGATTTATGCTTCACAAAATAATTTCAGAAAGATGACCTGCTTGGGAGTTGCATTAGCTCTCAAATGTCGGGTGCGTTGGTAAACTCAATCTCAGTGAGTCAGAGCGCACTCTGACCATTCCTAAACTCCTGGAGTGCTCTGTGGTGTCGTTCCAAAACTCAGAGCAGATGAATTTGGGAGCGCTCGAAGCACACTCTGGCCGCTGCAGCTTCAGAGCTAGATTCTCAGAGCGTTCACTTTCAAAATGAAAATCAAACTGGAGAGCAGCAGTAATAATTACAGTAGTATTAGACTTAAGAGTTGAAAACTCATGTAAAAATATACAAATAAAAAATCGGTTATATCAGTCAAAGAAAAAGCCATTAAATGGCACAAGTGTATAATGAGCATAGTTAATAATAGTGCTATCAGCTAGACTAGAGCACAGTGTTTGATTGCTGGCTATAGCAGCTAGACTAGAGCACAGTGTTTGATTGCTGACTATAGCAGCTAGACTAGAGCACAGTGTTTGATTGCTGACTATAGCAGCTAGACCAGAGCACAGTGTTTGATTGCTGACTATAGCAGCTAGACTAGAGCACAGTGTTTGATTGCTGACTATAGCAGCTAGACTAGAGCACAGTGTTTGATTGCTGACTATAACAGCTTGTGGCAGGATGACATTGTGGTGACGTCAGGCCAGAAGCAGGAACCAAAACACTGACACCAGCTAGTACTGCAGACTCAAAAAGACGCGGCGTGCACCATTTATTTTCACACAACAAAAATAAATATTTAAACAAAAAGACTTCCTCACAGAGCAAAAATAAAACAGTTCAACAAAATAATCACGAACACAAAAATAACAAAAGCCAGGTCCTTTAAGGTCCGGCTGGGCAGTAGCCTTCACGGTTCCTTTTTTAGGTTTCGTTTTTCTTTTTAAATTTACTCGCTCGCTCTCTCTCTCTTCTCCTCTCCTCTCCTCTCCTCTCACTCGCATTCCTCCTCTGAACACCCCACCCTGAGGGTAGAGAGCTGCAGGTTTATATACAGGTGACCATCTCCAGATTAGCAACAAATCATCTAATTAATTCGGGAGATTAATAAACAAATAAACAATAACATGGCTTTAAATACAATAACAAAACACGGCTCCGCTGCTATATTTATACATAAATTCACAAAATAAATCATAATACACAAATACAAAATAACACAGTGCACAGGGGCGGAGGGGAAGACCCTGTTCTAACAATAAATAAATAAACAAATCCATGTACAGGGCTCCTCGCCCTGTTACACAGATAGACTAGAGCACAATGTTTGCTGACTATAGCAGCTAGACTAGAGCACAGTGTTTGATTGCCGACTATAGCAGCTAGACTAGAGCACAGTGTTTGATTGACTATAGCAGCTAGACTAGAGCACAGTGTTTGATTGCTAACTATAGCAGCTAGTCTAGAGCACAGTGTTTGATTGACTATAGCAGCTAGACTAGAGCACAGTGTTTGATTGCTGACTATAGCAGCTAGACTAGTGCACAGTGTTTGATTGACTATAGCAGCTAGACTAGAGCACAGTGTTTGATTGACTATAGTAGCTAGACTAGAGCACAGTGTCAGCACTCTGCTGTCATGAATGTCTTTCTTTTTACGAGTTCAAGATTGCCGAAGTAAACAATTGAGCAGTAAATCACACAACACCGTTATATCTTTTATACATTTTATCAAGAAATATAGAAAATAGATGCGCTACAAAAACAGAAAAGAAGATTCATATCAGAATAGCAGAAATCAGTTCACTAAGTTTAGCAATGAATAACATTCAGGGAGCATCTCAGCTTCAGTGTAAATATTGATTATATGGAAAATAATGCATTCATCTATTGTCTAGAAAGTCTATTATTTATTTCTTAGCAGACGACCTTATCTGGGGTGTCTTACAGTTGTTACAAAATATCATAGTACAAAGTATCAGATTAGAAAAAGGAGAGAGTGCAGGGAGGAGAGAGGGCAGGATAGAGGGAGAGGGGCGTAGAGAGGGCAGGGAGGAGAGAGGGAGAATAGAGAGGACAGGGAGGGGAGAGTAGAGAGGGCAGGGTGGAAAGAGGGAGAGGGAGGAGAGGGAGATAGAAAGGGCAGGGAGGAGAGAAGGAGAGTGGGAAAGGGTGTGGATTAACATATTTGAGGGAAGGGAGAGAGAGGAGAGCCATAGGGGGAGAGGGGAGGTTAGGGTTAAGAAAGAGGGGTAGTGGAGAGCAGTAAGGATAACATACCAGAGAGGAGAGAAAAGGAGAGGTGAGAGGGGGAGAGAGAAAAGGAGAGTGGGGGAGAGGAGAGGAGAGAGAGAAGGATAGGGATCTGGAGATGGAGCGAGGTGGAGGGGAAAGAGAGAGGGAGGCAGGAAGGGAGAGTTGGAAAGGGGGTGTAGAGAAATAAAGAGGATGGGCTCAGGGAAAGAGGGTGGGAGAAGATTTCTTCTCATTGTAGCAGGTCGCTACTTTGTGTTTTGTTTTATCGTTTTAATTAGGCTACTTTCATTTTTAGAACGACCCCTTATCTTTCGTTTCTTTCCCCGCGCCAATCAGAGGATGATTCCCCTTACCTGGATCATTTAAAAGGCTGGTTTTACAGATGAGGGAGGACAGAATAGGAAGCAGGATGTAAGGGAACGGGAGGCTTTCGTGACGGCGGTGGTATGGCTGGTCGGCAGTCTGTGCAATGGCGGTGTGTTTAAAATGATTCTGGGTGTGGTGTGTGAGTAGCAGCAGTAGTATTGAAGTATGAGACGTGAGTAAGCCAGTTTGATTATGATCTTCTAGTCAGCTACAACCTTCGTTGGTTGTCGTGAAATCCTTAAAGGGACTGACTAGTTTAGAACTTATTGTTTCAAAGCAGCACGTTTGTTTATATTATGTGGCTGGCTACTCTTGGAGCACCACACGCTTGATAATGCCCTGACAGCCTGCCGTTCCCCCTAGTAGTTTGTGTTTTAAGCTTCCGTTCTTTTAGACATCCCCCTGGTTGTTTATTTGGTTTTTATGTACTGTATTGTTTGTTATGACTGTTTTTATTAATTGATTAGACTCCAGTTCGCAATATCATTATTTGATGAATGATCTGCACTGTCAATGATAACCGATTTGTTTTGTGTGTTTAAACAAATGGAATAGTTAATTATAATAGCAATGTGTTGCACTTTGCATGTGTGTTTTTATTGGTTTGTATATGTGTGATTTAAAGATGTGTTTGGTGTATTTGATTTATTTGTTATGATTAGTATTTATTAGCGTTCTTTTGCACAGTTAATTTTGTTGCTGCTATATGTGTTTTTTTGACACTTCCGTCACATCTGCAGGGTTATATACTGTTGATGGTAGTAATTGTTTGTTATTGTGCATATCTATGCTCTGAGTCGGTGTCTTCTCCAAATAAAATTTGGAATTTATTTTTTAATCATTATAGTTTGTGTGCTTCTTCTGATTTATATCCCAGTTCCACGTCCTATAAAAGAACCTACTTAGGAGACGTGTTTTAAACTACCGTTTGTTTTAATTGTGAGGGTGATATTCCCTCGGTGGCTTAGTCGGGCTGTACTTTTTGTGTATTCCGTGGCTCTTGCCCCGCTCTGTCCCGGCGGCCAGGTGCTACATCATCATCCCAGAAGAGTGCAGAGAGAGTGTCAGTGAAAGTGAAGAGGAGATTGTCTGAGCTGTTTGAATAGTTTCCTGGTTCAGACAGCAATGTGTGTTTAATCTGCAGTGCTGACAGGGTCAGGATCAGGGGACTCCAGTACAAGGTCTGTTTCACTGTCCAGAGTACAGAAGAATGGATAGAGTTTCTCATTGGGATTGAACTCCATGTCAGTGAAAGTGTAGATGTGAGAGCTGGTCTCCACATTGTAAAAGGAGAGCTGCCCTTCCTCATAATCCAGATACACCCCCAGCTTCTGGGGTTTCAGGCTCAGGGGGAGGGGGGTCTGGGGGGCAGTGACAGCAGTGAACGCATCTCCACTCCTCAGCACAGTCCAGTAACCCTGCTGGGGGGTCATGCTGAACTTCCCCTTCCTCTTGGCAGACTCTCTGCTGACTCCTAATGTCCATTGTGTATTCCCCACCACCTGCCAGTAGTGTCTCCCCGTGGTGAAGCCCTCCCTGCCCAGCACACAGCGCCAGAAATCAAATTTCTCTGGATTGTCAGGGAGACGTTGCCGTGTCTCTCCCAGTCTCACTCGTTTCAGATCCGCAGACAGGGTGAGCCGGGGGTGTGCTGTATCAGGGTCCAGAGTCACATCAACTGTGGAGCAGAGAGGAGACATTATTATTATTATTATTATTATTATTATTATTAGTATTAGTAGTAGTAGTAGTAGTAGTATTAATAGTAGTAGTAGTAGTTGTAGTAGTATTGAGGAAGGATGGGTATGAAGGAGGGAGGGTATGAGTGTAAAAGGGACTAGGAGCTCTTAAAATAAACAAATCCCCTAGGCCGGATGAGATCCTCCCAATAGTACTCAAAGAAATGAAAGAAGTTATTTACAAACTGCTAACCAAGCTCATGCAATAGTCTCTTGACACAGGGGTTGTACCGACAGACTGGAAAATTACAAACGAAATTACCGATCCACAAAAAGGGAGACAAAACTGAACCAGGTAACTACAGACCAAAAAGTCTGACTTCTATTATATGTAAACTTATGGAAACTATAATAAGATCCAAAATGGAAAATTACCTATATGGTAACATTATCCTGGGAGACAGTCAGCATGGTTTTAAGAAAGGGAGATCGTGTCTAACTAACCTGCTTGATTTTCTTGAGGATGCAACATCGACAATGTATAATTGCAAAGCATACGACATGGTTTATTTAGATTTCCAGAAAGCTTTTGACAAAGTCCTGCATAAAAGATTAATCCTCAAACTGAACGCAGTAGGGATTCAAGGAAATGCATGCACATGGATTAGGGAGTGGTTAACATGTAGAAAACAGAAAGTACTGATTAAAGGAGAAACCTCAAAATGGAGCGAGGTAACCAGTGGTGTACCACAGGGATCAGTATTAGGTCCTCTGCTATGCAAATACTGTTGCAGCAGCAAAGATCATTCAAAATGATCTAGACAGCATTCAGAACTGGCAGAAGGAGGGGGAGAGGAGAGGGGAGAGGAGGGGATGATGAAGGAGGAAGGGGAGAGATAGGGAAGATGAGGGGATAATGGAGGGAAGAGGGAGAGAGAGGAGAGAGGGAGAGGAGGGGATGATGAAGGAGCGAGAGGAGAAAGAGGAGAGGATGATGGAGGGAGAGGAGCAAGAGGAGCAAGAGGAGAGGTGAGATAGGAGAGAGAGAGGGTGATGAAAGAGGGAGAGGAGAGAGAGGTGTGGAAGAGAGAGAGAGAGGGGAGAGGGGAGAGATGAGAGAGGGAGTGAGAGAGATTAGAGATGTGATCAGGGTGGAGGGCACAGAGACAGAGAGAGAGAGATACATGAGAGTCACTGTTAAGATGAGCTACTAATTAAAATATAATTTATATGTTTTTCTAATGAAACAAAATGTTGAAAACCTGACATCAGTAAATCAGAATATACAGTATACTGAACTATACCAGAGGAAAAAAACTAAGCGCAGCATACAACCAGTGAAGAACCCCTGGAGCCTCAGCATACAACCAGTGAGGAGACCCCCTGGAGCCACAGGACACACACCTGCGTTGGGCCAACCCACCCCTCATCCACACAGCACAGCACGACCCAACACTGCCTGAGCCATTGCAACCCGGAGCAGCACAGCCCAGCCAGGACCAGCCAGACCCAGAGCCCCTCCGCGCACCAACCAGCAACAGCACCAGCTCAGCTACACTGGAGCCCTCGCTCAGCCAGCCCCCCCTGCCACCACTGAGCTGGGTGAGATAAAACAGCTCCTCAACACCCTCTGCTCAAGACTGCTGGACTGAGGGACCCGCAGCACCCGGGTAGGACACAGGAAACCCTAGTTTACCTGGGAAAATACCAGTAATTAATGTGAGATAAATATGTGTGTGTATACTATATCTGAAACAAAAGCACATTGGAAATGTGAAAAAAGCCAAGTTATTATTGTGTTTTTATGTTTTTGATCAGATTTTATTGTGCCTGAAAACACAATTCAACTTAGTAGAAACAATTTGGGCAACCTTGGCTCCCATGGGTTTTACAGTTGTGCCAACTTGCTTTGTGCTGGGCAAGGTTGCCCCAATGGCTTCTTGAAACTTGGCTTGTGTTTTTGATATCTCCACTTTAAATGGCTGGGCACTTTTGATATCTTGGCATTTTTTCACATTATTCATTTTCTACTTTATAACACACACACACATTACGGGAATATCAAAATTGTTCAACCTATATTTAGGCAATGCATTGTCGTTTGGTTAGTGTAAATGTAGTAGCCTAGTCTGTTGAAAAGGTTAAGATGTGAATCTGTGTAGCATAGCGATTATGTAGTTGGAGTGAAAGTATGACTAGTTAGGGCTCAAATCCTCTCAATCTCAAATACAGTGCCTATAGAAAGTCTACACCCCCTTCAAAATGTTCACCTTTTGTTGCCTTAAAGCCTGGAATTAAAATGCATTAAAATATATATTTTTTCATTTATCTACACATCCTACCACACAACTTCCAAGAGAAAAAAATATTCTAGAAATTTGTAGAAAATTAAATAAAAATAAAAACTGAAATAGCTTGGTTGGATAAGTGTCCACCCCCTTGTAATAGCAATCCTAAATTAGCTCAGGTGTAACCAATCACCTTCAAAATCACACACCAAGTTAAGTGGCCTCCACCTGTGTTAAATTGTAGTGATTAAAATGATTTCAGAATAAATTCAGCAGTTCCTGTATGTTCCCTCTGCTGGGTAGTGCATTTCAAAGCAAAGACAAACCATGAGCACCAAGGCACTTTCAAAAGAACTCCGGGACAAAGTTGTTGAAAGGCACAGATCAGGGGATTGGTATAAAAAAATATCAAAGGCCTTGAATATCCCTTGGAGCATGGTCAAGACAATTATTAAGAAGTGGAAGGTGTATGGCACCACCAAGATCCTGCCTAGATCAGGCCGTCCCTCCAAACTGGATGACCGAGCAAGAAGGAGACTGATCAGAGAGGCTACCAAGAGGCCAATGGCAACTTTGCAAGAGCTACAGGCTTTTATGGCCAAGACTGGTCAAAGTGTGCATGTGAAAACAATATCCCAAGCACTCCACAAATCTGGCCTGTATGGTAGGGTGGCAAGAAGGAAGCCATTACTCAAGAAAGCCCACCTTCAATCCCGTTTGAAATATGCAAAAAAACACTCAGGAGATTCTGTAGCCATGTGGCAAAAAGTTTTGTGCTCTGACGAAAATAAATGGAACTTTTTGGCCTAAATGTAAAGCGTTATGTTTGGTGCAAACCCAACTCAGCACATCACCCAAAGAACACCATCCCTACTGTGAAGCATGGTGGTGGCAGCATCATGTTATGGGATGTTTCTCATTAGCAGGGACAGGGGCACTTGTCAGAATAGAAGAGAAAATGAATGGGGCAAAGTACAGAGCAGTCCTTGAGGAAAACCTGCTGCCTTCTGCAAGAAAGTTGAAACTGGGATGGAAGTTCACCTTTCAGCATGACAACGACCCAAAGCACACAGCCAAAGCTACACTGGAGTGGCTTAGGAACAAAAAGGTAAATGTCCTTGAGTGGCCCAGTCAGAGCCCCGACCTAAATCCAATCGAAAATTTGTGGCATGACTTGAAGATTGCTGTCCATCAACGCTCCCCAAGGAACTTGACAGAGCTTGAACAGTTTTGTAAAGAAGAATGGTCAAATATTGCCAAATCTAGGTGTGCAAAGTTGGTAGAAGCCTATCCCAACAAACTCACAGCTGTAATTGCTGCCAAAGTTGCTTCCACCAAATATGAAGTCAGGGGGGTGGAGACTTATCCAATTATGATCTTTCAGTTTTGTATTTTTAATATATAATTTTTTTTCAATAAAACCTGTTTTCCCCTTAACAGTGTGGAGTATGGTGTGTAGATAAGTGGAAAGAAATCCTCATTCAAATGCATGAAAGTTCAAGGGGGTGTAGACTTTCTATAGGCACTGTATGTATATATATATATATATATATATTGTGAGCTTGGAGCTCTGTTTTGGGGTGGTAACCTGACGAAAGACCAGACAAGAGGCAGGAAATGAAGTCTAAGTGAGGGTTTATTTACAGTGGGAAAAAACACACTTTCAAAAGGGTTGCCAGAAAATAAAAACCTAGCCCACTCACCGGGCCCTAGTCTTAACTGCTTCAGGTCCCTAGTCTCAACAGTTGGGTCAGGCTAGCCCTCACCCAACTTAAACACAAAACACCGCCTCACACACTCTGCGGTGTTAAGAGTTCAGTCACTTGTAAGTCTCCTGGCCTGCAATTCCACCACTCGCCACCAGGAGGACTCCCAGGTAAGTTTTCCTTTCTAGTCTTTGCAATTGTATTATCCGTGCTCAGGGTTGTGCACAAACTTTCTTTCTGTTTCCAGGTTCCCCTGATGAACAAGGGTGCCCCTTCAGGTAAGTCCCGGCAAAGAAGATGAAGTAATCCCAGCATTTATAAAGTACAAATGAAGAAAAGAACAAGGCTCGTTTTCCCCAACAGAGCCAACTCAAAATACCACGTACTTGTTCCAGCCAACAACTAAAAATAAAAGTCTTGAAATTAACTGTGTTGACTCTCTATTAAACAGTCCATTACTCGTGGTTCCAACACACAGTTATATACTGCAGGGATTTTTCATCACCGCGTGTCCTGGTGATCCTTTTGAATAGTACACAGTCCTTAAAACAAGCACGGTTTGAGCAAAGCGCTACTTGTTATAAAACGATACAGTCTCCGGTGCCAGCGTTATTTTACAAGCGGTGTTTCTCCTGAACTATGCACTCCAAGTTCAGTTAACACGCTTTAAAAAACAAAGTCAACACGCTCCATGCTCGTGTTAAAACAGGAATAAAACAGTCTTTGGCTGCTGTCTTCATTCACAGCTCCCAGCGTAAAAACATACAACACAGGGTTGCTTCTAAACTCCCAACCACACTCCCGTTTAGAATATTTAGAAGTTTATTTTAACTACCTTGCTGCACCGTAGTTGTCTTCCCGTGTCCACAGTTTGTTTCGCTGCTATCCTCCAAAGTATTCCGTTTGTTCCTGGTCTGATGCTTTCTTGTAAACGAAACCCACGCTCTTGGTCACGTTGCTTACTTTTTCAAACACTCGTTTCTATACACCGACTAACACTCGCTCCTGCACAGACTGCCATGTTGCTGTTCTGTCTCGTACCTCGCTATTAAGCCATCTCATATAATGCTCCCTCCCCTTCCAGCTGCTATTAATTAACCCCTTTAGCCATCCCACCAGTGGAGCCCTACGGCAGCTACTCTGTGGGGTAATTTAAAGACGTATCCACATATTCTTTGTGATAAATTTTGCTCTGTAGTAATGCAACTATAGACCCTCACCTTCCTATGTTGCACTACTACTTACACTTGCATATTTATCACACATCCTTTTCCCCAGCTAAAACCAACCGGTTTAAGCGAAACTTCCTTCCCCTTCTCATGTACCCGAGACAAACCATCAGCATTTGCATTCCTTACCCCGCTCCTATGTTCTATTTTGAACCTGTACGGTTGTAATGCCAAAAACCACCTGGTCACTCTTGCGTTCTTCTCTCTGTTTTCTTTCATCCACTTTAAAGGTGAATGATCCGTGACCAGTGTGAATTCACGCCCTAAAAGATAGTATTTTAAGCTTTCTATGGCCCATCGAACTGCCAAACATTCCTTTTCTACCACTGCGTAATTCCGTTCTCTTGGCAACAACTTTCTGCTCAGGTACATTATGGGATGTTCTTCACCACCAATTATTTGGGAAAGGACTGCTCCCACCCCTACTTCCGAGGCATCTGTCTGCACTATGAAAGGTTTTGTAAAATCGGCCACCCCTAATACTGGCCCACTACATAGAATATCTTTCAACTTTACAAACGCCTCTTCCGTTGACTCCGTCCATTTTACTTTATTAGGAGCGGTTTTCCTAATTAACTCTGTCAGTGGAGTTGCCACCGACGAGAATTCGGGTACAAACCGTCGATAATATCCTGCCAAGCCTAAGAACGCCCTTACTTGCTTCTTAGTTTGCGGAATTGGCCAATCTCTGATGGCATCTACTTTGTCCACTTGTGGTTTGATAGCCCCTCCTCCCACAATGTAACCCAAATATTTAGCTTCAGTCAGCCCAATGAAGCACTTTTCTGGATTAGCTTTTAATGAAGCTTCTCTCAAGCTTTGTAATACCGCTTTTAATTTAGCTACATGACTGTCCCAGTCTTCTGAGAAGATTACTATATCGTCAATATAGGCTGATGCGTATTCTGCATGTGGTCTCAGTACCTTATCCATCAATCGTTGGAACGTCGCTGGGGCCCCATGCAACCCAAATGGCATCACCTTATATTGATACAAACCCCTCGGGGTAGAAAAGGCTGTTTTTTCTTTTGATTCTGGGCTCAAGGGAATTTGCCAGTAACCTTTAGTGAGATCTAATGTTGTTAAGTATTTAGCCTTACCTAACCTTTCGATAAGCTCGTCTACTCTCGGCATGGGATATGCATCAAATTTTGACACCTTATTTAACTGTCTAAAGTCATTGCAGAATCTCCAAGTCCCGTTAGGTTTAGCCACCATTACAATGGGGCTACTCCACGGACTTGACGATTCCTCAATAACATCAAGTTTGATCATGTTCTCAATTTCTTTGTGCATATCCTCTCTTTTTGCCTCCGGCACTCTGTAAGGGCGAACCTTCACTCTGATTCCCTCCGGAGTTGTAATGGTATGTTGTATCACCTTAGTCCTACCTGGTAAACTAGAAAATACGTCAAGGTTTTGTTTGACTAGCTCTTGAACCTCATCCCTTTGTTCCTGAGTTAAGGAGGGTCCAATATTTATCTTACCATCCTGAGGTGTAACAACCTTGGAAATTAGGACCTCTCGTTCGACCCATGGCTTTAACAAATTTATGTGATAAATCTGTTCTGTTTTGCGTCTGTCTGGTTGACTTATTTTATAGTTTACCGGCCCTACTGCTTCAATCACCTCATAGGGGCCCTGCCAGTGTGTAAACAATTTACTCTCAGGTACAGGCACCAACACCATTACTCGATCCCCAGGGTTAAAAGTGCGTCTTTTCGCAGTTCTATTATAATGCTCTGCTTGTCTAGCCTGAGCCTGCTTTAAATGACCTTGAACAATGGGTGTCACTTTTTCAATTCGATCCTTCATCTGCAACACATGCTCAACAATATTCTTCCCTGGGACTTTCTGTTCCTCCCAACTCTCCTTTGCTATATCCAGTATGCCTCGCGGTTGTCTTCCATATAACAATTCAAATGGTGAAAACCCGTCGAAGACTGTGGCACCTCCCTAACCGCAAACATTAAATATGGAAGTAACAAGTCCCATTCCTTGCCGTCCTGACTAATCACCTTTCTCAACATTGCCTTTAATGTTTGATTAAACCTCTCCACTAAGCCATCCGTTTGAGGATGGTAAACGGAGGTACAATTGGTTTAATACGCAATAGCCTACACAGATCTTTCATTAGCTTACTTATAAAGGGGTACCTTGATCAGTAAGGATCTCCTTAGGTATCCCGACACGGGTAAACACATGAACCAACTCTTTGGCAATCGTTTTGGAAGCCGTATTCCTTAATGGGATGGCTTCAGGGTAACAGTAGCATAGTCTAAGATTACTAAAATATACTCGTGTCCCCTGGCTGACTTGTTCAAGGGTCCTACCAGGTCCATGGCTATGCGCTCAAGCGGAACATCAATAATCGGCATGGCCTCTAATGGGGCTCTAAGGTGGGGCCGGGACTGGCTTTCTGACACCTAGGACAAGATTTACAGAACCTCTCTACGTCCTTCCTTATCCCTAACCAGTAAAACCGTTGCAACACTCTCTGTAACGTTTTCTCTCCCCTAAATGAGCGCCAAACAGGTGATTATCGCCAACTGTAAAACCGTATTTGGAACAACTTAGGCACCAGCAACTGCTCTACTGGACTTCCATTCAGTATTGTATTCCGATATACCAGATCATTCTTGATCACAAAGTTTTCTAATGGGTTGATAGTCACATTCTCTATGGGTACCCCATTCACCGCCACCACCCTTTCTTTTATATTCACCAAGGTAGGGTCATTCCCTTGTTCCCTACCAAATTGCTCAGAACTGGGAGAGAAGGACTCACACCAGGTTTCCGAACCCCTCTCTGGGTCTACCTCCAATTCCACCTCTCCCGTTTCCTCTATAATTCCCTCGGTGGTACACTGAGTGCTCACTCCCTTTGCCCTCGCTTTGCAACCTGTCCAACTAAAACGGTGGGTTGGGGTGGGCCCCTTTTTTCCTGTCTTCGCTGCCTGCGTGATTTATAGGAGGTTCTCTCTCCTCCCCAAAATATCCGAGTCAGAAAGGGAAATAGGCTAAAAGGCTCTCCAGAGACTTTTTCCCTCTCTAGATTTACCATTGGGCCCTCCAATTTGGTCAGGTTATTAAAACCTGGATAATCTCTACCCAGAATCACTTGGTGAGGCAACCTAGGGATGACTCCTACTCTCATCTCGTGCTCCCCACCTTCACAAGAGATCTTAACCTGACTAGTAGGATAGTATTTCACATCCCCATGGATGCAAGTGATTCCGGTCTTAAGGTCACTTTCCAATCTGGTTGTAGTCACATACTCTGGGGCTACCAAGGTTAATGCACTACCTGAATCAAGGAGAGCCTGAGCCTTAATTCCATTCACCCACACGGTTATTATGTAAGGGTATTGGCCCTCAGGGGTCCCAGACACAATTATACTCCCACAAAATATTTCAGCACTATTGCATTGCATCGGCTCGTCTAATTGGGGACAACTCTTAGCTATATGGCCTATTTTATGACAGCGGAAGCACTGGTACTGACTAAAATCACGGGGTGAACCCTTCCTGGCCCCTTCCCCAAGTCGTTAACCCTAACCAGTCCCTTCACGGTTGAAAACCGCTCTTCTGGTTCAGACAGTGAAATCAGGTTCTTACCCGGGTCGTTGTCTGATGGTACTTTCCTTACAGTCCACTGGTTAGTTGGTTTCCGGTAGGTACCAGTCTGCGGTTGTCGGGCCAAATCCTCAGCGGCCAGCTGTCTTTCTACCAGAGTGATGAATTGGTCCAAGTCCTTTGGGTCCCCTTGTCCTACCCACTTACGTAGTGTTCCTGGTAAGGCACGAAGATATCTATCCATAACCAAGACCTCCATCATCTGCTTGGATGAATTCACCTCTGGTTGCAACCATCGGTTGGCCAGATGCAGTAAATCAAACAGTTGTGAGCGTGGTGCCCTTGTAGTGCTGTAAGTCCACGCATGGTACTTTTGGGCTCTGACAGCCATGGTCACCCCTGCCCGAGCCAGTATCTCAGCCTTCAGGTGATCGTAACTGTCAGCTTGTACTGGGCTTAGGTCATAATATGCTTTCTGGGCGTCCCCCACTAAGAACGGGGCCAGCACCCCAGCCCACTTCTCTTTGGGCCATTCTTCTCTGGTGGCTGTCCGCTCAAAAGCCAAGAGAAAAGCTTCCACATCATCACTCTCAGTCATCTTTTGCAATACCTGAGATGACTTTATGGCGACTGAATGGCCCGACCCCACTCTGGCCTGTGCAAGTTGCCGCAACATGGCCTCTCTCTCAGTCCGGGCCCCATTAAGCTGCTCTTGCAGCAGCCTGTTGGTCTCCTGTTGGACCTGCAGAGAGGCGGAGTGGAGCTCTTGCATCTTCCGGGTGCTCTCTTGCTGAGCAGCCGTGGCTCATTAATGCCCGGACCAGCTCACTGACTTCTGCCATTGTCAAAAGGTACTCTCAGTTATAAAAAAAAAAAATATGGGTCTGTAAGTTAATCAGAAATTACCATCCCACTTCTGACACCATATGTGAGCTTGGAGCTCTGTTTTGGGGTGGTAACCTGACGAAAGACCAGACAAGAGGCAGGAAATGAAGTCTAAGTGAGGGTTTATTTACAGTGGGAAAAAACACACTTTCAAAGGGTTGCCAGAAAATAAAAACCTAGCCCACTCACGGGCCCTAGTCTTAACTGCTTCAGGTCCCTAGTCTCAACAGTTGGGTCAGGCTAGCCCTCACCCAACTTAAACACAAAACACCGCCTCACACACTCTGCGGTGTTAAGAGTTCAGTCACTTGTAAGTCTCCTGGCCTGCAATTCCACCACTCGCCACCAGGAGGACTCCCAGGTAAGTTTTCCTTTCTAGTCTTTGCAATTGTATTATCCGTGCTCAGGGTTGTGCACAAACTTTCTTTCTGTTTCCAGGTTCCCCTGATGAACAAGGGTGCCCCTTCAGGTAAGTCCGGGCAAAGAAGATGAAGTAATCCCAGCATTTATAAAGTACAAATGAAGAAAAGAACAAGGCTCGTTTTCCCCAACAGAGCCAACTCAAAATACCACGTACTTGTTCCAGCCAACAACTAAAAATAAAAGTCTTGAAATTAACTGTGTTGACTCTCTATTAAACAGTCCATTACTCGTGGTTCCAACACACAGTTATATACTGCAGGGATTTTTCATCACCGCGTGTCCTGGTGATCCTTTTGAATAGTACACAGTCCTTAAAACAAGCACGGTTTGAGCAAAGCGCTACTTGTTATAAAACGATACAGTCTCCGGTGCCAGCGTTATTTTACAAGCGGTGTTTCTCCTGAACTATGCACTCCAAGTTCAGTTAACACGCTTTAAAACAAAGTCAACACGCTCCATGCTCGTGTTAAAACAGGAATAAAACAGTCTTTGGCTGCTGTCTTCATTCACAGCTCCCAGCGTAAAACATACAACACAGGGTTGCTTCTAAACTCCCAACCACACTCCCGTTTAGAATATTTAGAAGTTTATTTTAACTACCTTGCTGCACCGTAGTTGTCTTCCCGTGTCCACAGTTTGTTTCGCTGCTATCCTCCAAAGTATTCCGTTTGTTCCTGGTCTGATGCTTTCTTGTAAACGAAACCCACGCTCTTGGTCACGTTGCTTACTTTTTCAAACACTCGTTTCTATACACCGACTAACACTCGCTCCTGCACAGACTGCCATGTTGCTGTTCTGTCTCGTACCTCGCTATTCGCCATCTCATATAATGCTCCCCTCCCCCCTTCCAGCTGCTATTAATTAACCCCTTTAGCCATCCCACCAGTGGAGCCCTACGGCAGCTACTCTGTGGGGTAATTTAAAGACGTATCCACATATTCTTTGTGATAAATTTTGCTCTGTAGTAATGCAACTATAGACCCTCACCTTCCTATGTTGCACTACTACTTACACTTGCATATTTATCACAATATATATATATATATTAACAGAATATGAGGAGATCCCAGAATCAACACAGAGAATACTAGTTGGAACAAAAGAGAATGCTGGTGAAAACTTAGAACATGAAGGAAACTATAGATTAAAAAACAAAAACTGACTCCCAAAAGCAATATCTATACATTCTGAATTATTTTAATGTACTAAATAAAGGGAAACTATTTTAAGTTTCTGAAATGAAAATGGTAGTGTTTTGGGGTTTGACTTGCGATACAGGACTCTTAAGGATGCCGCACACTAGACCGGCCCGCTAAGACACCCACATGATTTCGTCGTGTCGGTTTTGTGTGCGGCTGAAACCGACGTGACATGATACCGCTCGTCGGTGGGTTTTCAAACATGTATCAGTTTAGTTCACATTTCTATATAATTAATACAATGAGGTCAGTATCAGTTTAGTTCACATTTCTATATAATTAATACAATGGGGTCACTTTATCAGCATCATGCATATCCCTATTTAAAACAGAACATCCTCATGCTGTGTGAAGAGTCAGGCAGGTACACAGCTGGAAGTGTGACACAATCCTCACACTGGGTGAAGAGTCAGGCAGGTACACATGGAGGTGTGACACAATCCTCACACTGTGTTTTGCCATCACCTTCATTTCTCAGTTAATTTATGTGAATAAAAATATCAAAACAATGCGTTTAGCACAGGAGATAGCAATGGTAAGAGTGTGTTTGTTATAAACACTAAAGCGTGTTCTGTAACACTTTAAACTTATACATTGCTGTTATTGTAACAACTGCAGACTTTTTATTACACCATGAACTTATCAATACTATAAAATAATAAAACCTACATGACCCATGCTATTATTATTATTATTATTATTATTATTAACCCTTTGCGGTCCATTTATTAATTCTGCGTCAGGCTCGCCAGGTCTAATTAATTTTCACACGCGCAGTTAATTTTAGACGCGCTGTTTAAAAGTATTTTTTTTCACAGTCAAACGGGTTTAAATGGCCCTGCATATCAACAAAGCACTCACTAGGGCTCTCCAGCCCCGCCCCACCCTTTCGTTTGCTATCGCTTTCACATATGCTACCAAATAAAAAATAATAATAATAATAGTCGTACATACCGATCAATCGTCTCCTGATGACTCGTTTTATCACCAAACTCCTCAATAATGCAATCCAAGTCATTATTTTATTGCTATAACATCTCAAAAAAGCTCTGCAAATGTCCGTGATAGTCTCTGTGCGCTGATACTATACTCCCAGCTTGTTTCCATACGACCGCCCCATCTGATGCCAATGGGGTACTATGACTATTCATGAGATACGCCTTTTTTTTTTTTTTTTTTTCGACTTGTCTCGGCTCCTGTCGCTCCCATTCGGCAATTGAATGGTTTTCTCGGCTTTTTCCGGAGAAAAAACAACTAGAAACCCGTTTTTTGCTTTGCTAGAATGATGTCGGACCCAGTCCGACAAAGGACCTATGAGGAATAATTGCAATGTCGGACCCAGTCCGACAATGGACCGGAAAGGGTTAAAAACAATGGTTAGCTGTGTGTTTGTTGAAAACATTAAAGGGTATTCTGTAACACTTCAAACCAGATAGGAGTTATAGAAATGAATAATAAATCAACAAGCATATCAGCCTCTAGCAAACAAGTAGTAAAGTGAACCAGTACCTGATGCAGCAAGAATCCATTTCCAGACTAGAAGAAAGAAAAAGCTGTCATTCATCTTCCCCGGGGACACCAGTGCAAGGTCTTTGTATGCCAACGACCAGAAGAATGGATAGAGTTTCTCATTGAGATTGAACTCCATGTCAGTGAAAGTGTGGATGTGAGATCTGGTCTCCACATTGTAAAAAGATAGCTGCCCTTCCTCATAATCCAGATACACCCCCAACTTCTGGGGCTTCAGGATCTGGGGGAGGGGGGTCTGGGGGTCAGTAAGAGCAATGAACTCATCTTTATCTTCATCTCCATCCCACCCCACAGTCCAGTAACCCTGCTGGGGGGTCATGATAAACTCCCCCTGTCTCTGGGCAGACTCTCTGCAGACTCCTAATCTCCAAAATGTATTCTCTCCCACCCCCAGCTCCCAGTAGTGTCTCCCTGAGGTGAAGCCCTCTCTGCCCAGCACACAGCGCCTGTAATCAAATCTCTGGGGATTGTTCTGATCCTGCCTTTTCCTTCTCACTTGTTTCTCATCCACAGGCAGGGTGAGCCGGGGGTGTGCTGTATCGAGGTCCAGATTCAAACTGTCAACTGTGAAGAAGAGAGGAGACAATAACAATAATAATAATAATAATAATAATAATAATAATAATAATAATAATAATAATAATAATAATAATAATAATAATAATAAAATGAGTGTTTATAGTGTGTTTTCTGTATCAATTATATGTCCAGAGGTTAAAGCAAAGTGGCAGCAAAGGGGTTATTTTTACTGGACAACTCCAGTAAAGAAACTCAAAGAATACAGCTGTTTACCAAACATGAAGACAGTTTACACAAAGAGTTATTTGTCTACAGTAGAAAATGACTCACATTAGGTCAATGCCATGGTCACCAGCAACTTTAGCATGCAGGGTTTATATGAACCCACAAACACAAAGGCACTTTTTATTATAGATGTAAACATAATAAGTGAGCCGGGGCTCCTTGCTGTTCTTTTACACTTCACTGTGAAAGGAATCCATTGAAGAGACACATACCTGCTGAGCTGAGGATCCACTTCCATTCTAGAACACAGAAATAAAGAGAGCATTATTTTACAATCACTCCTCCTGTACTTTCTACAGTTCAGAAGATGTGTAGCACACACTAACCGGCAGGGTTGTGCTGGGGTGAGTCAGGCTGTGGATTTCCACACAGTCTACATACCTGATTTAAGGACCTCTCGCTTTACAGACTCTGTGAAAAGAAGAGAGCTGGATTACATTCTGCACACTGAGGTGTAAAATCTATTGCAGACATTGTGGAGAGTTGCATGTAAATACAGTATGGTTGCCAGGGGTGACACAGAAACAAAGTGTTGTTCACCACATTTCCCTTTCAATAACAATGAGCCGCTCATACAAGAGGCAGGCTTGTTCAGACAGCCCCCCACCTTCACGATAGCCAGCACACATCTCTCCAGAGAAATGAACTCCTCTGTCAGCTTGGCTTGTTCTGACAGCCCCCAGCCTCCCTGATAGCCAGCACACATCTCTCCAGAGAAATGAACTCCTCTGTCAGCTTGGCTTGTTCTGACAGCCCCCCACCTCCCTGCTAGCCAGCACACATCTCTCCAGAGAAATGAACTCCTCTGTCAGCTTGGCTTGTTCTGACAGCCCCCAGCCTCCCTGATAGCCAGCACACATCTCTCCAGAGAAATGAACTCCTCTGTCAGCTTGGCTTGTTCTGACAGCCCCCCACCTCCCTGATAGCCAGCACACATCTCTCCAGAGAAATGAACTCCTCTGTCAGCTTGGCTTGTTCTGACAGCCCCCCACCTCCCTGATAGCCAGCACACATCTCTCCAGAGAAATGAACTCCTCTGTCAGCTTGGCTTGTTCTGACAGCCCCCCACCTCCCTGATAGCCAAAACACATCTTTCCAGAGAAATGAACTCCTCTGTCAACTTGGCTTGTTCTGACAGCCCCCCACCTCCCCCATAGCCAGCACACATCTCTCCAGCGAAATGAACTCTTCTGTCAGCTTGGCTTGTTCTGACAGCCCCCCACCTCCCTTATTAGACCCGACATCATCTGACCACACGGGCTGGTTCTTCAGGGGTGTTATTCACAATTCCCTTTTCAATAACCTGATCAGCAATGCCACTAAAACAACAACAACCGATCCGCTCACACGAGAGGCAGACTGTATGTTCACAGCCCCCCACCTCCCTGATAGCGAGTGCACACTTCTGCAGTGAAATTAACTCCTTTATTCCGTGCCTGCAGGTCAAACTTTAATAGTTTGAAGGTGGCCTCTCTCTAAACTTGCGTATCCTGACCTCTTTTTACAATACTTCTAAACAGTATAACAAAAAGCACAGTAAAACGAGAAAAAAAACAATAGCGACAACTTTCAGCAGCGTTCAGACACTCCCCACCCCCTCCCCCTCCACACCCAGTGTACAGATTGATAGAGATAGATAGATACCCTAACCCTTTCAGCAGCGTTCAGACACTCTCTGTCTTCTCCCCCCTCCACACCCTGTGTACAGATTGATAGAGATAGATACCCTAACCCTTTCAGCAGCTATCAGACACTCTCCACCCCCTCCCCCCTCCACACCCTGTGTAGATTGATATAGATACCCTAACCCTTTCAGCAGCGTTTAGACACTCTGTCTCCTCCCCCCCTCCACACAGTGTACAGATTGCTAGAGATAGATAGATATCCTAACCCTTTCAGCAGCGTTCAGACACTCTCTGTCTCCTCCCCCCTCCACACCCAGTGTACAAATTGCTAGAGATAGATAGATATCCTAACCCTTTCAGCAGCGTTCAGACACTCTCTGTCTCCTCCCCCCTCCACACCCAGTGTACAAATTGCTAGAGATAGATAGATATCCTAACCCTTTCAGCAGCGTTCAGACACTCTCTGTCTCCTCCCCCCTCCACACCCAGTGTACAGATTGCTAGAGATAGATAGATATCCTAACCCTTTCAGCAGCGTTCAGACACTCTCTGCCCCCTGCCCTATTAATGTATACTGCTTTAAGATTAATAAACTCACCTGAAAAGAGTCAGGGCTTAGAGAACAAAAGGTAGCCTCATTCAAGTGTAGGGAGGCTTCCTCGTAAGCAGACAGAGAGAGAGTTCTCGTGGTTGCAGATACATCCTGATCGCTGAGTGTATAAACTCTATTGGTGAAAACTGAGAATTGCAGTGATAGGTCCATTCTACTAAAAGTATAGAAACTGCCTTTATGCCGTTATGTATTATTTTGGCTGCTGATCACTGTGTATAATTGCACTGTTTGGATTCCTGGGAACCAGTCGGACCCAGTTTGGAAATTCACATGTCGGGACTCAGTTTTGAAATTCACATGTCGGGACTCAGTTTTGAAATTCACGTCGGGACTCAGTTTTGAAATTCACATGTCGGGACTCAGTTTTGAAATTCACATGTCGGGTCTCAGTTTTGAAATTCACATGTCGGGACTCAGTTTTGAAAATCACATGTCGGGACTCAGTTTTGAAATTCACATGTCGGGACTCAGTTTGGAAATTCACCTCTCGTCGTTTTTCTTTTAAAGCATCGTTTTGTCAGGCCTCAGGACTGCTCGGAAGTGTCCATGACAGAAAGACAGAAAGACAGATAGATAGATAGATATTATTTTTTTATTTTTAATATCCTTTATTTCAAACAATCAAAACACTATTAACATTACAAAACAAATAGCCCAAATGTCCATACAAAACCATCCATTACAACAATCACAAACACATTTTTAAATTATCATCTTCCACCAAACACACCACCTCCCCAATTGCCCAAATTGCCTGAAACTTTTCTAGCTGGTGCACCAATTTATAAAAAGTAAAATCAACTTTAATTCTTGAGATTACCAACACTTTAAAAATAGGTATTACGCATCAGTTAAAACTCCATTCATTTTATTCTTCCTACTTTTCAAAATTGCCATTTTGCCTGGCCCAGTAGAAAATTTGCCAATTGACAAAGATTTTTATTTCCTTTAGCACTCTTCACCCCAAAAATAAAAGTAGTTTGAGTAAAACTCAGACCCAATTCACTAAACAAATCATTCAATAACTCAAACAAAGGCTTTAACCGATCACAAAATAAATAACAATGAAAAACTGTTTCCCTTATCGAGCAAAACTGACATGAATCTCCTCCCCGGCTGAATGATGGAGAGAAATGAGTTGGTGGCCACAATGGTATGCAATATTCTCCACTGTAGATCCCCACTCTCTTAGGAACTGGTGATCTATACAGATTCCTCCATGCAGGGGTGATGGAGTCCTCTACCTGTAGCCTCTCTCGCCAATGTGTATCAGGCAAGTTCTTTAAATTTTGAAAATGCAACACTTTCACACACATCCGATACATTTCTTTTTTTTGTATCCCCCCGAACTGAACCTTATATCCTTCTGCAAACTTCAGGATCTGCCCCGGGATATCAGTGGTCTGCCCTACTGCAGGTTCAACTTGCAGGTCCAACTCTGGCGGTTCTGTCTCCAGCTGGCTTTTTCCTATGAACAACTGACTCATCTGCTGTAACATCTCTGCAGGCAAAACAGCTTTCAGCTGCACTAAAAACCCCTCCATCACACGCACTGATCTCACACCCAGCTCACTTGCTAGTGATTCTGCAGTTTTCCAGGCTCGGTTATCAAAATTAATTAAATCACCGACCTTCACTACTCCTCTGGAAATTAAAAGTAAAACAAAACTCTTTGATTCTAAAAGATTGCATTTTAACGCTGAATTATAAATTAGAGGCTCTTCAAGCAACCAATACAACCCTACAGACTTCAAATCTCTGTTAACTCTAAAAACCTTCCAAGCATTCAGCATCCCCCTATAAAAAACAGGCAAGACTGAGAGATTTAACTTTCCACCATCTAATAAGAACAGATGCCTATCAAAATTCAACCTCCCTACTAAACGAAGGAAAGCAAACGCCACTGTTCTCCAGGGTAGTGATTCTTGACAATACAGCAGCCTCTGAAGCGACTGGAGTCTAAAAGCTGTTATTCTGCTTCTTATGTCCATCAGTCCCTGTCCTCCTTCTTCTACAGGCAAGTATAACACCCCCTGCTTTATCCAATGCAGCCCATCCCAAAAGAAGCTCAGTAATACTCTCTGAATTTCCACCAGCAGAGATGGAGGGGGATCCCCACACATTAATCTGTGCCACAGCATTGATGTGACCAGGTTATTAATAATTAAAACTCTTCCTCGATAGGAAAGCTTAATTAGAAGCCACCGCCATTTATCCAATCGGCCTTTCACCTGATCCAGTATTCCTTCCCAATTCTCTTTAGCCAGTCCCTGCTCTCCCAAGTGCACTCCCAAATATCTAAAAACCTCCCTGTTCCATTTAAGCCCTGATGGTAAAACTGGTGGTCTGCTACCCTCCCACTCTCCCATTAAAAAGGCATTACTCTTGTCCCAATTTACCCGAGCTGAGGACACTCTTTCAAATACCCTCAAGCTCTCCTCTATTATCTGAATGTCTCTCTTATTGGTTACTAAAATAGCAAGATCATCAGCATAAGCCACCACCTTAACAGGCTCCATTGTCACAGTAGGGATAGACAACCCATTCAATATCTTTCTCAATTTTACCATCAGGGGTTCAAATGACAGAGAATATAACATTCCTGATAGAGGACAACCCTGGCGAATTCCCCTTTGAACTTTAAAAGGAGCACATAATACACCATTTATTTTTAGTACACTAAAAATGCTACTATAGAGCAACTTAATTTTTCCCAAAAAATTGGGACCAAAGCCAAATGACCTAATAACATCAAAAAGATACCGGTGGTCTACCCGGTCAAAAGCCTTCTCTTGATCCAGAGAGAGCAATCCAGCTTTAAAACCAAAGAGCTTGGAGGCAACTATTAAATCCCGCACCAAAAAAATATTATCAAATATTGTTCGGCCTGGTACACAGTACGTTTGGTCTGAATGCACAATAGTGCTCATTACTCCGCTTAGTCTATTTGCCAATGCCTTTGACAAGATTTTATAGTCAGTGCAAAGAATACTTACAGGCCTCCAGTTCTTAATAAGACACAAGTCCCCTTTCTTAGGTAGCAGAGTCAGTACTGCGCGCCGGCAGCTCAGTGGCAGTTCATTTTCCACAATGCATTCCTCCATCACTTCCAAAAGGTCACCTCCCAACTCAGACCAGAAAGTTTTATAAAACTCAACAGGTATTCCATCGATTCCGGGTGTTTTACCCGTGTTGAGCCCTTCCAGAGCTGTAGAAAGTTCCTGCAACGTCAGTGCACTCTCCAGCTTCTCCTTCTCGCCTTCTGGAACCTGCGTTAGCCCCTGGAGGAAACACTTGGCTCCCTCAGATCCATCCACAGCCTCTGCTGTGTACAGTTTTGAAAAGAAACCCACAGTGTGCTCCCTGATAGCCTCAGGCTCACACAGCAACTGACCATTCACTGTTCTAAGACAGTGTATTGCTTTACTCTGAACCACTTTCTTTTCCAATGCAAAAAGTATTGAGTTGGAGCATCCATCTGGGAAAGCTTTAAAACCTTGAACGTTACCAAAGCTCCCTGTACCTGTGAGTCCAACAATTCAGCCAAACTCCTCTTTTTGAGCTTCAGATCTTCATAAAGCCTGTCACTGTAAGTGGTCTCCAGTGCATTATGGAGTTCAGTAATCTCCTCCTCCAGCTCTCTCATCACCTCACTAGTGCCCTTTGTAGCATTCATAGTGTACTGCTGACAAAACAGTCGGGTCTGAATTTTACTCACGTCCCACCATTGCCTCATTGATAAAAATGCCTTTTTCTGCCTCCTCCACCGTTCCCAAAAGAATTTGAAACATTTTAAAAATGATTATCCTTTAAAAGTTTAATATTAAAATGCCAATAAGGCGAATAAACACGTACAGTAGGGATAATCATATTCAAATTGACCAAACTATGATCAGATAGACCTGTGGGGTGAATAGTACATTTAGAATAACAATTTAATTGATGCTTAAAACATAAAACGTATCTAATCGAGCTAAACATATATTCCCATCCCTCCCCTTAGCCCAGGTATACTGCTTCACATCAGGATTCATTATTCTCCACACATCCTCCATATCCTGCGCTGTTAAAACAGTGACCAGCTCCTGAACTGACCTGGGGTGAGGCTCTGGGCTGTTTCTGTCTAGCTTGTCGTCAACTGTACAGTTAAAATCACCAGCTAATAAAACCACTTCTTCAGTCTGACTCTGGGCAATAACTCCATTGAGAGTCTGAAAAAACAGCACCCTCTCTCTTCCATCGTTTGGTGCATAAATATTAACAAATACTAACTTTCTCCCTTCTACCGATACTTGCACTTTTAACAAGCGCCCTTTAATAACCTCACTTACATTGATAGAGTCATACTTAAACCCCTTTGCAAATAATATGGCAACTCCAGCACTAAAATTCGTTCCATGACTAAAAATAACCTCCCCTTCCCAATCCCGAATCCATTCAGATTTATTATTATCATCTGTATGGGTCTCCTGGAGCATGGCAACATCAACTTTCTTTTGGGTCAAATATTCAAACAGAGCTGCTCTCTTTGCACAATCTCTACCCCCATTAACATTTAAAGTTCCTATATTAAGAGTCTGCATTATAGGTTTTAAAGGAAAAATACACTGGAAAAACACACACTAATAAAAATGTAGACATGAAAAGAAATAATGCTTGTGTAGACTTATCCATCATTACTTTTTAGAGAGGCACGAACTTTACTTATTATATTTTTAACTGATCTCTTTCCCTTTGCTCCATTCCCAAGACAGCTGCATTACGTCTAATTTGTTGTGCCGAATTTAAAAACAATTTTAAATCAGGGAAGTGATCAATAACATCAATCCCTCTTTTCCCTTTGATAGAGCTTAAAATGCCCGAATGCTTTCAGCACTATACCCCCTCTCGCTTGCTGACTAGCCGAGAGATCAGAGCTAACCGATGAATCAGTATCACTACCCCGTCCTCACTAAAATCGCCACCACTGCCCGTTGCGCAATGCATTTGAGCGCAGTCCACTCTCTCAGATAACTCACTCACTGATTCATCAGCCTGGTCGACTCCATCCTCAGAAACGAGGCTGCGTTTTGCTGCAAAACTGTGCCTAATTTTAGCCTTTCTTTTCCCTTTGGGGAGTTTAAACTCACCCACTTCCCTCTCCTTCTCTAACGCTAAAACTGCACCTTTATTCTGTGCAAAACTTTCTTCAATCTGTTCTCTCCCCTCACCGCCCTGTCCGTCAACTACCACCCCCACCACAGGTATTTTAGACGATACCTGCAACTCACTTTCACCATCTAACACACCAGCCTCAACCAAAACCGGGTTGACTTTTTCAGTCTGTCTCTCCTTTCTAATAGTATCTACAGCGCTGCGATCCGAAGGTCCATCAACCTGGCTCCCGGCTCAGCTACGCTCTCTCTCACCTCAATGACTTCTTCCCCTCACTTTCAGTTTCTCCTTCAGTCCTCTTACAGTTCTTTGCAATATGCCCTTTACGGCCACATTTAAAACACTTCATTGTATCAGAAGAAGCAAACACTACATAATCGCTACCCTCCACCCGAAACCTAAACGCTACATTCAGCTCTCCAGCCGGGTCATTCAGCAGCATATATACCTGTCTCCTGAAAGAAACTACGTGCTTTAACTCAGGGGCCTTACAACCCAGAGGAATCATTGTAATGCCTGACATTATCTGACCATGACGACTTAGCTCTCTCACTATAAGTTCATTTTTAGAAAAGGCGGAATATTGGAAATTGTTATTTTCCTAGCGGGAGCCGCAAGAGGCAGAACAGACACTAACACTCCGTCAATAACCAACCCTTGCTGAACCATTTCGGAAACTATTATTTCATTGCTCAAAAATACAACTACAACCTTATTCATCCGTGGCGCCGACTTGATATTCTCACACCCAATTACTTTTCCAAGTTCTACCACACATTTCTCAACCGGGACAGACACATCCACTACAATTTTTATGCCATTTCTCCGTGTCATATGTTCAAAATTGGGAACTGATCCCCTCGGGAATCCCCCGACTTTGGCCATCACGGCCGATAAACAGACCCAACTATTACCCCTTCTTTTGTTTTTTAAACCTATAACATAAATAAAGGATGAAAAGTGAAAAAAGAAAGAATGAAAAAAAACAACAGGGGAGAGAACCCCTCACTCACTCTGAGCTCCACTCGCTGCAAGCACTCCCAACAGACACCGCGACAGACAGACAGCACGAATAGATAGATAGATAGATAGATAGATAGATAGATAGATAGATAGATAGACAGACAGACAGACAGACAGACAGACAGACAGACAGACAGACAGACAGACAGACAGATAGATAGACAGACAGACAGATAGATAGATAGATAGATAGACAGATAGACAGATAGATAGACAGATAGATAGATAGATAGATAGATAGATAGATAGATAGATAGATAGATAGATAGATAGATAGATAGACAGAAACATTTACAGCAATTCTACAAATAAAGTTATAAAAACAGTTCTTACCAAGTTCCTTATGAAGATGAAGAGCAGCTAAAAAATGGAATCAGACAGAACAGTGTGTGGTTATTTCAACTCCAGTACAGATTAAAATAAAAGACAGAACAGTGTGTGGTTATTTCAGCTCCAGTATAGATTCAATTGCAGTATAAAAAACACAACCAGTTAAATTAACATGAAAAACTTGCTTATAAACATTTCTAATCAGTTGGATTTCAGGTCCAGGGATGTCTTTATTTATGGGTGTGGTAGTTTAAGATTCTGCTGCAAAAACCTGGAATGGGTTTTCAGCATCTCTTCAGTAAGTTATTTTCTTACCCATAGGCTCAAGCTTTCTCTCCATGGCTAGAAGAAAAACAGAACAGTCCATATTATTGTAAACCTGTTTGACATGTTTAAAATGCACAGAGCTATATGAAATGCCTCATGATAATGATAAAGTTCATACCATCCATTCTTCTCCATTGGATCACCAGCAGAGGAATGGCTCCAATACTGAGAGCTAAAGTCAAAAAGAAAGCCACCATCCATCCAGAGACTCCTGGGAAAAAATCACCTGGAAAACAACACAGCAGCTCAACACACTGGAACGCATACCCCTTCCCAGCAGCCCAGAGAGTCAAACTGGCGGACTGCCCCCCCCCAAAAAAATGTGTTTGATTCAGATATTGACTGGCCCTCTAGTTCATGTGTTTGATTTAGATAATTCCTGGCCCACTAGTTCATGTGCTTGATTCAGATGTTGATGCCCCATCATGGTGACTTTAATCTATGGTCAGTGTCAGTCAGGCTCAATCCACAAACATGTGATACTCACTGGATATGTGGAGTTTGGATTCCCACTCTGGTTTGGGTGTTTTACTTCTAACCAGACAAGAGAACATGTTGGACTGCTGTTTGACTTTGATGTAGCTGCTGACACTGAGGAGCCCTTGACTGTCCCTCTGCACTGTTGTGTTGGACAGTGATGTTACATCGTTTCCATCCCTGTCTCTCCAGATTACTTCAGGTTCAGGGTCCCATCCCTCTGATCTGCACACCAGCCAGGTCTGCTCTCCTTGTGTAGAGTCCATAGAGATTGAGGGCTGGGTCCCCAGAGCTGTTAGGGAATAGAGACAGTGAGACACACACTGATAGACTCACCATCCAGGATATAAAGGTGTTATTTCAGATGAAAACACATTGCAATTCAGCCTTGACCTCTGACTATCAGTTCAGTCTTTCCTTGCCCATCCCAGACCCCATCAGTGGCATAGCAGGAATAGACCCCGCTATCAGTGTGCCGGAGGTTTCTCAGGTACAGAGAGAGAATGCCTTCCTGCAGCGCCAAAATTGAGAGATCAGTGCGGCCCTGATAATCACTGTCCTGAATATCTGTCCAATCGCTTTGATAGTCATATAAATGAACTGGGATATCGAAGCTGTCTCTGTACCACCTCACTTCCATATCCACAGCACTAAGACTGGGGGTGATGTGACAGGGCAGGATGACATCTTCGCCAGGAGAGGCGATGATGGGCTGATCAGAGCCAACAACAGAGCTGCCATCTGAAAAACAAAACACTGGCAATTAGAAACAAACAAGCATTTGCTCAAACAGTACCCTAGTAGAAGAAGCAGCGCACAGCTATGAGATATAAGCTATAAGCTGTGACCATGGAAGCTCTACACTAAACATCCAGCTATGAGATATGAGCTATAAGCTGTGACCCTGGGACTTCTACACTAAACATCCAGCTATGAGATATGAGCTATAAGCTGTGACCCTGGAACTTCTACACTAAACATCCAGCTATGAGATATGAGCTATAAGCTGTGACCCTGGGTTTCTACACTAAACATTCAGCTATGAGATATGAGCTATAAGCTGTGACCCTGGGACTTCTACACTAAACATCCAGCTATGAGATATGAGTTATAAGCTGTGACCCTGGGAGCTCTACACTAAACATTCAGCTATGAGATATGAGCTATAAGCTGTGACCCTGGGACTTCTACACTAAACATCCAGCTATGAGATATGGGCTATAAGCTGTGACCCTGGGACTTCTACACTAAACATCCAGCTATGAGATATGAGTTATAAGTTGTGACCCTGGGAGCTCTACACTAAACATTCAGCTATGAGATATGAGCTATAAGCTGTGACCCTGGGAGCTCTACACTAAACATTCAGCTATGAGATATGAGCTATAAGCTGTGACCCTGGGACTTCTACACTAAACATCCAGCTATGAGATATGAGCTATAAGCTGTGACCTTGGGACTTCTACACTAAACATCCAGCTATGAGATATGAGTTATAAGCTGTGACCCTGGGAGCTCTACACTAAACATTCAGCTATGAGATATGAGCTATAAGCTGTGACCCTGGGAGCTCTACACTAAACATTCAGCTATGAGATATGAGCTATAAGCTGTGACCCTGGGAGCTCTACACTAAACATTCAGCTATGAGATATGAGCTATAAGCTGTGACCCTGGGACTTCTGCACTAAACATCCAGCTATGAGATATGAGCTATAAGCTGTGACCCTGGGAGCTCTACATTAAACATCCAGCTATAAACGCTGGTGCATTAGACCCACTGGTCCAGAACTCAACCAAAGCCCCACTGCACTGTTAGTAAGTTAGGAGACTGAACAGGCAAATTTAACTACAATTCCCCTTCCCATAAAAATAGGACATCTCTGAACTTGTGATCTTGCATCTCAGTGAATCTGTCCTATAGAAATATCTTCAGGGTAGCATTAGTGATGTGTCTCTTCATCAGTTTCATTTCTACAGTCCCTCTCACCTCTCTGTGTAGAAACAGCTGGTAGCAAACTCAAGACAATGAGACAGGTCCTCCCCAGGAATCTCATCTTCATTTTCCTGGAAAACAACACAAGTGTTTGAGTGACAGTGACTGCTTTACGGTATCCTCAGTAAGGAAAGAGAAGGGGGGGGGGGGTTGGTGCTACACTGGGATAGATGTTATGGTATCAGTAAGGAAAGAGAAAGGGGGGTTGGTGCTACACTGGGATAGATGTTATGGTATCCTCAGTAAGGAAAGAGAAAGGGGGGTTGGTGCTACACTGGGATAGATGTTATGGTATCCTCAGTAAGGAAAGAGAAAGGGGGGTTGGTGCTACACTGGGATAGATGTTATGGTATCCTCAGTAAGGAAAGAGAAAGGGGGGTTGGTGCTACACTGGGATAGATGTTATGGTGTACATGTGACAGTCAGGTCTGTTGTGTTTTGCACACAGAGCTCATAAGATTACTGAAACTAGCAGGATTTATCACTGCACCAGCAGGGGGTGCCGCACCCCCAGAGCCCCTAGTTCTCACTCCCCTGCACTAAACAATGATAACGAAATGTCAGCAGGGACAGCTACCTTGGCTCTGAGTACTAAAGCTGTAGCTATTGCAGTTTTTTCTCCAGGTCTTTTTAAATACTAATCCTACTGAAAAACTGTTTAAAGAGACAATGTCACAACGTGTTTATGTTCCAAAGGACATCAATCTACCACCTACCACTGCCGAGATAGTAATTATCATTTAGAAGACTCCTTTATCCAGGGTGACTTACAGAGACAAAGATTAATGGTTGACAATAGGAGAAAACATGGAACTATAGCGGCACAAAAACAGTTGAACTTACCTTTTTGCTTCCAATTAAACATGTACAAAGTAATCAAACAGAAAAGTCATTATCTGTAGGGGTACCACATGACTCCATGTACACTGGGACCGTTTGGGACAGTTCCTGCTTTTCAAATCACATCGCAATGTGTTTTGCTATGTTTTACCTGTCTCAGGTACCTTTCACAGCAGGACTACACTTACCAGAATGCATTGGGGTCTGAGTTGAAAAGGCTGCTGTCCCAAACTGTCCTAGTGTACATGGAGTCATATGGTAACCCTAATTAACCCTAATAACTATGCACCCTAAGTATTGAAGAACAACATTTAAGAACATGTGTACTGTGAATCCCTCAGAAACAGCTGAGTTATAAGCTATAAGCACTATACATTCTGGGAGCTCATACAGGCAGCTATATACAGAGCCAGTACATCCCTGAAAATAGGATCTTGCATCTCAGTGGATCTGCCCTGTTGAAATATCTTCAGGTTAGCATTAGTGACGTGTCTCTTCACCTCTCTGTGTAGAAACAGCTGGTAGCAAACTCAAGCTTTCACAGAGCTTTGAATCTTGCAAAGTTTAATCATCTTTATAAAAGCATGTACAGTTGGCGCCCCCTAATCAGGATCCTGATCATGGGGATTGCTGCTTAAATGAAATACAACTCTGCTATTTATGTAGTTTAATTGGGATGCCACTTCATTTAATTAGGATTAGTATTTTCAAATGATGAACAGAGATTGCTTTCAGAGCAGCACCATGAGTACGTGATTACGCTGTGACTTGCTATGGCAAAGTGGTTTGCAGTGTGCAGGTGTGTGACAGGGAGCGAGAGGATCTGAGCTGCAAATCTCCCTCCCGACCCAAGAGGGCGCTAAGCAGAGGTACTTGCATGCCTGTACCGAGACGGGCCGGCTTGGAGAGAGGGGCAGAAAAGGAAGTCGGCCATCTTACTGCAGGGCGGAATGACCATATTAGTGGACAAGATTACTGAGATCAGCTGTGTTGCATTAGACAACTGGCAGGTGTGCCGAGTTGCGCTGATCATGGGGTGGAGTCTCCTAGTATATAAGGGCTGTCATTTTGTAAGTGCGAAGTCTTTGAGGTAACACTGAACCTGGGTTGCTGAGCCGTGTGTTTGATTGTGTTCTACGTGTTTTTGGTTTGTTTATTGTCAGGACCGGGGTCAGAGTGATCCCTGACGCCAAGGAGCTGCCACACTACTGCCAGCACTTTCACCTTGGACATCACACGCCCCGCACAACTGAACTGGACACTTCAGCACCTGAGCACCTGCACTTTCACCTTGTACATCACACGCCCCGCATGACTGAACTGGACACTTCAGCACCTGCACTTTCACCTTGTACATCACACACCCCACACAACTGAACTGGACACTTCAGCACCTGAGCACCTGCACTTTCACCTTGTACATCACACGCCCCACACTCCTGAACTGGACACTTCAGCACCTGAGCACCTGCACTTTCACCTTGTACATCACACGCCCCGCATGACTGAACTGGACACTTCAGCACCTGCACTTTCACCTTGTACATCACACGCCCCGCACAACTGAACTGGACACTTCAGCACCTGAGCACCTGCACTTTCACCTTGTACATCACACGCCCCGCATGACTGAACTGGACACTTCAGCACCTGAGCACCTGCACTTTCACCTTGTACATCACACGCCCCGCATGACTGAACTGGACACTTCAGCACCTGCACTTTCACCTTGTACATCACACGCCCCACACAACTGAACTGGACACTTCAGCACCTGAGCACCTGCACTTTCACCTTGTACATCACACACCCCACACTCCTGAACTGGACACTTCAGCACCTGAGCACCTGCACTTTCACCTTGTACATCACACGCCCCACACAACTGAACTGGACACTTCAGCACCTGAGCACCTGCACTTTCACCTTGTACATCACACGCCCCACACAACTGAACTGGACACTTCAGCACCTGAGCACCTGCACTTTCACCTTGGACATCACACGCCCCGCACAACTGAACTGGACACTTCAGCACCTGAGCACCTGCACTTTCACCTTGTACATCACACGCCCCGCACAACTGAACTGGACACTTCAGCACCTGAGCACCTGCACTTTCACCTTGTACATCACACGCCCCGCACAACTGAACTGGACACTTCAGCACCTGAGCACCTGCACTTTCACCTTGTACATCACACGCCCCGCACAACTGAACTGGACACTTCAGCACCTGAGCACCTGCACTTTCACCTTGTACATCACACGCCCCGCATGACTGAACTGGACACTTCAGCACCTGAGCACCTGCACTTTCACCTTGTACATCACACGCCCCGCATGACTGAACTGGACACTTCAGCACCTGAGCACCTGCACTTTCACCTTGTACATCACACGCCCCGCACGACTGAACTGGACACTTCAGCACCTGAGCACCTGCACTTTCACCTTGTACATCACACACCCCACACTCCTGAACTGGACACTTCAGCACCTGAGCACCTGCACTTTCACCTTGGACATCACACACCCCACACAACTGAACTGGACACTTCAGCACCTGAGCACCTGCACTTTCACCTTGTACATCACACACCCCCCACAACTGAACTGGACACTTCAGCACCTGAGCACCTGCACTTTCACAGTGTACATCACACACCCACACAACTGAACTGGACACTTCAGCACCTGAGCACCTGCACTTTCACCTTGTACATCACACGCCCCGCATGACTGAACTGGACACTTCAGCACCTGCACTTTCACCTTGTACATCACACGCCCCACACAACTGAACTGGACACTTCAGCACCTGAGCACCTGCACTTTCACCTTGTACATCACACGCCCCACACAACTGAACTGGACACTTCAGCACCTGAGCACCTGCACTTTCACCTTGTACATCACACGCCCCGCACAACTGAACTGGACACTTCAGCACCTGAGCACCTGCACTTTCACCTTGTACATCACACGCCCCGCACGACTGAACTGGACACTTCAGCACCTGAGCACCTGCACTTTCACCTTGTACATCACACGCCCCACACAACTGAACTGGACACTTCAGCACCTGAGCACCTGCACTTTCACCTTGTACATCACACGCCCCGCATGACTGAACTGGACACTTCAGCACCTGAGCACCTGCACTTTCACCTTGTACATCACACGCCCCACACTCCTGAACTGGACACTTCAGCACCTGAGCACCTGCACTTTCACCTTGTACATCACACGCCCCACACTCCTGAACTGGACACTTCAGCACCTGAGCACCTGCACTTTCACCTTGTACATCACACGCCCCGCATGACTGAACTGGACACTTCAGCACCTGAGCACCTGCACTTTCACCTTGTACATCACACACCCCACACTCCTGAACTGGACACTTCAGCACCTGCACTTTCACCTTGTACATCACACGCCCCACACAACTGAACTGGACACTTCAGCACCTGAGCACCTGCACTTTCACCTTGTACATCACACACCCCACACTCCTGAACTGGACACTTCAGCACCTGAGCACCTGCACTTTCACCTTGTACATCACACACCCCGCACGACTGAACTGGACACTTCAGCACCTGAGCACCTCCACTTTCACCTTGTACATCACACACCCCACACTCCTGAACTGGACGCTTCAGCACCTGAGCACCTGCACTTTCACCTTGTACATCACACACCCCACACAACTGAACTGGACACTTCAGCACCGGTGCTCCTGCACTTTCACCTTGTACATCACACACCCCACACTCAACTGGACACTTCAGCACCTGAGCACCTGCACTTTCCACCACCCCGAAAGTGCACAAAAAAGCTGAGAGGGACTCACTCTATTGGGAACTATAATTTATATTTTTGTTGCTTTGGAATGTGTTCCTCTTTAATAAAGTACGCCCTCTACCATTGTTGGTATTGGAGTATTTTCACCTGTATCAGTGACTCTGTGATGTCACCCCCACACCCACCTCACCGTCACAAGATGTAGGGGTGATGCAGTGCTCAACAACGACAAACAACAGAGTTCACGGTCCAAACAGCTCCTTATTTTCTTTAATGGTGGTTTGCAACCAATAAATAATAATATCTGGCAATACACAACAATGTGTAATGCAAAGATATAAACCACAGGGTTCAGTCCTGAAATAATTAACACCAGTAAAACAAGCACAAAACACACACACAATCACAAGTCTAGAGTGAGTGCTCTATGTGTCAGTGGTGAAATACAATTTATTGTGCACAGGATGAAGTGTAGTTCGGGTTTGGTGCTGGCTTCAAGCGACAGTTTAGTTTAGGTAATTTAGCCACCTAACAGTGATAAACAATACTACTACTAGACAGACAAAACAATACAAAACACTCACGGTACTTTTACAGTCCTTCAGCAGTTTTTTGGTAACCATAACAAAGGAACAGTTCGCTTTACCATTTAACATTTACAGGTACTGCACTACTGTATTCATACTGTAATGGGTTCTGATTTCATTCTTTTTCTTCTCATTTAGAAATAAAAAAGTACAAAATACTTCTCTCTTGTGCATTGTGCACATGTGCATATTTTATGTTTTGTGTGCTGTGTTATTGTTTATAGCATGTATGTAAAGGTGCACAGGGTGTGGTATTATTAGTATTTAAAATGTATGTACTTGGGCACTGTGGTTTTAGGTCAGTAAGTAAGGGTTAATTGCCTTCCCTGTCAAAGTAGTTCATGTGCAGACTGTGCTTGGGCACCAATTGAATTATTAATATGCAATCGAGCCCAGGCACAGCTGCATAAAAGAGGTGAAAATCTCTCTCAACAGTTTTAGAAATGGGAAAACCATATTAAATGGGAAAACCCGCTGGGGAGCAAGACAGCCGAAATTGAAATGGTAGAAATGATAAATGACTGCTTCCTAACGCAATTTGTCAAGGCACCAACTGGGGATGATTTAGTCTTTTCAAATAACGAAGACAGAATAACTAAAACAGAGGTCAGAGATCCATTGGCAAACTCAGATCACAACATGGCCTCATTTGAAGTGATTTTTAAAACCCAAAAAGTAATGACTAAAGCGAAGGTTTACAATTTTAAAAAGGCAAACTATGAAGGAATGAAACAGAGACTAACAGAAGTAGATTGGAGTAAAATAGAGAAAACATCCACAGAGAAAGGATGGCTATTTTAAAAAAATACAGTACTAGAGGCACAAAACAATTACATCCCAAAAGTAGACAAATCAAAATCTTAAACAAAATGGTCAAAATGGTTTAATAGATCAATTAAAAATATATAGTCAGAGAAAAAAGGGAAAAACGGAGCGTTTAAAGGTACCAAGAACAAAGTACACAGAAAGAGTATTTGAAACTGCAAACACAAGTCAAAAAGGAAGTTAGAAAGGCCAAGAGAGAGATAGAAATGAACATTGCCAAAGGGGCTAAAACCAATTCCAATATATTATAATAGCAACAAAAAAAATTCAAGGAGGAAATAAAATGTCTAAGAGATACAATGGCAACATCATAGATGAAGAGAAAAAAGCAAACATATTAAATGATTACTTTTCACAAGTTTTTACAAAGGAGGATACGGACACCATGCCCCACATGCCAACCTGTTTCTATCCAGAGGCAGAAGTGTTAAAGGGACTAGGAGCTCTTAAAACAGTTTCAATCAGCTCGACTAGCTCCAATGAACAAGTCAAAGCACATCTCCTGGTTTTATTTTACTGTTGCCTGCCAAGTTTAGCACCTGAGAAACACACCCACAGTGAATAAAAAGGCATTCCTCAAAACAGAAAGTAAGAGCTTCACTGATAGGGAATAGGCTCTGAGTGAAAACAATATGGTAAAGGCACTGAGTATGAAACTCCCTCTAACTGGTTTAATAGATATTTAAAGACTGTGATTTCTTAAGCCTGATCTGATTAGTTAAATACAATTGGATATGAATGACACTTTTCTATGATGCTTTATCTTTAACTCCAGAAGGAAGAGTACAATTGATTTCTATGAGACTGTCCCAGTCTTTGAGTCTCAGAGAAAAAGCACTCATAAAAGCACAGTGATGGGACAGGGCACTGCAGAGTCTATCCCAGGACACCACAGCCCTCACACCAGCACAGTGATGGGGCAGGGAGCTGCAGAGTCTATCTCAGGACACCACAGCCCTCACACCAGCACAGTGATGGGGCAGGGAGCTGCAGAGTCTATCTCAGGACACCACAGCCCTCACACCAGCACAGTGATGGGGCAGGGAGCTGCAGAGTCTATCCCAGGACACCACAGCCCTCACACCAGCACGGTGATGGGGCAGAGAGCTGCAGAGTCTATCCCAGGACACCACATCCCTCTCACCAGCACAGTGATGGGGCAGGGAGCTGCAGAGTCTATCCCAGGACACCACAGCCCTCACACCAGCACGGTGATGGGGCAGGGAGCTGCAGCGTCTATCCCAGGACACCACAGCCCTCACACCAGCACAGTGACAAGGCAGGGAGCTGCGGAGTCTATCCCAGGATACCATGTAGGGGTTATTTTACATGGTTATAAATCTGTCTTACTATCACAGTCTCTGCCCACCTAATTAATATGTATTGGTATCATAGCCAGTTGCTGCCCACCTAATTAATATGCATTACTATCACAGTTGCCGCCCACCTGATTAATATGTATTACTATCACACAGTCCCCGCTCACCTAATTAATATTTATTTTGGGTGGAGAAAGCACTGACAAGATAAATGCCAGTGCATTCTGGTAAGAAAACCAGTTTGATGATTCGTCTATCTGTCTGTCTTGTTATCTTTCTAACAATAAATAACACAATTTGAGTAAATCTAACAGAAAAGAGGGAGCTGTCCCTCAAGAAGATTCCCCAGAAGCAGCAGCTTTACCCTTTTCTACTAAAATCTCCACATTGTTCCCCAATTAGCTAATTTAACAGAGCATCCAGCCCAGCCCAACCCTCCTTCTACTTTAACTTTAAAACAACAGGGTTTAGAGGACAAGACTGAAAAGCAGTGAGATTTACTTTTTAAAGTAACACCTTCCCATCATGTTAACAACACTGAATACTGTTACTTGTCAGAGTTGCCAGTCTCTGCCTGTATTGAGAGAGGTCTGGGGTACCATCAGGAATGCTTTATGAACACAAAGAGGCTTCTTTTCAGAAACTCCTGCCTTTGTCTCTCTGTGATTGGGAAGCAGGGATTATATAATGATGGATATTTCATTCTGTCAGAAACTCCTGCCTTTCACTTAGTGTGGTTGTGAACCTGCAGGTATTGAGACTGAACGTTTAATAAATAAATAAACCAGGAGATGCCAGTCTCAGTACAGTTGTTATTTTAGATAGTCTTGTGCTTTTACACCCTGACAAAGGCACTTTTGTGTCAAAATGTTGGCAATATGTTTTTATGAATTAGATACACATTTTTTGGAATGCAATTGAATGCGGTTCAATGGTTTTCTATACTGACTTACGGCTTCATCCTTGTGAACTTGCACCTCGTTTACTTCGGTGTGCGGACCCGTTTCTCCCTTTTGTTGAAGCTGTAACATGTTGCAAATTAATTTGACGCCAGCAATTAATTTAGCAAAGTATCCATCCCCGTCCAACCCTCCCTCTCCTTTAACTTTAAACCAACAGGGTTCTGAGGAAAAGACTGAAAAGATCTAACTTACTTTTTAAAGTAATACCATCACGTTAATAACACTGAAGCTTATCGGCTTTGTAATAAATAAATAAACCTGGAGATACCAATCTCAGATATTCTTGTATTGTTCGAATGAAGCTGTAACATGTTGCTGGCGTCCTGCCCAGCTCAGGCAGTGGGTTGGGCAGACATGCCTGAATGCTTCAGCACTGAAGCTCAAACCGGAGATGCCTTTTCCCTATGCATTCATAGTGCTGCGCTTTGTTTTTATTCACACAATCAGCATATTCTAATGGCTTCATCATTGTATTCCATTCAGGTCATGTTAATCCTATCTGAAATGTGCCTTTGCCTTCAATTTTGCTTCAAAACCGTCTTGCTTTGTTTTTTTTCATATGGGGAACAGGTTTCAATAGCAATCAGGCTTAAGTATTTTCTACCATGTCATTAATATAATACAACATTGTTACCTGCCTTTAAAAAGGTATACGTTCCACACAGCTCCTGATACCAGTACACAAACACAGGGGCTTTGCAGAGTCTTTTTAATATGTGTATAATTTAAAACAACCTGTGACTAGTGTACAAACTGAAAACACAATCCACACAAGTGAACTCATCACAAATATACCCGAAAGACCTGAATGCTTAGTTTCTACTGTTTGGCACCAAAGCTACCAGGGCAAGGTGGCACTGACAGGAGGCTCAGCCACACGCCTCTCAATCCTCTCATGAATGAGAAGAGGTAACAGATAGACTGACAGATACACCTCCTGTAATTCAAATGGCTTTGATAACTAAAAGTCAGCAGAGCAAAAAAGACAAATGTGTGTGTGATGGATTGATAAAAGTGTCACTGTTTATTAAATAGAGTTTAATGCAGTGAGCATGTGTGTCCAGAGTAAGTAATAGAACGAAGCAACATGCAAGTATAAGGCAACATGATAGGATGCTGCAACCTTTCCCAGCCCCACATGAACTGAGTAGCCTTACAGAAACATTCCTCTGTGCTTCATCCCATTTCAGAGTCTGTTACTGAGCTAACATCCACTGGGGTGCAGTCTCCTCACTGCAGTGTCACTGATAGAGCTAACATCCACTGGGGTGCAGTCTCCTCACTGCAGTGTCACTGATAGAGCTAACATCCACTGGGGTGCAGTCTCCTGACTGCAGTGTCACTGATAGAGCTAACATCCACTGGGGTGCAGTCTCCTCACTGCAGTGTCACTGATAGAGCTAACATCCACTGGGGTGCAGTCTCCTCAATGCAGTGTCACTGATAGAGCTAACATCCACTGGGGTGCAGTCTCCTCAATGCAGTGTCACTGATAGAGCTAACATCCACTGGGGTGCAGTCTCCTCACTGCAGTGTCACTGATAGAGCTAACATCCACTGGGGTGAAGTCTCCTCACTGCAGTGTCACTGACAGAGCTAACATCCACTGGGGTGCAGTCTCCTGACTGCTGTGTCACTGATAGAGCTAACATCCACTGGGGTGAAGTCTCCTCACTGCAGTGTGACTGATAGAGCTAACATCCACTGGGGTGCAGTCTCCTGACTGCAGTGTCACTGATAGAGCTAACATCCACTGGGGTGCAGTCTCCTCACTGCAGTGTCACTGATAGAGCTAACATCCACTGGGGTGCAGTCTCCTGACTGCAGTGTCACTGATAGAGCTAACATCCACTGGGGTGAAGTCTCCTCACTGCAGTGTGACTGATAGAGCTAACATCCACTGGGGTGCAGTCTCCTGACTGCAGTGTCACTGATAGAGCTAACATCCACTGGGGTGCAGTCTCCTCACTGCAGTGTCACTGATAGAGCTAACATCCACTGGGGTGCAGTCTCCTGACTGCAGTGTGACTGATAGAGCTAACATCCACTGGGGTGCAGTCTCCTCACTGCAGTGTCACTGATAGAGCTAACATCCACTGGGGTGCAGTCTCCTCAATGCAGTGTCACTGATAGAGCTAACATCCACTGGGGTGCAGTCTCCTCAATGCAGTGTCACTGATAGAGCTAACATCCACTGGGGTGCAGTCTCCTCACTGCAGTGTCACTGATAGAGCTAACATCCACTGGGGTGCAGTCTCCTCACTGCAGTGTCACTGATAGAGCTAACATCCACTGGGGTGCAGTCTCCTCACTGCAGTGTCACTGATAGAGCTAACATCCACTGGGGTGCAGTCTCCTCACTGCAGTGTCACTGATAGAGCTAACATCCACTGGGGTGCAGTCTCCTCACTGCAGTGTGACTGATAGAGCTAACATCCACTAGGGTGAAGTCTCCTCACTGCAGTGTGACTGATAGAGCAGGGGTTTAATGAGGGGAGTTTTGAAAAGAAGCTGCTACAGGGAGAAGTACAGGCCTGTTATTTGATTCTGTTCATCGTGGTTTTCTTTGTTTGCTGTAGAAGACACATTTTAAAACGTTAACTTTTATCAATAATTTCATTTCAAATGACACTGAGCTTTATGACAAAGGCCAATAAAATGGCAAGTGTATTTTGTACCACTTGTCTGTACATGATTACATGCACCCGGCCAATCAGAAGGATTTCAGAGTCCAACACTGAATGACTTCTTGGTATTCTTTGCCATGGGATTTGTGCAGAAACCGACATAGAAGTACTGCTGGACCACAGAAGTTGTGCTTCTAACTCCAGCCTTTAGACACCTTGTGCCTTTTAATCAATTCTTTGAAATTCTTTGATTCCTGCATAATGTGGATAACAGTGAGTTATGGAAGATTCAGTCAGTTTTGGATCACATTCACACTACATTCGAACAGGTTTACAGTCCAGAACAAAACTTGTTAGCATTGATGAATCACTGACATATATAAAAGGTAGACTGGCATTCAAGAAGTACATACCTGCCAAAAGGGCAAAGTTCGGCACGGCATTCTATGCACTGTGAATCTGGTGTGAAGAGAAGTGGCTATATCTGGAATGTTCTAGTATACCAAAGCAAGGGCACCTCTGGTACTGCACAAGATAAAACTCCAGCAACTCACCAAGTGGCAAAGGGTCTAGAAGGCTTGGAAGGCAAGTGTTACTGCCTTTGGATGGATCGGTTTTACTGCCACCCGACCTCTTCAGTGAATTACAGCACCTTCAGTTTGAAATGTGTGGCACAGTTATGCCCAACAAAAAAAAATATGCCTCAGGATTTACTGAAGAACAAAATAAGAAAGGGTGAAGTTGATGTGGGTGAGTGATAAAGAAAAAAAAAACTGCAAGTAGTTCGCTGGATGCAAAAGGAACATTTGTATGTGAACCACAATGCATCATTCTTCACTAAAGGAAACTGATAAAAACCAGAAAGTGGTGCATCAAGTTCTTCTTCCATCTCATGGACAAGATGGAAGAGCAGACCACACATTACCAGTTCAGACTGAATTTATGCAATGAAATTCTTTAAAAATTGAAAACAGTCATTTCATCCAACAGGAAAACATCATCAACCAAAGATCCACCAATTAGACTGGGAGCTCAAAACGGTCATTATCCTATTTCAATTCCAGACACAGAAAATAAGAAAAGCATATGCAGATGGTGTTGGGTGTGCAGTGCCAGGGCAAAAGCTGCTTTACAGAAAAAAGGACAGAAAAGGAAAGCAGGTCAAAGAGGAGGCCCCAGAGACACAAGATACACATGTGATCAATGTAAAGAGGAGGAGCCAGAGACACAGTGCAAAGAGGAGGAGCCAGAGACACAGTGTAAAGAGGAGGAGCCAGAGACACAGTGTAAAGAGGAGGAGCCAGAGACACAGTATAAAGAGGAGGAGCCAGAGACACAGTATAAAGAGGAGGAGCCAGACAGTGTAAAGAGGAGGAGCCAGAGACACAAGATACATGTGAGACCAGTGTAAAGAGGAGGAGCCAGAGACACAGTGTAAAGAGGAGGAGCCAGAGACACAGTGTAAAGAGGAGGAGCCAGAGACACAGAGTAAAGAGGAGGAGCCAGAGACACAGTGCAAAGAGGAGGAGCCAGAGACACAGTGTAAAGAGGAGGAGCCAGAGACACAGTGTAAAGAGGAGGAGCCAGAGACACAGAGTAAAGAGGAGGAGCCAGAGACACAGAGTAAAGAGGAGGAGCCAGAGACACAGTGTAAATTTCCCCTGAGTGTGACACCTTGCCACAACATTTACCACACTGAACTGAATTATGCTGAGTCACAATCTCCACCTGACAGCAGCCGTGCAAGCTCCACATAGTAAAACACGTTTTGAATTGTAAAAACTGCTGTATATAGTAGTAATGTTTTATGTTCTCAATATTATTTATTTTTAAAATAATTTTTATTAAAAGGCTCTAAATTCATACAATCGCACAGGTGAAAGAATGTCTTGTATTTTGCCTATATTTCAAAGTAGTTCAGCAAAACTTTCAGGGAGTGCTGTAGCATCCTTCAGGTAACATAACATGTTGCTGTACCTTTATCTCTTTGAAAACCCCAAATCTACTGAATCATAATTGTACAAAACGTACAGGCAGTGGGTTGGGCAGACCTGCCTGAATGCTTCAGCACTGAAGCTCAAACCACTTCATGTTCTTTAACCCCTTCAGCTCCAGGTGTAAAAATGAAGGTGCACGCCAGGCATCAGATCAGCTCTATCATTGTAATTCCTATTTTTACCCCAGAAATTGCTATACAATACTATTAAACCACACATCAAACTCTTCTTTACTTCCAGTGTCTGAATCAACCTTGTATGTTGTCGTATTTCATTTGCAATAATATCAAGCAAGTTATACCAATATAAAATAAAAGTAAACCAGTAATACTGCAAATAAACTGACAGGTTAATGGTTCCAATCTGGGGTATCAGCTGAACCAGAGAGAAACCCTTCTGAGGGACCAGGGAAGTGTATAATATCAGCTGAACCAGAGAGAAGCCCTTCTGAGGGTCCAGGGAAGTGTATAATATCAGCTGAACCAGAGAGAAGCCCTTCTGAGGGACCAGGGAAGTGTATAATATCAGCTGAACCAGAGAGAAGCCCTTCTGAGGGACCAGGGAAGTGTATAATATCAGCTGAACCAGAGAGAAGCCCTTCTGAGGATCCAGGGAAGTGTATAATATCAGCTGAACCAGAGAGAAGCCCTTCTTAGGGACCAGGGAAGTGTATAATATCAGTTGAACCAGAGAGAAGCCCTTCTGAGGGACCAGGGAAGTGTATAATATAAGCTGAACCAGAGAGAAGCCCTTCTGAGGGACCAGGGAAGTGTATAATATCAGCTGAACCAGAGAGAAGCCCTTCTGAGGGACCAGGGAAGTGTATAATATCAGCTGAACCAGAGAGAAGCCCTTATGAGGGACCAGGGAAGTTTCTACTTGTTCATTTTAATAAAGTATCAAGTCCCTTTCTGAATCAAACTGCTTGGGCACTGAAATCAAACCAACCAATGGAACCAGATTCTGCCACAGATCAAATGGTAAAATCATGGGTCACAGTAAAATGATGAAATACAACCAACATTGTTAAAAACATACATTTCTTGCTATTCCATTTCTGAAGGTTTCAAGGTATTTGTGTATTTTTTAAATTTTATTTTAGAGTAATTCAAGGGTCAGGGTGTGGTTTGTAATTAAATCTAACAGTACCCTTCACTTTTACCAGTGACTGAATGCAGCTTTTTGGTTTTAAGATAACAAAAGCATAACACATATGTGGTAAACAACTGCCTGTATATTTCTCTACTTCAATTGTAATCATTGGTATCACACAAGAAATTATAAATCACATCTACGAAATCAACACATCACTGTTACAGGCTATCCCTTGTACAGCACATCCCTGTGACAGGCTATCCCTTGTACAACACATCCCTGTGACAGGCTATCCCTTGTACAACACATCCCTGTGACAGGCTATCCCTTATACAACACATCCCTGTGACAGGCAATCCCTTGTACAACACATCACTGTAACAGGCTATCCCTTGTACAACACATCCCTGTGACAGGCAATCCCTTGTACAACACATCACTGTCACAGGCTATCCCTTGTACAACACATCCCTGTGACAGGCTATCCCTTATACAACACATCCCTGTGACAGGCTATCCCTTGTACAACACATCCCTGTGACAGGCTATCCCTTATACAACACATCCCTGTGACAGGCTATCCCTTATACAACACATCCCTGTGACAGGCTATCCCTTATACAACACATCCCTGTGACAGGCTATCCCTTGTACAACACATCCCTGTGACAGGCTATCCCTTATACAGATTCCATCCTGTGTACAGAACATTCACACAATTCAAAAGTAAACCCCCTTGTTTATGTGATTGTGTTTTTGTGGAGATACTTCATTAGCTGTTCTTTGTGGTCCTGTCTCACTAACTGCATGAAATAAGATACACCCGACACACACTGTATTAACTTATACATGAACCCTATTGTTTCAGTATGATTATCACCATCACGTCTCAAACACTGTTTTCTGACTCCTCCTCACCAGAAGTGCCAGAAATCAACATATGGGTCATGTTACAGGAACATAAAATAACATTAAAATGACAGAATGCAGCCTTTGTCAATACAGGGTTTAGATTCTGTGGTTTCAACATGATTATTGTTGTGCTTTGTTTTTTATAATGTTTATACGATTTTAATCCTATCTGAAAATGGGCCTTTGCTTTTACTCTGGCTTCACAATATGCCCGGTTGTTCATCTACAGAGAATAGGTTTCAAATCAATCAGCTCTAATAAGTTTTTACATTTTAAGGTCCTTTCTACACATTTACTTAATAAAACAACATTGTAACTTACCTTTTAAAAGGTTGGAGTGGAGCACCACACAGCTTCTGAGTGTCAGGATGTCTCTGCTGTGGCTGTGACTGTAGAAACTGAAAGCACAATCCATACAGGTGAACTAATGGCAAGTAATCCTGAAAGACCTGAATGTTAAGATTCTCTGTTTCAACTCCAAAGCTAGGGGCAAGGTGGCACTGACAGCAGGCTCAGTCACACGCCTCTCAATCCTCTCACGAGGCAGGTAGATACATTGCCTGTAACTTAAATGGCTGTAACTCAAATCACTAAAAGTCAGTGCTTGAGCCACTATGCAGTGTCCTAGCTGAGAAAACGGTACACAGTACAGAGGTGATGATTGTGGCTCATGATTTTCAGTGCTTGGGAGACACACCCCCCTGCTTAGACTGCACTTGCAGATCTCTTGATCCCCTCCTACTATGCACTGGACTTGCCTGACCTCCGCACCACATTACTGGATCCTCAGCTGATGCAGTGTGTATACTGAGATTTTTTTCCTGATGTTTCAATTAAAAACACGTTTACTGATTTTATCCGTATTTTAATATATGTAAAATAAACTCCAAAAAAATTCGCGGGGAAAATGTGTTAAGATAAAATCGGAAAATGCAGAGCACTAAGTATAACTGAACACAGATCTGGGTTCCTAACACGTCTTTGGTGGATAAAAGGAAGGGTTTAAACAGGACGGTACCTGTATGTTTATTTATTCCACGTGTCCCTTTTCCAATGGGAACATGACTTATTTAACAAACAATACAAAACTCAAATAAATCCTATGGTTTTTCGCTAACAAAACGGAATAGTTTGATCATTACGAGCACCTTAATCTCTGGTAAAGGACTTTGGATGTTATCTTTCAAACTGTTTAATCACTGCTCCAAATCAATCCGCCAGAAGATACGTAAATACAGTATTCATGTGATTTACCTTCTTTATGCTTGAAAGAAAATCTCTGTTCTTGTGCACGCCCTCCAAATGTTGTCTGTCAGCAATGTACATTACGTCAGCTTTCTGGCTGTCCTAGTCTGCCCCTCAAACAGTTTTAAATAGAATTTAGATTTATATGCCAGTTAGTATATAAGTCCCTGTGGCAAAGTGGTTAACAGTGTGCAGGTGATCAATAAACAAGAATCCAGGTGCAATGGTGTTTTATTTTATATCCAAGTGTCTGATGACACAAAACACACAGTAAATAATAACAATGAAAAGCAATGCAGCGGCGTGTATTGCTTTACTGTAATCCGCGGGTTTGTCCTGAAATAATAAACAGTCCCATGCTTTAAACACCCACACGAAACACAAAACACAAACCCAAGTCCACAGTGAGTGCTAAAGTGCTCATGGTGTAATTACAGTTCTCTGTGAAATAGTGAAGTGTTGTCCGGGTTTAGTGCTGGCCTTTGGCGACAGCTCTGGATCGTGTTAGCCGTCTAAATAACAAACAAGTACAATTTAGACACGACAAACAAAACACTCACGGCTCACAATACAGTTCTCCTTCCAGTTAGCTTTAATAATAATAATAATAATAATAATCTTTGTTTTTATATAGCGCCTTTCATTGTGTACCACCATCACAAAGTGCTTTACAAGATACGAGACTAGGGTGTGTGAACTATGCATCAGCTGCAGATGTCTCACTTGAAAGGCAGAGCACAAGGAGGTTAAGTGACTTCCTCAGGGTCACAAAATGAGTCAGTGGCTGAGCTGGGATTTGAATCGGGGACCTCCTGGTTACAAGCCTGTTTCTTTTACCACTGGACCACACAGCCTCCTTTAACCATTACAAAGGAACAGATCACATCGCTCCATCCCCTTTTGTACCATCTATCATGACCCCTTGGTTAACGAGTGCAACAGCTCCTTCAATCCACGGCTGCCACATCGTTTCCCTTCCGGGTGGATGATTTAGTGTACCGGAGCTCCGCCCCCTTTCTAGATGACCAACTTCCCCTTACCCCGAGGTATGAATTGTCCGGCCATCCAGTCCAAGGTACTCTGTTCCCTTTTCACAGCACCCTCACAGGTCGGGAGGGAGATGTATCACCAAGAATCACTTTGTCCCTTTCTAAAACGTGCCACATTTTGTAATTTAAATAAGTATGAGCTACCAAAATGTATTTGTTTCATAGTGTTATTAATGTAGTCATTTATTTATTTAGTTAAACTTTAATCAAGCCTTTCATTTTAACTTCTTAAAGTTACCACAGCGTGTCTATGTATGAATTAAGCCCCTTTCACACTGGCACTTCTACCCAGGTCCTGGCTACCCGGGTCACAATCCTGCATAGTGTGAAACCACGTACCTGGGTCCCAGCGACCCACCTCAGGATGTGGGTTGACACGCTTTGATCTGGGTTGAGCGAGACAAAATGCATGACGGCCGTTCGTGAGCCGACGCAATTACAAACAGCCACGCCTGCGTGAAGGTTTCACTTCCGCAAGGAACATTTCTGTTTAGCCATATTTTTGTTGATGGAGACACAGCATGAGCCAGATTACAGCAGGGATGTAGAAACATTTGCTCTAATCATCATTTGAGCTGACGGTTCAATCCAGAGAAGCTTGCATGGCTGTGTCAGTAATCATATGCGCATTGTGCACATGCCTCTGTCACCCAGGCCAACCCTGCTTTATCAAACACAGTGTGAAATCACGTAGCTGACCCGCGTGGCACCGGATCCGACCCGGGTAGAGCATGCCAGTGTGAAACAGGCTTTACTGACTAATAGTTGTGATTTGATTACACTCGCAGATGAACTGATAATGTATGGATGTTATTTTGTGAAAACCATGAAATGTTAATATTTTTTTAAAAAAGAAATACAACATTTTCTACAGAAAAAATAAATAAATTATACAGTAAACTGCACCACCAACTTGAATTACATTCGTAGGCTTACTTTTAATATCATAACAAATATACTTATTATAAATACGTACCTTCTTTTATTTGTTGGAAAATGGTCTGGAACAGAAGTATTTTTTAATACAGAGCTATCTGAGTATTTAAATATTGTTATTATCTTCAAAATTAAAATAGTAGCAATGGTATGTTAATTTAACGAAGTGCCGAACGCCATTTGGAACTTTCACTTTTTTAAATCCTAATGGTCTCTGCTCAGCTGAGTGGAATGTTCAGGAGCCGGTTGCCTAGCAGCGTCTCCCCTCCTTCCCTGCACCGCCCCCTCGCTCCCTCTCTCGTTGCACCAGCTATGAGTTCAAATGTATTATATAGCACAATTCTTTACTAACTTTTACAAATGAGCTTATTAGTCTGGGCAGACTGACTGGAGCATCATTACAGTATACCGCACTGCGCTCGGCTTTGTGTGGTGGTGTCATGCCAAATTTCGCCCCCCTGCCCCCCGAGTCATGTGACATGTTAGCGTACAAGTCACGTGACGATTAGGTTTCGTGATGCGAAGAGAGGATAGGGTAAAACATCTCGGCATTTTACTTACTGAAAGTTACGTTTGCGTTTTTATTGGCATTTATTCATATTATATTTACTTTTTTTATTTATCAATGTTTTTTGTATCATAAATGGTTGTATTTTATTTGATTGCTCTTCACGTGATTACATAAGAGCTTTTGTTTAATTACGGTACAAATAAACATTGTACATAAAAAAAACATATTTACCACAAGCTGTAGTATATATATATATATATATATATATATATATATATATATATATATATATATATATATACAGTGCCTATAGAAAGTCTACACCCCCTTGAACTTTTTCCACATTTTTGTTGTGTCGGTGCCTCAGAGTTTCATGCATTTGAATGAGGATTTTTTTCCCACTTGTCTGCACACCATCTCCACACTGTTAAGGGGGAAAAAGTTTTTATTGAGAAAAAAATTACATATTAAAAATACAAAACTGAAAGATCATAATTGGATAAGTCTCCACCCCCCTGAGTTAATACTTGGTGGAAGCACCTTTGGCAGCAATTGCAGCTGTGAGTCTGTTGGGATAGGTCTCTACCAACTTTGCACACCTAGATTTGGCAATATTTGACCATTCTTCTTTACAAAACTGTTCAAGCTCTGTCAGGTTCCTTGGGGAGCGTTGATGGACAGCAATCTTCAAGTCATGCCAAAAATTTTCGATTGGATTTAAGTCGGGGCTCTGACTGGGCCACTCAAGGACATTTACCTTTTTGTTCCTTAGCCACTCCAGTGTAGCTTTGGCTGTGTGCTTTGGGTCGTTGTCATGCTGAAAGGTGAACTTCCGTCCCAGTTTCAGCTTTCTTGCAGAGGGCAGCAGGGTTTACTCAAGGACTTCTCTGTACTTTGCTCCATTCATTATCCCTTCTATCCTGACAAGTGCCCCAGTCCCAGCCGATGAGAAACATCCCCATAACATGATGCTGCCACAACCAGGGACGCTTTGCATTTAGGACAAAAAGTTCCATTTTAGTTTCGCCAGACCACAAAACTTTTTGCCACATGGCTACAGAATCTCCTGAGTGTTTTTTTGCATACTTCAAACGGGATTCAAGGTGGGCTTTCTTGAGTAATGGCTTCCTTCTTGCCACCCTACCATACAGGCCAGATTTGTGGAGTGCTTGGGATATTGTTGTCACATGCACACTTTGACCAGTCTTGGACATAAAAGCCTGTAGCTCTTGCAAAGTTGCCATTGGCCTCTTGGTAGTCTCTCTGATCAGTCTCCTTCTTGCTCGGTCATCCAGTTTGGAGGGACGGCCTGATCTAGGCATTGTCTTGGTGGTGCCATACACCTTCCACTTCTTAATAATCGTCTTGACCATGCGCTAAGGGATATTCAAGGCCTTTGATATTTTTTTATACCCATCCCCTGATCTGTGCCTTTCAACAACTTTGTCCCGGAGTTCTTTTGAAAGCTCCTTGGTGCTCATGGTTGAGTCTTTGCTTTGAAATGCACTACCCAGCAGAGGGAACCTACAGGAACTGCTGAATTTATCCTGAAATCATGTGAATCACTACAATTTAACACAGGTGAAGGCCACTTAACTTGGTGTGTGATTTTGAAGGTGATTGGTTACACCTGAGCTAATTTAGGATTGCTATTGCAAGGGGGGTGGACACTTATCCAACCAAGCTATTTCAGTTTTTATTTTTAATTCATTTTCTACAAATTTCTAGAATATTTTTTTCTCTTGGAAGTTGTGTGGTAGGATGTGTAGATAAATGAAAAAAACTATTTTAATGCATTTTATTTCCAGGCTTTAAGGCAACAAAAGGTGAACATTTTGAAAGGGGGTGTAGACTTTCTATAGGCACTGTATATAATTATTTTTACGAGATCTAACACTGGAATTGTATTTCATATTATATGGCTGGTTTAAGTTCTGTCATAAATACATTTTGAAAAGTAAGACAAATAAAGTAGAACAGCTTGAATTATCACAACTGTAACGCAAACGTTATATTAAAATTGTAAAATTTCAAATAAAAAAATGCTTATAACAAACAATAAGTTAGAAGTATAGTCTGGTAATAATTTCTACACATATTTGTGGGTAGTCATGTTGATGTTTATAGTCTTGCTATCCTTATATATGGATCACAATCAGGGAGTTGTCATGGTTACACTTGCAGAAGCAGACAGAAGTATTGGCACCCTTAAATAAATAGATCATTCAAGACACTTTTTTATTATTGAATTGTTGTCAAATGTGGTTAACATTAAGGTTGCTATAAGCCTTTGTGTTTAGATGACGTTGCACAGTTATTTCATGCACTGCCCTGCCAGATGTTTCTTTAAATCCTTGGCTGTTAATGGTGGATTTTTGTGAGCTGCTCGAACAATTCTTTATGCTATAGTCGTAATCTTCCTGGGATGTCCACTTCTTTACATCGTTTCAGCTGAAATAGTCTTCAAATACTTCTTGATTATTGTGAATTTTCCCACAACACTCTTTATCGACTCCCCTGCTGCTGTAGTAATTACTGTAACAAGTGGTTTTTATAATATTGCTAAATCGTTAAGTAGTGGTTTCTAATTGATGAATAGTGTTTTAACTAGCTCAATTAAGACTAACCTTAACTTACAAAGACTTTAATTGAAAAGGTGCCAATAAGTTTGTGATCTACAAATACTGTTATTTACTCCAATAGGTCAGTATGATTAATAACGGTTATACAGTAGCTTCATTGTATATTGTGAGAAATATTTAGGGAATGTCAAAAACTGAGTTCAAGGAATGAACAGGGCAAAAGATTTAATCTTTAGCAATGTTCATGTGTGGTCTTGCACTAAATCTGCAAACAAATTTCTCTTAAAATGAAGTAATACACCCTCATGGTATGTGTTGCCGCTTCCTACAGTGTTTGTCAGATCATTGGCATCATTCTGGAATGGAGCCTGGCATTTCTCAAAGCAGGTCTGCAGACTGGTTGTTGTTCCTTTTTTATCAGTAATACTGTATATGCATTTGTTAAATATGTATGAAGCCAAATTATATCATGTGCAATAAAATAAGAATGTTTCTTCCATAACTTCGAACACTCAAAAGTACAAATTTGGAACTGGAATAAATGTGATTAACCACTACAACATATTGTCCCTGATTTTAGTGTGTATAATTCAGGCTCTTCACTAATTAAGCATACAGGATGTCAGATTTGTGTTAATGCTAAAGTAGAAGTCAACCTAGATCTGAGCTGTCCAGCCTTAGTGCTGGTGAACCCTTAACAGAGCACTGCATGGCAAGCAGAAATCTGAACCCAATCATTTTAGTGAGTTGTGTATCAGGTGTAAAGTAGTCAGAAAGACACTCACAAAAAAGGCAAAAAATGCTTAAAAATGAAACAAACGTTATTTTCTGTATTCTTAACAATAAAACAAGTACATGATCAGATTGCATATTCCCATTGTAAAGTGCTATCCAGGACTTAATAACCTATACTGTAGGTCAGCTTTGGTAAAAAGCCCCCTCGCCACGTCAAGGTCCTGACCTATGGAGTGGGGTGTTAGTAGCAGGTTTAACAGAACTTTAAAATGCCTTCTCATATAACCCACCAAAAAGGAAGGACTTTAAAGAGGCTGCCTGTCTAAAAATGTCATAACCAATTTATAGTGATGTGTTATCAGTAAATCATATGGACATTAACTTTTATAGAATGTCATTGTCTAATATCAGTCAATAGGAATGGAAATCGAATTTGAAATTGAAGCATTAATGTCTGAAACATGTACACGTAAAATGTGAAGTTGTTTATTACTTCAGAATTACATCTACTGTACTTTTATATCATGTTACACCCACCTTATTTGGTGCAATTGGTGAGAAAGATATGTACAGCATATCGAAACGTTGAGCAGCTGGCTCTTTGATAGATATATATGTATATATATATATATACTGTATGTGTATATATATGTATATATATATATTGTGAACAGGTATAGTCCACGTAAGTATGAGATGTGCAAGTGGTGTCTGTTTTGGTGCAGAAGAACGTGACAGAGACCCAGGTCCAAGGAGATTTCTGTTTTAATGATTTTCCTTTTCCTCTTATCTTCAATAAAAATGAACACACAGAAGTTCCAGTTATCAAGACAAATAATAAACAAACTCAAATAAACACAGTCCAGGACTTTCTTTGTGGATCGAGACCCTCAGGTAAGTAGTTGCTTGTTGTATCCAAGTTCCTTCGGTGTTGGCTTGGTATTGTGGTATCTTTCTCTTTTCCAGGTGGGCGCGACGTCCACCAGATGGCGCTTTGGAGTCGTGATCGTCCCCGTCCTCAACTCACAGGTTTGTACTCCCGACTGCCCCGGAGGTCTGTTGCGGAAGAGTACGGCCCCAACACCCAGCCAACCTTTCATTAAGGTAAGTAATAACAGTGCTGTGTAGATTAGAATTAGTATAGGTGATCAAACAGTGAGCAATGAGCATTCTCTAACTCTCGCCTCTCTTTTGTTGCAGGTTCCACTGTTTCCTGGACATAAAATAAAGTTGTGTTTCGTTTAAATAACCCTGTTTGCGTCCCTGCGTATTATTACACCGTTCAACACTTCCAGATGGACACAGTTCTCCTGGGTTAATAACTTGCCCTGTTCGTGGGCTTTTGATACAGTCTTTAAACACTCTGTTTGAATACACACAAGTCCCGTACTTCAGTAGCTCCCAGCATATCAAAGGTAAAACACAGCGCACTCACTCTACAGCAATCCGTGTTCTCTGCGTTGCTCCGATACAGGGAAGCGTGTAGTCCGCCGTGTTGTTTCAAGGTAGAACCACCGTGCACTGTCCCGCTGTAGAAACAATTGTTGTCTCCGACTGGTGACAATGGTAGTCCGCAAGGTTGCTTCAATGCAGTGCCCCAATATGCTGTACCGCTTTTAGAAACAAGTGCTAAAATTGTATTCCTCTGGTTTACCACTGGTTAATATCCCAATCTCGCTCCCAATGCAGCTGCCCACTTTTATCTTGGTTAGGTACTCTCCCATCCCACGGCTCGTGTGTGCACCTGTTCTCACTCCCCTCCCCACTATCTAATTCCAGCAGCTTTTTAAAGCTGCCGCTGTTACCCGTCATGCAATGGGGTTTTTCCCTGTTGTTGGGAAATGTAGTTCCTGGTCGTTCTGTGTCTCTTCCAGGGTTACTCCCTGTACCTGCTGTCTCTAACCCCTTCGAAACTCTTTTAATCTCACACATCCCTTTCCTCAGCTCTAACCTACTGGTTCGAGCGACTTTATCACCCCAGCAGTGTACCCTCGACAAACTATCGGCATTAGCATTTTGACTACCTCTGCGATGTTCAATTTCAAACCTGTAGGGCTTTAAAGTTAAAAACCACCTTGTTACCCTGGCATTCCGCTCTTTGTTCTCTTTCATCCACTTAAGGGGGGGAATGGTCCGTAACCAACAGAAACTTCCTACCCAACAGGTAATACTTAAGTGATTCTATCGCCCACTTCACTGTCAAGCACTCTTTCTCCACCACAGCATACCCTCTCTCTCTCGGCAGCATTTTCCTGCTCAGATACATCAGGGGGTGTTCCACTCCATCCTTCATTTGTGACAGGACTGCCCCTAATCCAACATCCGATGCGTCTGTCTGAACAATAAACATTTTTGAAAAATCTGGCACCGCTAACACTGGTTCGTTACACAAGATTTTTTTAACTGTCTGAAATGCTGTCTCTGCTGCTTTGCTCCACTTGACTTTCACTGGAGCCGATTTTTTTGTTAAATCCGATAATGGTGCTGTAATAGTGGAGAACTCCGGCACAAACCTCCCATAATACCCTGCCAAACCTAAAAACGCTCTCACTTGTTTTTTGGTTTGCGGGGTAGGCCAGTTTTTTATTGCGTCTATTTTATTAACCTGTGGTTTAATTTTGCCTCCCCCTACTACATACCCCAGATACTTTGCCTCTTTTAAACCCACAAAGCATTTCTCTGGGTTCGCTGTTAACCCTGCTTCTCTTAAACTATTAAATTACTGCCTCTAAATTCTGTACATGACCTTCCCACGATTCTGAATATATGACAATGTCATCTATATATGCCGAGGCGTACTCTACGTGTGGTCTTAAAACCTTGTCCATTAAGCGCTGAAATGTTGCGGGTGCCCCATGAAGCCCAAAAGGCATCACTTTATACTGGAACAGACCCCATGGAGTAGCAAACGCCATTTTTTCTCGGGAGTCTGGAGTTAACGGGATCTGCCAGTATCCCTTGGTGAGGTCTAGGGTGGTCAAGTATTCTGCCTTTCCAAGTTTCTCTATCAGCTCATCTACCCGGGGCATAGGGTATGCATCGAACTTCGATATATTATTTAGCTGTCGGAAGTCATTGCAAAATCGCCATGTACCGTTTGGCTTTGCAATCATAACTATGGGACTACTCCATGGACTGTAAGATTCTTCAATTACGTCCAGGTCTTGCATCAAGGTGATCTCTTTCCTAATGTCTATCTTTTTTGCTTCAGGTATACGGTACGGTCGAAGTGTGACTTTAACACAGGGTGGGGTTATTATGTGGTGTTGTATGGCACTGGTTCGGCTGGGCGTCTTTGACAACACATCTTGGTTACGCCGTACCATCTGATGTACTTCCTCTTTTTGTTCCGGATCTAACTCTGAGCCGATATTTATAGATTTTGCTTGATTCTCTTCCCCTACGTGTACTTCGTTTATGGACGGAGTTGAGCTACCGTGAGTTAAGTCGATCTCTACCGTTAATGCTTCTCTGTCTACCCACGGTTTTAACAGGTTGATATGATATATCTGTTCCTTTTTCCGTTTATCGAATTGGTGGACCTTATAGTTTACCTCGCCTACCTGTTCAATGATCTCATATGGTCCTTGCCAGTGAGTGAACAGTTTGCTCTCGGGTGTGGGCACTAGTACCATAACCCGATCACCTGGATTAAACTGTCGCAATTTCGCTGTTTTGTTATATTGTTGTGTTTGTCGTTGTTGTGCTTGCTGAAGGTGACTAGTTACAATGGGTGTGACCCTATCTATCCTGTTCTGCATTTGGATGACGTGATCAATTACATTCTTACCTAGGGTGTTCTGTTCCTCCCATGTCTCCCTGGCAATGTCTAGAATTCCCCGGGGTTGGCATCCATACAGTAGCTCAAATGGCGAGAAACCTGTAGAAGACTGGGGCACTTCCCGAACAGCAAACATTAAGTAAGGTAGTAACAAGTCCCAGTCCTTCCCATCTTTAGAGATGACTTTTCGGAGCATAGATTTTAGTGTTTTATTAAAACACTCAACCAGTCCGTCCGTCTGAGGATGGTAAACTGACGTTCTAATTGGTTTAATTTTCAGCATAATGCACAATTCTTTCATCAATCTACTCGTAAAAGGGGTCCCTTGGTCTGTAAGGACCTCCTTGGGTATCCCTACTCGAAAACACTTGTAATAGCTCTTTTGCAATGGTTTTAGAGGCCATATTTCGTAAGGGAATCGCTTCTGGGTACCTGGTAGCGTAATCTACAATTACGAGAACATACTCATGCCCTCAAGCCGACTTATTTAGGGGTCCTATCAAATCCATGGCCACCCGCTCGAACGGAACTTCAATGATAGGCATGGATTGGAGGGGCGCTCTGAAATGTGGTCGGGGACTGGCTTTCTGACACTTAGGGCAGGATTTACAAAAGTTTTCCACTATCTTGTTAATGCCGACCCAATAAAATCGTTGGCAAATCCTTTGTAACGTTTTTTCACTTCCTAAATGTGCTCCAAACAAATGATTGTGGGCTAACCTTAAGACCGTCAGACGATATTCTTGGGGCACCAAGAGCTGCTCCACCTGTGAGCCATTAACCAACGTAATACGATACAGTAAATCATTCTTAATAATGAAGTGTTCCCTAGGATTCACAACAGCACCCTCTACTGGCACCCCATTCACAGATATAACCCTGTCTCGGATATTTACTAAAGTACTGTCTTGGGCTTGTTCCCTTCCGAAATTCCGGGCTGAGGGTTGAAAAGGTTCATACCAGTTTTCTGGTTCGTCACTCTCCCCTATGTCCATTACTTCCTTCTCAGTGGTATCCATAATATCACTGGCGGTACACTGGGTGCCTTTTTCTCTCCTTTGCCTTCTCCCTTGTTCCCCCACTAGGACTGGTGCACCTTGCGGTCCGTACCCCTTTTCTAACCGTCTTTGTCGTCGTGACTTATAAGTCTTATTGGATCTCGTTCCTTCAAACAGGCTGCTGTCTGTAAAGGGAAATAAGGTTAATAGACTCTCAGTGGTGGTATTGACCACTTCAGTGTTTAACTCGGGATGGCTCAAGTTCCCGTTAATGTCAACCAGGGTTTTAAACCTGGGATAATCTCTTCCCAGGATTACTGAGTGCGGCAAACTTTTAACCACGCCCACTCTCATGCTACACACGTGGTCTTGGTAAGTTATATCAACCAGAGCAGTGGGGTAGGGTTTAGTATCGCCATGTATACACATAATCCCTGTACTGAGATCATAATTCAATCGGGAGGTAGGTACTAAATTGGACACTACCAAGGTAATTGCACTGCCTGTATCAATGAGAGCCATGACCTCACGTCCATTTACTTCTACTGGGGCGAGGTAGGGCGCCCGGCTTTCTAGTTTCCCAGGAACTATTATACTACCACACAAATAATTCCCCATATTACACTGCATAGGCTCGTCTTGTGTGCAAAACCTGGCAATATGACCCACTTGATTACATTTATAACAGCGATAAAAAGAATAATCGATCCCCTCCCGGCTGCGGTTGACCCCCTGTCCCTTCACCACAGGTACTCGCTCTTCATTTCCCGTTGACTGCGGCTTACTCCTCTGGTCTAGGACCCGAGGTTTCCAACTGACTGGTCCTGTCGTCACTCTATGACCCGAAGCCCCAGGGCGCACTAGCTCTTCAGCCGCTAGTTGGCGCTCTACTAAGGCAATGAAGTCGTCCAATGTGCTAGGGTTCCCCTGGCCAACCCATTTCCTCATCGTTGGGGGTAGCGCTCCAAGATAACGATCGATCACCAACCATTCCACGACCTTGTGACTGTCATTCACTTCGGGTTTTAACCATCTATTGGCCAGGTGGACCAGATCGAACAGCTGGGACCTGGGAGGTAGGGACCCACTGTAGCTCCAGCTGTGGTACTTTTGTGCCCGGAGGGCGGTAGTAATCCCGGCCCGAGCTAGGATTTCAGCCTTGAGTACATCGTAATTGTTGGCCTTCTCAGTGGCCAAATCAAAGTATGCTTTCTGGGCATCTCCAATTAAAAAGGTCGATAATATACCGGCCCACTGCACCCGTGGCCAGCCTTCTCTAATCGCCGTCCTTTCGAAGGCTAGAAGATATGCTTCAATGTCATCGCCGTTGGTCATTTTATTCAGTACGTGCGTTGACCGTATAGAAGCGGTGGCCGCCGCAGGAGGCGGAGGGCTAACCAGTTCTTCCAACCGTTGCAAAATGGCGAGCCTTTCCTTCTTTGCTTCCTGTATCTGCTCATTCTGCAACCGGTTGGTTTCTTGTTGTACGGCTGCGAGGTTCTGCTGTGCAGCCGTGGCGTTCTGTTGTACCACATGGCGCCTTGTTGTGCCACCGTGGCATTCATGATCACACGGACCAGGGCTTCTAGATCAGCCATTTTCTGCAATCAGGTAACAGACAAGTGGGTGCTGTAATGGATACTACAGGCTTAGCACATCCCATTTCTGACACCAAATGTGAACAGGTATAGTCCACGTAAGTATGAGATGTGCAAGTGGTGTCTGTTTTGGTGCAGAAGAACGTGACAGAGACCCAGGTCCAAGGAGATTTCTGTTTTAATGATTTTCCTTTTCCTCTTATCTTCAATAAAAATGAACACACAGAAGTTCCAGTTATCAAGACAAATAATAAACAAACTCAAATAAACACAGTCCAGGACTTTCTTTGTGGATCGAGACCCTCAGGTAAGTAGTTGCTTGTTGTATCCAAGTTCCTTCGGTGTTGGCTTGGTATTGTGGTATCTTTCTCTTTTCCAGGTGGGCGCGGACATCCACCAGATGGCGCTTTGGAGTCGTGATCGTCCCCGTCGTCTACTCACAGGTTTGTACTCCCGACTGCCCCGGAGGTCTGTTGCGGAAGAGTACGGCCCCAACACCCAGCCAACCTTTCATTAAGGTAAGTAATAACAGTGCTGTGTAGATTAGAATTAGTATAGGTGATCAAACAGTGAGCAATGAGCATTCTCTAACTCTCGCCTCTCTTTTGTTGCAGGTTCCACTGTTTCCTGGACATAAAATAAAGTTGTGTTTCGTTTAAATAACCCTGTTTGCGTCCCTGCGTATTATTACACCGTTCAACACTTCCAGATGGACACAGTTCTCCTGGGTTAATAACTTGCCCTGTTCGTGGGCTTTTGATACAGTCTTTAAACACTCTGTTTGAATACACACAAGTCCCGTACTTCAGTAGCTCCCAGCATATCAAAGGTAAAACACAGCGTACTCACTCTACAGCAATCCGTGTTCTCTGCGTTGTTCGATACAGGGAAGCGTGTAGTCCGCCGTGTTGTTTCAAGGTAGAACCACCGTGCACTGTCCCGCTGTAGAAACAATTGTTGTCTCCGACTGGTGACAATGGTAGTCCATAAGGTTGCTTCAATGCAGTGCCCCAATATGCTGTACCGCTTTTAGAAACAAGTGCTAAAATTGTATTCCTCTGGTTTACCACTGGTTAATATCCCAATCTCGCTCCCAATGCAGCTGCCCACTTTTATCTTGGTTAGGTACTCTCCCATCCCACGGCTCGTGTGTGCACCTGTTCTCACTCCCCTCCCCACTATCTAATTCCAGCAGCTTTTTAAAGCTGCCGCTGTTACCCGTCATGCAATGGGGTTTTTCCCTGTTGTTGGGAAATGTAGTTCCTGGTCGTTCTGTGTCTCTTCCAGGGTTACTCCCTGTACCTGCTGTCTCTAACCCCTTCGAAACTCTTTTAATCTCACAATATATATATATATATATATATATATAATGTAATTTTCATTCTTTCTTTTTTACCTTTCAAAACAAATGTACTGGCTTTCCTTCTGATACCTCTCTTCTATTCTTGTTTTTTTTCAGGATACTCACCTGTGCTGAGGTAGCGATATACTGCTCTCAAGTGATCCATATCAATTGGCAAATGTACTTTTCTGACTGAAAAAAACGCACAGTATTACAAATTTCTCCTGTAAAAAGAAATTATTTGATGCAGATTCGTTTCTCTGTGTAGACAAGTGTATGACAGCGTCAATGAACTCCAAGTGTCAAGTCACATGACGGGGGGAGAAATTTGCCAGGGAACGAAATTTGCCATGACACCGGCACAAAGCTTACATGAAAAACACCAGTTTTTTAAAAGTGCTGTAGCTGAAAAACAACTGGACAGAATAACACAAAACTTGTAGAAAAAAATTCAGCCTACCAATCAGACCTGGAATCCAAAACGGCAGGCAGATTGATTGAACTTAACCCACCTTTTGGAGCTGTACAAAATAGGGTCTTATAATGGAAAGAACCCTTAACTGTGGCAGGACCCGGTCATGCAAGCTATATGTTATGCTCAATGTTTGTATTCGGTCATTCACCATTTATCTCTTTAACAGTTTTGAAATATTACCATTAATTTAACTAATTTAGCTTTTCACTATGAATGTACAAATACGTATTATAGTTGTAAAACAGACTTTTTATGAATTGCGTCGCAGGATTGCAGCTTTTTTATTGACAAACACTTTGCTGTGATGTTTACTGATTTTATAGGCTGTAAAGGCTTGAATCACTTGATGTTAAAATCATTCTAAATCTTTTAAATGTATGCATTTTACTGTCTATAAGCATACCATTTCCCCTATTTATTTATTTTATTTATTTACTTATTTACTTATTTATTTTTAGAAGTAGTCGAAATTTAAATACTATTGATTTCACACAACACAAACTCTGCTTCAGTGAATTTTAATAAATTTACCATGACTACACTGCGATTTTGGGAAACTTTTCAGAGATAGATTTTCAACCTTTTTAGTTATTTACATGTCCATCTAGCTAGCTACCAATGCACATGGATTATATTATTAATTTTTCAGGGCACTTTTTTTCTCATTGTTTTTTTGGGGAGACTTTGGAAAACTTTCTCTCGTCAAACTAAAGCAATATTCTGGTAATAATAATAATATGCTGTGTCTCTGTTGATATTAGAACAAGCTGCTCCATCGTCCACAGACACAGACAGTCTCACTCTCCATGTCAGAGTAAGTCCGTTATTTTTTGAAGGGCAAAGTTGACGTCAAAAGCCTTGCCCTCGCGTCCAAGGGGCGAATTGCAATTTGTCTTCTGAACTTCGGGCGATTCGGATTCGCGGCTAAAAACACAGATTAAAGTCAGTATATATACTATATAAAGTCAGTAAATAACTCCTGATATTTATCTACCTATATAGTGAGAATATCTACCTACCTGTTTTTATTTCTGTCTATCTATATCGATAGTGATCTCTATTTGATGTATTAAAAAAAGTGAGTACATTTAAGAAAAATGCACAAAGTCCTTTTCTTCACTAAATGTTAGGTTTATTTTAACATGCAGGGAATCAGGTCCCAGATACAGAACAAAACAAATTCAAAGTTTTTAGAGTTTACAGGACATTACATACCCTGTTGTACAGGGCGTTTCCACTCCCCTGTTCCAGGCACTTAACCAATAGGACAGGGACAACGTTCTGTGCTTACACCTCTTTCTTAGTACTGTGTGTGTCATGTTTTTGCGTTGTGTGCAAAAGATATGACTAGTGTCATGTGCTGAGGTAGCCTTGAAAATTGCTTGTCAGTATAAAATGAATGTTTTCCAACATGTTATTCTTAGGATGTTAGCTCGCTATTGTCATGTTCTCTTGGGTGTTTCAGTTTCCTCAGCCATCGTTTGTAAGAGAAGTTGCTGTTGGCTCGATGCCCAAACGTGTGGATTTGGCGATCTTCCTGTTTTTCTCAAGAATATGCAACTTGCAGTCAATTATTGCCTGCTTGCAATAAATGCCAGGCAGTAAGCTGTAGGCCCAGAGTCTGTGACTCTAGCCCTTATGAATTGTCAGCAGTGTGTGCAATTTGGAACTAGCACTATCCCCAATGTTAGTCGCCTTTCAGAAACTAACACAAGTGTAGCTGTGCCAGTCCGCATGCTTAGCAATCTGCTACACAATACTTATTTAATGGTTAATTCATGTTCTCCAACACTATTTATCATTATTTTTTATTTATTGATTGGTTGATTATAAGTAATGGTTTACATTTGGTACATGAACTATGAGAAGGAATTATACAAGGCACTTCAAATGAGACTCTTTTAAAATGAAACACGATAATTCTAGTTCTTTTTAAATTGTGGTTCCTTGAAATTCCTCTCAATGAGTATTGACAATATCTGAAAAGACAGCAGGATATGTGTCTGAGAGTCAGAGAAATCCCAGTAACATGAAGCAGCTCAGAGATAGAAGGTAGAGGACTGGTGGGATGGAGGGCAGGTGTCTGTCTGTGCAGGGAACACAAGCAGCACACACATCAATCACACATGTTTATTTATTAAGTTTTAATATAATTGAAAGAACAGTGAAGATATTAACACTCTTAAATTGTACTGTAAAGCAGAATACAAAGTTCATTTTTAACAAAACCGTGCTAATAATAATAATAATAATCAGAAAAAGACAAGCACAGAAAACTTTGAACTCTTAACATGTTTACCCCAATATCCCCATGAAAATACATTAGATTCCATTTTATCTGATTAAACGAAATATACGAGCACATTGACACGAAACAATGTTACATTTTATCATGCTGCTGAAAAGCTGAAATGAAAATGTGAACCAGAAGCAAAGACAGATGAAGTTGAATCATTGCTGTTTATAGTTCAGGTGAAATCATTGAATAGTCAAGCAACTGAATGTTTTAAGATGAGAAATTAAAACTTAAAAATAATTCTCTACTTGGCTCTTAAAATTGTACAATTGTATCCTATAAATTCTAGCTATTTTAACTATTAACTGAAAGATTGTTTGGAAAATATTTGAAAATAGAAACACTGTTAAAAAAACACATCCATAAAAACAAATGAAAAGCCAGTTTCATTAACCCAGTCATTACTAATAATCATCTCTCTTTCACTTCATGTCTGCCAGACACACTGACCTCCATGTGGAGGAGAATCAGTTCAAACTGGAATGTGGAATTCAATGAGAATTCACTGCACTGGTTCTCAGTGTTCTCTGATATATTCTCAATACGCAAAGCTGCCCTTATGAAAGGTATAGCGCTATGCTGCCTGTGAGAATTGAGCAAAACTCATATCATTGTTCTTAAATGGAACTTCTTGTTATCTGGGTTTCTGCTGACATTGGTAAAGTGAAGAAGAAACGCAGATGTTAACTATTAATGTGCTGTGTCTCACACCATGCATCATGCTAGGGTAATAAGACCAGATTTGGGCAAGGAAATTACATAAGCTAGCTCTATATCTGTGCTGTATGAAGTAATTTATTTGCTTAGAAACTAACATCTCTGTGCCATGCCGGCTCAAACAAAGCCAAGACCTCCGATGCCATGAAAGCTCAGCTTGGCTCAGAAGTAAATAACTACACTGATGCCAGCTCAGAACAACTTGTATGTGAGATCACTGATACATCACCTTTGATTTGCTTTGTTCCTGTTTGCATTTTTATTCCTGAATAAACTATTTCTGATTAACTTTACCTGAAGAAGATTAATTATTTTAAGAAGAAATCAAACCTCTTACAATGGTTAACCATAGTAAATATTTATTATGGTATATCATGGTATTCCCATGGTAGAGTATAGTAAAGCAGTGAAAGCATGTTAAAGCCATGGGAAAAGTGTGAAAACACTATGATAAATTCACCATGGTAAACTTGCATTCGGTGCACGTATTGCTTCTATTGTTGTTTGCCATGTTCAGGTGCAGCTTCTGTTTTTATTGTGTTGAATGCTGCTATTATGTCTGCTATTGCTTTGATCACTCTCTTTACTGCATCGGCTGGGTCTGATGCTTCTGATCCAATTGACCCTCCAACTACTACCCCTATTATCCCTCCTGCCACCACTCCTGCCCCACCTGCAATACATGCTAGCCCCTCCCAATAAGATCCCTAAACCAGCTCCCACTGCTGCTCCTGTCAGTATGGTAAATGCCTTAATGAAACTGTTGGACTTTTCGATCTTTTCTCTGCTTATTCCCTTACTAACCCGCTCTTCTGTGATCACTGCTTCTGCCAGCTGGTATATCTCATCAGTGTAATGGCTGCCTCCGTTCACAGCCACCATGCTCTCTATTTTCTCCAGTAGCTCAGTGACCTGGGTGGGATTCTCCTCCTTGTTATTGAAGGCGTGACACCCCCCACACTTTTTAACCAGCTCCTGGAGCTCCTTGCTGCCTCTCTCAAGGTACTCCTCGATAGTCTTGTCCTTTTTTAGTTCATTCGCTCTAGTGAAGAGAATGATGGTAAACCTCATAACTTCCTCACTAAACATCTTCTGGATTTCCTGCACTGTTTCGCGCTTGTGCTCCGTGTATGGACCTAACGGCATCACCAGGAGGAAAGCGTGTGGTCCCGGGGAGCACAGGGAGATGCATCTCCCAATCTCCTGTTTAACCTCGTCTTCAGAGAGATCTGTGTTGAAGATTCCAGGAGTGTCGATCACAGAAACCTTTCTCCCAGCAACGACAGCTGTTTCCTTCTTACACTCCCTTGTTGTTGAGGAGGCGCTGATTTTAGATTCAAACCTCTTACTGCCCAGGATGGTGTTTCCAGAGGCACTCTTCCCATCTCCTGTCTTCCCAAGCAGCACCAGCCTCAGCTCAGAGGACCTGCCCTGGTCCTGCCCCTGCTTACTAGACGCTGCAAAACAAAAAGAGCTGATTACTTCCTGTGGCAAGGATGGCTTTGAGTGGCCTTGGTGGTGACGTCAGCATCCAGGAAGCAGCACAAAACAAACAGAGGTACGGGGCTTAAACTGCAGCAGCAGTATATTTATTAAATCTTTAAATAAAACACTTTGACAAAAACACAAAAGAAAAGGGCAGGTTGGCCAAAACAAAGACTAACTGTAGATTTCAAAAACGAGTACATTTGAATCTCACAATCGTGGTAGCATTCTCTCTCGCCGCTCTACTGTCATTTTCCTAAGCTCTCCTCCTTTATGAGCCCGAGCGGGTCCTTTTGTATTCTGTGCCTGGAGCCTTAATTACCCATTAATCAAACAATTACCTTTTTAAGGCTCCAGCCACATTCCCACAAGCTTTATAGGGATGGGGATTTACCCCATCCATGCCAACTAAACACTATAAGACCAGCTTTTTCACTGGTCTCAAATAATAAATAAGAATGATGGATGTTTTTGTCCGCCCACATATGAACATAATATAATAATCACAATAATGATAATACAAATGAAAATAATGTTAATACATAAAAGGGGTGGGCACCCTGTCACACTTCCCCACAGAGATGAGAGGCCTGGGTTTGAAATAGTGGCGTAACGATTCACCGGCACAGAATAGGTAGATCCGGTTCAAACGGTACATCATCAACCATACCAGTACAAAACAATACAAATACTCAGAGGGACTGGGTTGGGACAGACCCTGCAGTAAAGAACAACAGCGACAGGTCATAATCCAGACTTCACAGGTATAACTATTAATACGACCGTCTCTCTATTTCTTTCAGGTGTGTCTTTGAAAAGAGGAAGGTATTCATATTGCTGTGTGGTGCACAGTCAGTGTGGCTGCCTGATTAAACAGAAACAATCCTAATCAGTAGACTCTGTGCTCTTGATTAGGATGCCTGATTCAAGGGACATTTCTTTGTTTAATCACACAATGACCTTTCACTTCTACTCTTTTCTTACTATAGACCAGTGGGATGTGACAGCAGGGTTGAATTTTGGATTCAGTTAGGATTCTGCAGGCACAGATACTGCCAGGTGGATTCTGATAGACAGAAATAGCTTCTTATTAAATTAATATACTATATCATAGTATGTTGTTTTTATTTTGTTTAAATAAGTAACACATCAGATTTGTAAACGATATGTGTGAAATGCATTGTACAATTAAAACTCGTTTTAATGTTGTGTAGCAGTAGTAGATAGCCGTTTTTAACTATGTACTGCAGGGAAATCATTCAAAGGTATTCTATTTTTTTTTTTTTTTTACGGCAGTAGCACAGTACGTTTCATCTTAACTAAAAATCCACAACACATACTTTTGTTGTAATTGGAATGATTAACAAGTCCGTTTTGTAAAGTGAAAAATATTACAGGTCAGTCAGTCATGATAGTGACTTCAGAGATAACAACTGCTACGAAAGCAAACATCACAGCGTATTAACCCAAAATCTTCATTTTGGCTCCACGCCTCCCGCTTAAGTCAATGGTAATTGCAGCAGGTAGCTCATGTGTAGGACTTCATATACGTCACACGCCGATGATAGCCAAGTGGTACCGAAAAATATGCATATTTGATGTGTAGTTTTGCCCCATTTTTCGGGCTGTTTGAAAAAAAATGTTGACATGATTTTATAATAGACCCTAAACTTTACATTTCTGAAAAAAACGAAAACGTTTCACACATCCTTTTAATCAACCTGTATTGACAGAATTATTAACTAATAATACTTTGTTTGTCACAAAACGTATTATTGTTTTTTTGTTTGTTTTGTTTTTTTGTAGGTAAAAGTGGGCACTATATTGATTTCAAAAGTGGGTTCAACCCTATCGGCGGGAGATCCTAGTCAAGGGCGCGGGAAGCAGGGGTGCTTGCCGAGGGAGAAGGGCTGGGCCGGTGCGACCCGCAGTTGTCGTTAACTTTTCATTATTGTTATTAACATCACCAGGGAATTTCATTATCTTTACTTTATGAATGACCATTTCCGCAGACATGATTCAACTATCAACCAATTAGTATTGCCGTCTGGGTTTCAACCAATTAATGTTAGGCATTGAAATGCAAGGGCGGGCATTCATAGCTTACTCGACCTATCACTGATAGTATCAGCACCATGCGCTGTCATGTAAGACAGCGTTTACTGTGCTAACAGCTGGTTTCGCTATGATAACTGTGCTTAACAACGTCGGAGGGCATTAAAAGTCAATCTCAGTAACTTCCAGAAACACATTTAAAACAGTAGAGAATAAAGGATTAACTTTTAACCTATGTCAATACATTTCTCAATAAACAAACCATTAAACTGCCTGTGCGTTTCTTTTTACTATAGTAAGACCAAACGTTCTGTATGCCATTTTTAATGGAATTAAACCAAAGAAGAAATCTTCAAAACTCTGTATTTTTAGTGCTTCTCTGTCATGTACTTTTTTGATTGGCTTTGTAACTATTACAGCTAGGCAACGTGCCTCACTGCCATACAAAAGCGCACAGTCATTTCCAGTTGCACTATTTGGAATTCGTGTTAGTTTTTTTTTTTTTTTTAGTAGCTAATGGCTTTCTGTAAGTGACATTTGATGTTTTCGGTAAGAACTCAATAAGGGACATTCAGTCATTAAGGAAGACCCTTTCATTTTAAATGTTTTGTTTATTTTATTTTTAAAATTGTAACCTACAGTATTCGTTGCCTTTTTAATGGTGGGTGTAGTTGTTTTGAACCAAAATATGAAGAAACATTTATTAATTGTTGTTAATAGACCAAAGTTTGAGATGCCTTAAAATTGGTTACGCAGCACAATGAGTCAAAGACTCCCACATCTTGTCTCTTGTCATATTGTTTCTATAGCTGTTGCAAACATTTACGTGCTGCTCGTTTTTGAATAGGCTACAATGTAGCCGCTACATATTGCAAACAATACACTGCAATGGTATACAATTGTTCAGTTTGTGAAGTGTGTCTTAGAAGAACTCAGATTAATTGTAGTAATTTAGACTAATCATACTAAAAGTTTTAATTTAATGTGTTTTGATGATTTCTGTGACTTGTATAACCTGAATAATGATATTATATGGAGTTTAAAGTTAACAAAGTATTAAATTTACAATGTTAAACTAACACACTGGAATGTGCTCAAGGTCAGCAGCCCTGTTCTCAGAGAAGTGCATGAGTCAGCGACATAAGAATAGGGCACTGTCTCAAAATGATAATATTTTGAGACAGCGATAATTCCTCCTCAATGTTGCCAAGGTCAGCAGCCCTGTTTTCAGATATAAGGAACTGTTGACCTAGTGTTTTTTGAGCCTTCTTTGCGGTTGCTTGCAGAGTCTGTGACACTCTGTTGAATGCTCCAGTTTGCAAACTAATAAAGTGTGAGTTTGTTCCAACTTGTCTCTGCTCTATTGTTTTCAGTACAGGACCGGGGTCTGCAGCATTGTATGCAGAAAATTCCACGACAAGTGACATAACGTGTGGAACAGAATTAAAGCGTTACAGTGCCGAAGATGAATATATTGTATTTGTATATCAGTATTTTAATAAGACATCTAAGCAGGTCGTTGCATTGTATTTATGTAACATCTGTTTTGCAGCGTAGTTATTAATGCGTTGTCTTGTTGCTTTTTAATGTTAGGCTACAGAAAAAGTACATTTTTACTATTTTATGTCACTGTGTTATTCCTTATAAAACTCACTTGTTTGGTCTGTGCATATGATTATGAAATGCACAAAAATGACTATTTTCTATGCATTTAAAACCATTTAAAAATACCCCCAACCCCTCTTTTCAGCACCCCCAGTTTGAAATTCGTTCCCGCGCCTCTGATCCTAGTTTGATTTACAAGTGTTTTTATTTTATTTGTAAGACATGCATTGGAGAATATATATATATATATATATATATATATATATATATATATATATATATATATATATATATATATATATATATATATATATATATATATATATATATATATATATATATATATATATATATATATATATATATATATATATATATATATATATATTCTTACCAGCGAGTCCAGTTGATGTTCCTTTACCTGTTGAAGCCATTGACCCTGCTGTACCTGTGCTGGTGATGTAATAAACACTAATCGGGTGTTTGTACTGAGTATGTAGGAATCTGAAGCCAGTGTCCCGCCTACACGGGAAGTGTACTTAGGCACTGCTGGCACTCGGTATTTTATTATCAAGTTTTAGTGGTTTCAGGATCCTTAACCCTTTAAAAAGGTTTTGATATCACTCCAACGAAAACTTCATTGCATATATGTGAAACTGGACTAATATCAACAGCTCGGTGTCGTGGGAAGTTGTTTGTTTGAAATGTTCTGTAGCAGCCAACACAGGAAACACAACCCAGTCTTGAAGGATTCAGAAATCATTTCTTTATTAGGAACAGAAAAAAAAGTTAGCATAAAATAAAGTGTTTCATATAACATCAGTTTGAAATGTGATATATTTCATATTGTTGTGCATATATGGGTGTACATGGATATAATTTTGAATGCATTCTAAGCTTTTTCAGAATGTTCTTATTTGCCTACACTGATATATAAAAGCAAAAAAGAACCCTTCATCTCTAAATCCTGACTGCCTACAGTCGTCCATTCTTCACATAAAGAACCCAGATAATCTCAACAATAGAGATGGAAAGATAGACAGGAAAGATATGTGTTCTCTGAAAGCTGTTAAAGAAGCACCTGTAAATGAGGCTGTTTTTAACCAAGACCAGGGCAATGAGGCAGTTTCTTCAAAGTGTTACCGGTGCAGTTTAATGTGATTGTAATTTTTTTTTTTTATCAGTCATGTATTTTCATTTTAAAACATGATCTCTGGTACTGCACTCGGTTAAAGAAATCTTGTGCGTGACATACAGAACACAGAGAAAAAAAAACTAAATAGGCCCTGTGTGGGGAATTCTGAAGTCATGCGCAGCTCAGAAATGTCACGAGTTTCATAAAATTATACAGAGAAGTACTGTGATGGTACCAGGGACTCCATAAACACTGCGACTCTGAACACCTCACTCAGGTGTTCAGAGGGAGCTCCATGGGAGCCCCATGCAAAACTCAATTCCGAGGCCCCTACCAGGGCTGCTGAACCAGTGTATTTAAATGTGCGTGATTTCACATGTTTGAAGCTTTTTGAGTATTCTGACATCCTATCTAAACAATTCTGCTTTAGTGGTTATTTTTTTCGCATTAACAGTATTGGATGGAAATCAGTTTTGCATTACAGATTCGTGTGTTGCTTGTTTATTTTTCTCTGTTTGTCCTTGTTTACTAAAGAATAAGTAAAAACCAAAACACGTTTGCATTACAGTGGGGTTATACAATAAGTTTAAAGTGATTGTGACAACTGTTTATTATTATTATTATTATTATTATTATTATTATTATTATTATTATTATTATTATTATTATTATTATTATTATTATTATTATTATTATTTTAAGATGTTTAGTGTGCTTTAAGTAAAAATAACATTTTTTTCCGAGCTGCAATTAAGTGGATTTAACTTTATTCCATTGTATTTGTTTTGATAACAGCGTTAGATGCTCTTTTGTTTTTGCAATACAAATGATTGCTTTGCTTGTTTATTTTACATTGTTAACTAATGTGCACGTTATAAAAACAAAATAACCATTTTTGTGTTAATATAAAACTGCTACATGCTTGTAACAGGGGAGACCGGGACTGACTATCTGACACATGCGTATTACTACCTGTATTGGTAAACACCGTGGTTCTGGTTACTGTTGTCAGTATCCAGTCCACGGACAACAGCGCCATCTACTGGACGAAATAAATCAGTGCGCCTGAGCGGCGTTACAAATAAAGTACTGTCTCCTTGTGTCGGTGAATTGCCCACCACCCTTCCACAATGCTATTTCCCTGCTAACACACAACGTTGCTGGAAGGTTGTTGTTTGATTACTGTATGTCGTTGTTACAATGGTGTTAGCTGGCTTGTTAAGTATAGCTGCAGTATTTGAGAGTTTACATACGCTGGTCTCCAACAGACGCCGGGTCTGCTGGGAAATATTGCAACTAAACCCAACAGTTTAATATTGCATAAATACTGGGTCTGTTTATTTTGAGTAGGTGGACAGACAACTGATTTTAAACTTCAAACGAAAAGCTTTATTGCAGGTTTCAACTCGCATTTAAAAAACATACCGTGCATGCAAATCTCTGCCTCTCCCCCTCTTGCGACACCTTGAATCGTAGCACTAATATTATTAAGCAAGATAATAAATCAACACTATCTGATAACTGCTAACCACAGGTAGTGCCTACTGTAAAACAAGAACATTTTACGAGCAATAATTTTTTGCGCATTTTGCGTTTATTAATTAATGTGCCATGAAATATATCTGAAACAAAAACACATTGAAAATGTGAAAAACATGCCAAGTTATAAAAAGTGCCCAGCCATTTAAAATAGAGATAAAAAATACAAGCCAAGTTTCAAGAAACCATTGGGGCAACCTTACCCAGCACAAAGCAAACAGGCACAACTCTCAAAGCATTGGGGGACAAGGTTGCCCCAATTGTTTCTATTAACTTGGCTTGTGTTTTTTAAGCACAATAAAATCAAAAACACAAGCCAAGTTAGAAGAAATTCTCCTGATATTTATCTACCTATATAGTGAGAATATCTAACTACCTGTTTCTATTTCTGTCTCTCTATCTCTCTATTTATAATTATTTTTATTTATTGATTGGTTGATTATAAGTAATGGTTTACATTTGGTACATGAACTATGAGAAGGAATTATACAAGGCACTTCAAATGAGACTCTTTTAAAATGAAACACGATAATTCTAGTTCTTTTTAAACTGTGGTTCCTTGAAATTCCTCTCAATGAGTATTGACAATATCTGAAAAGACAGCAGGATATGTGTCTGAGAGTCAGAGAAATCCCAGTAACATGAAGCAGCTCAGAGATAGGTAGAGGACTGGTGGAATGGGGGGCAGGTGTCTGTCTGTGCAGGGAACACAAGCAGCACACATCAATCACACATGTTTATTTATTAAGTTTTAATATAATTGAAAGAACAGTGAAGATATTAACACTCTTAAATTGTACTGTAAAGCAGAATACAAAGTTCATTTTTAACAAAACCGTGCTAATAATAATAATAATAATCAGAAAAAGACATGCACATGTTTACTAATAGCCCCCATGAAAATGATGAGATGAAATATACGGCACATTTACACTAGGGATGAAACGATATTAAAGTTCCATGATATGGATAGTTGTGAGCCCACTCTTTCACGATACACTGATTATCACGATAGTAGCAGATGTTTTTCATCTACTTTTTAACTGAATGAAAAGAAAAAAGTAACTGAAGTTGTGTTTTTTTTCTCTGTGGGATATGGTCTGCAACACAAGGAAGCTACAGACCTTAAAGAGCTGGACTCTAGCAAGAAGGAAAAAATACTAGCACACAGGCGGAAGAAAAATAATCTCAATTAAATGTTCCTTGTATTACCATTATTAACAGTTACAAAAAAATGACCTTCATTTAAGTCTGTCAAAATGGGACTGCAAGCTTTTTTCTTCCTTATGCTTTATTTACAAATTGTATTTATTTATTTAAATGTACTTTGGAACAATACATAATCCAGTAACAAAAACCTGTTCAAATAACGTTAAGGTTGCAGATCAAAACCACAAGTCAGGAAATTGGATATTCAAGTTGCACTCAACCTTAACTCGCCCCTGTTATGCCTTGGTGGAGCATTTGTCATGTGACTAGGTATGTCAACATTGATGTCATTACTGATGTCATGTATGACGTCATATCTGTCATATCATATTTGAGCTGCTCAAAATTGGGGCTTATAATGGAAAGCACATTGCAACCTTAACATAGAGGTGCGACCGCGCCTCTATAATACAAAATATGTTTTCTGTAAGACACACACTAGTAATATACTGCTAACTATTCTCAATTATTTTTCAAATAGTCTGCGAAATAAATACTGTACATTATTTTGTACTATACAGCCTGTCAATATGGAACAGAGCAGTATGGGCATGACGTTCTTTATGCATATACAGTAGTTAGCTTCCTCCTTTAAAAAAAATATATATATATAATTTAAGAAAATACATTTCAATAGCGTTATTGACTTTATCCCAGGTAGCCTGTTTTTCTGGTGGCATAATAGCCTATAACATGTACATTTTAATTATTAACTTAATGGAATTATATACTGTTTATAATAACTGAACTTTTTTTACTGATCTCTTCCCGAATTTCAAAAGCAGTGCAATTGCATTATTATTATTATTATTATTATTTATTTCTTAGCAGACGCCCTTATCCAGGGCGACTTACAATTGTAAGCAAATACATTTCAAGTGTTACAGTACAGGTAATACAATAAGAGCAAGATAAATACAATGACAAGTTCAAGCAAGTACAAGTGTTTCAAAATACAATTCAATAATACAGCAGATAAGTGACAGTGATAGTTACATCAAGATATGATTAAATACCAAATACTACAGTTTAAACACATGGCAGATTACAGTACTCTGAAGTACAGGATTAAATGCAGTAAAATAGGGGGCAGGTAAGAGTAAGTAAAGCAAATTTAAGGAAAGGTGAAAGTGTCCCAGGGGGAAACAGAGGAGTTCTACAGGTGCTGTCTGAAGAGGTGAGTCTTAAGGAGGCGCGGAATGTGGTCAGGGACTGGCGGTCCTGACATCTGTAGGTATACAGATGTATACTATGTATACTATGTTTAAATTTACATGAACTCAACACATTTTTATAACTGTTTAGTTTGCATTTTACTGCATCACAAACTAAGTCTGCTGCAGCCAGATTCAGGTGAAATGCGGAGGGGGTGGGGTGGTAGATAAATTAGCCTTGCTTGTGCAGGCTAGTGCAGTTTCGGAATGATGGCAAAGAAATTAATGGAAGCTGTATTTTTGTATAACACGGGACAAATTCAAGTATAAATAAAATGGTGGCTCCCGAGTGGTGCATCTGGCAAAGGCGGTCCGCATGGAGTGCAGGATGTGCCCTATAGCCTGGATGTCGCTGCTTTGAGTCCAGGCTATTCCACTGCGGCGCACAATTGGCCGAGAGTTGCCCAGGTGGGGAGGGCTTAGGTTGGCCAGGGTGTTCTCGGCTCACCGCACACCAGCAACCCCTGTAGTCTGGCCGGGAGCCTGCGGGCTTGCCTGTAAGCTGCCCAGAGCTGCATTGTCCTCCGACGCTGTACCTGTGAGGTGGCTACATAAATAAAATGGGAATCTGTTCCAGGAACAATTGTGGCGACAATTGAATGTGGGACAGTATAGGAGGGCGCTGCACTAAAAATAAAAAATAAATTAAAAGAAACAATGTTATTGAAGTTACCTTGCTTGTTGACCACTGATGTCTTTTATTTCCACCGGTGGTAAGTACGTAAAGGCATGTTTGAAGTTCCTGCTTTCTTTGTCATATTCTGCGGATTGGATGTACATCCTATGGTATTTCCCTGCTATATATATTTTTGTAGTCAAAGTACACACCGATGATTTTACCCTTATTTGGAGAGAAAAGCATCTGTTCTGCTTCCAGCCATGTTGAGTGAGTATATGACTATTCTACGATTTTCAAATATTTGAAAAATGTTCACGATTATTGTGAATGTTCGTAATTACGATATACTATACTATCCAAAAATCGTTTCACCCCTAATTATCCGTTTCGCATCCAACCCTGGGTCGAGTCGCCACGGGCGGCGGGGTGGCTCGCCCTGAGTTCAGCCCTGCCTGCATTCACCTTTGCCTTGCTGTACAGTCTACGGGGTGAGATTTCACACTACATATTTTCATGCCAGGGTGAACACAGAAGCGGAAGTAATGTTTTGTGCTGCTGCCATGCGCGTTTTCAACCCGAGGCGAGTGGAAGACTGTTGCATTCACATTTCATTTTTCAACCAGAGATGAATGTTTCACCCTGGGTTGAAAATTCTTAACCCTAGTTCGGTCCGGGGTGATTTCGACCCGGGTTGACAGTTTCGCCCCGGGTTGAAACTGGCAGTGTGAATGTGCTTGCCTGTTCGACCCAGGGTCGCCCCAGGTCAAGCAGGCAGGTGTGAAAAGCCCTAATGACACAAAACAATGTTACATTTTATCATGTTGCTGAAAGCTGAAATGCAATTATGTTAAACTTCAAACTGAGCAATGCACCAAAATCAATGTAAACCAGAAGCAAAGATCAAGCTGTATCATTTCTGTTTATAGTTCAGGTGAAATCATTGAATAGTCAAATTACTGAAAGTTTAAAGCTGCTAATAATTCACTACCTAGGTCCTGGCTCGCAAAAGTGGATAACTGTATTCAAATTCTAGCTGTATATTAGAAAATAGAAAATTGTATTTACAAACACAGACACATCGGGGCACAACCACATATCTCCTCCTGCTCTTGACTGATCGCTGTTTATGCCTGCTGGTACATCTCATCAGTGTAGTGGCTGCCTCCGTTCTTAGCCACCATGCTCTCTATTTTCTCCAGTAGCTCAGTGACCTGGGTGGGATTCTCCTCCTTGTTATTGAAGGCGTGACACCCCCCACACTTTGAAACCAGCTCCTGGAGCTCCTGGCTGCTCTTAAGGTACTTCTTGATAGTCATGCCCTTTTCGAGATCATCCGCTCTGGTGAACTGAATGAGGGTGAACCTCATAACTTTCCCACTAAACATCTTCTGGATTTCCTGCACTATTTCCTTCTCTTGTTTTGTGTATGGACCCAACGGCATCACCAGGAGGAAAGCGTGGGGTCCCGGGGAGGACAGGGAGATGCATCTCCCAATCTCCAGTTTAACATCGTCTTTAGAGAGATCTGTGTGAAAAAATCCTGGAGTGTCGACCACAGAAACGTGTCTCCCAGCAACTACAGCTGTTTTCTTCATGCACTCCTTTGTTAATGAGGAGGAGCTGGCATCAGATTGAAACTCTTCACTGCCCAGGATGGTGTTTCCAGAGGCACTCATCCCGTCCCCTGCCCTCCCAAGCAGCACCACCCTCAGCTCAGAGGACCTGCCCTGGACTTGCTTACTGGATGCTGCAAAACAAAAAAGAGTTGATTACTTCCCTCCAGAGATGAGAGGCCTGGGTTTGAAATAGTGCTGTAACAATTCACCGGTACAGAATAGGTAGGTTCAGTTCCAACGATGCGTCATCAACCATACCAGTACAAAGCAGTGTGCAGTAGTGGCGAGGGAGCAGTGTGCAGTAGTGGCGAGGGAGCAGTGTGCAGTAGTGGCGAGGGAGCAGTGTGCAGTAGTGGCGAGGGAGCAGTGTGCAGTAGTGGTGAGGGAGCAGTGTGCAGTAGTGGCGAGGGAGCAGTGTGGAGCAGTGGTGAGGGAGCAGTGTGCAGTAGTGGTGAGGGAGCAGTGTGGAGTAGTGTTGAGGGAGCAGTGTGGAGTAGTGTTGAGGGAGCAGTGTGCAGTACCGGTGAGAGAGCAGTGTGCAGTAGTGGCGAGGGAGCAGTGTGCAGTAGTGGCGAGGGAGCAGTGTGCAGTAGTGGCGAGGGAGCAGTGTGCAGTAGTGGTGAGGGAGCAGTGTGGAGCAGTGGTGAGGGAGCAGTGTGCAGTAGTGGTGAGGGAGCAGTGTGGAGCAGTGTTGAGAGAGCAGTGTGGAGTAGTTGTGAGGAATCCTGACCTGAGGGTTGTGGGTTCAAATCACAGGTGGGAGTGGGACACTGCTGTTGGTGTACCCTTGAGCAAGGTACTTTACCCAGATTGCTCCAGTAAAACTCAACTGTATAAATGACCTCTTTTACACCTGCTTGGGAGGGTTTACACTAGCAAGATATCTGACCCGTACCGTGAAACTCCAGCGTTGCAACATATCTGAATCTGGCTCGGGGCCGAAGCAGGCTGTAGGCAGGGTTACTGCATTTCGTTATTATGTCAGTCAGCATTCATGACTGAAAACAAGTGGTGCTACAGGGTTTAAGTTCAAATCACTACTTTATATATTTTGTGATGACAGGATATGTAGAATCGTAAGCAATCCTGTGTTAATTATTTTGTGACACAGTGTAACTTTGTTTGCAGCTCACAGGAAAGCTTTCGGCACTGTCCTTAATTTTACCATTACGACAGTGTGTCACTTTAACCATGCCATGTAATACCTAATTTATTTAAAAAACATAAAGTTTGCAAGTCTGTTAATGGATTTAAAAATAATAATAATTAGAAGAGACATGTTTGTGTTACAGAAACAGCACTTTTAATCACAGTTCACCTAGAATCTCACACTGCAGCTGTGTAAAATGCAACTACATGCAATTGTATGATAAAATGAATGTTACATAGGGTCAGATCTTTTCATAAAGACTGTAATAAGCCAGTTGATGTATTTTAGCAACTGATCTCACCTTTTAATTTTATACACTTCTTTTCATGACTACATTAATAAAAACAAAGCAAAATACATTCTTGATAAGTTTTCTTATCAAGTTCAAATTCACAATATCAAAGAGAAGCAACTTCTTGTGTTTTTTGTTGTATTGTGATATGTATCTGTAGCAGGGTGAGGTCTGTGCTGGCTATCTGATGCATGCATGATCCTGCACGGGGGATCCACCTGTCAATCATGGCAATGACACAGAGAGATTGGGTGAGGGTGTGTCATCTCTCTCTTGCTCGAGATGTGGGTCTTGGGTCTTGCCCTTTCTAGGAGAAACAACAGTGGGAGCTCTGTTTGGAAACCTGGATTACAAATCATAACAGAATGTCAGTGTCTGGAAAAAGAGAGGTGCAAGCAAGCCCGGCGGAAGAAGACAGCCGCTGCACAGTATCAGTGTCTTTGTTTCTACCGACCCCTAGTGGGAGGTTATTAGTTTAGCTGGGGAAAGTCTGGGCAACCCTGTGAGTGTTAGTGAGGGACCAGCAAAGTGTCTCTGAAACCCGAGCCGTACCTGATAGTAGTGGTTATGGACGCTGCAAGAAGCAGCACCTTTTGTTTGTAGTTTTATAAACAGTGTTTATTTTCTCTTTGCTTTCACCTTTTGTTTGAATAATATTTTTAGCACCTGTGAGTGCAACAGACTGTGTCGATCCCTACAATTGTTGGTAACCTTCTGGGACTGTGTATAATAAAGTCTTACCGTTGCGGTATTGAAGCCACGGCACAAGAGTGCCACCTTGTGGAATAAAGAAAAGTGCACCCCAGTGGTGTTTCAAATAAACTTTCTGACTCCTATGTTCAGTGAATTCCCCACACCCTCCCACAGTATCGTTTTGCTACCTGAATATCAAGGCACATATCTAATCATTGTGAACCTGAAGATACTCACCATTAGTTTGAAACAAGTACATCCGCTTGATAGGAATTCTTTTTTTTTAAATGTTTCATGCAAGTTCTGTAACAAACCCGGATAGTGGTGAAACTAGTTCTACCAAAGCTAAACCCAGAGGGAGGTTTATTATGCATGTTAGGAGAATATTACATTTTATTTGGCTGGTGCTTTTATCCAAAGCGACTTACAGGGGTTACAGTTTTTTTTTTACATACAAATTCTGGTACCCATTATACCAGTGCTTTTCAACCTTTTCATCTCAAGTACCAGTGATTCAGTAGGGACCATCTGCTGTGCCAGCAACTGTGTGCAATCTTAAATGGCTGTTGTAAAACACAGTTCTTAATGTAGACCTTACAAAAATTGCTGAAGTTGCTACGACTTTCTGTAATTATTTGAAGATTTTGCCACAAACTTCTTAGGATCACCATTAGTTACTTGAAAAGTTCATAACGAATGCCCTCTCATCATGATTTCTCAGACTTGCTAAGTCATTTTTCTTTGTGTGTGGTTCAGTGGTACAAACAGATTGATACATTGTGATAGAGATATTGTGTTTGGGAAAACACATGGTCATAAATACAACTGCTGCATACCAGCTGCAAGCCTGCATTATAGAGTTGGGTTTTACTGGAGCCCACCTGGGATTTGAACCCACAACCCTCTGGTTAGGAGTCCCGATCCCTAACCACTACTCCACACTGCCACCCTACAATTTAAAAATAAGGAATTTAAACATAAAAAGTTCAGTAAAGCACTGAGTTAAACTAAAACGTCAGTGTAAGTGCACCTCCCAATTAAGGACACTATTTGAGGTTCCTTGATGGACTGTTCTAATACAAATGGAAACTAACTGTACACTGTCAAGCAGGGTTAACATTTTGTATAATATACAAAGTAAAATAAGATGAATTTGTCTGTAAATAGTCAAATGTACTGTGGCTGTTTATTAAGTAGTAATAATAATAATAATAATAATAATAATAATAATAATAATAATAATTCTGATCTATTCTTTCTTACACAAGTTATAATTACAAATTAAGAAACTCACCCATTTTCAGGAAAATTGTCGTCTTTTTTTGCAATTTCTTCAGCTTTGAACCGGAATAGAAGTCTGCTTTTTGCTTAATGCACCCGAGTTATACACTTTGAAAACTTCTATCAGTTTGTTTTATAATCCTGTAAGACTAGTTCACAATTCCATCACTAACAGCAGAATACATATTTGATTTGCTCTGAACACAAACACTGGCTGTAACTGCCTGGAGGGCGAGGCAGCATCCCTATGTTCCTGAGCTCTGACCAATTTGCATGTATGTCACTAAGCACTTTTAATATTTTATTTTGCAGTTGTTATTTTTGTTTCTCCACATAGTAGTCATTGCAATCGTTCATTAAATTATGGCTGCCGTAGTTGCATTGTATTGTGTACATTAAAGAGCAACTATTGGGTTTTTTAAAAATTGAGTTATCGTTCCTACGTGCTGCAACAGCTGTTTAAGTACCATACCTGCAATTGTAACCTTCATAGTTAACATTCTGACATTCTGAACCATTTGTGTGGAATATTGTAGGTTTTTTTGCATTTCCAGGAGAAATCACACGATGGGAACTCCCATCCATGGCCAACAGTGGAATAGCCTGGACTTGAACTGGTGAACTCCAGGCTTTTGGGCACATCCTGCACTCGCATGGAGTGCCTTTACTAGATGCGCCATTCGGGAGCCCCATAAATTCTATGACTATTTAACTATTAACTGAATGAGCCTTAGGAAAATATTCGAAAATATTCGAAAATGTTGGATATGTAGAAAATAGAATGATTGTTAGATAAGGCCTTTAATGGATTAAATACTCATGTGTTGGTCACTCTGTTTATTGCAGCAGAGAGGAGCAGCAACTGGCTGTGGTTGAGAGGAGAGATTCTGGCTGGGGATCTCAAGCACAATAGAAAGAAAGAAACGCTGATGTACAGGTAAGTAAGCTGGGCTGGGTTGAGTGGGGGACGGAGGGGTGATGCTGGGACACCAGAATCACCGTCGAGCCCTCTTGAGGTGTCGTGGGCTAGTCGACGAAACACCGAGGATGGAAGGTGCCCACTTGAAGACCCCAGAGATGTACCCTACTTAGCTCAATCCAGACGGTTGTCATGCTGATGCGCTGGGGAGACCGCACTGTGGTTGATCCCCGAGCCAGCATCGCAGCCATTGTGTGTGCTGATGCGCTACGGAGGCAAAATAAGCTGATTCCTGGAGCCAGCATTACACTTCAGCCATCAACACCTGACAGAAGGATATCTACATCATCATATGGAAGGAAGCGCAAATGGATGGAGCGCAAATGGATGGAGACACATATGGATCACATTAGTTTACTGTAAAGCTACGTCTTAGTTGGTGCTGATCTTGGCGAGAGCCAAGTTCAAATCAGCATGAAGTTTTAACATCTACTCTCATAATGGAATTCATGAAGATCTGGATGCGTCCAGTGACTGCTGTGAATAGTGCAGCTGGCAACAAGGGAAAGACCTTGTGACAGCCTGGAGAGACAGCTGACAGGAGGAAAGAGACCCCATTGGGGCTGGCAAGACTTAACTATCCTTGTTAGCAGTATCCAGCTCTGTGTTTTCAGGATGCTAGAGACACCCGCTCAAGGCTTCTAAGAAATTAAAGAGAAAAATACCCTAGAATCTGCGAGAGCGGGGCGGAAGATGACTCAACGTTGGACAACATGGTTAACAACTTAGGAACGGAAACGGATATGAGAATGGAGAATACTTCACAAAAGACTAGTTCAAGATCTACAGTTAGAAAAGACATGGAATGCCAGGTTTATGTCTGTGGCTGAGCAAGGCGACAACGGTCAGTGGTTTGAAGATTCATCAAGGGAGAATGACATGCTTGAGGGAAAAGGGACAAGGGCCTCACATTGATCAGTATTTCTTACGAAGTCAGTCAAGTCAGTCACCTGTGTTGAAAACTGGAAGGAAGTGGGCGGCAAAGAAAGCCGTGGAAGATGGAAAAGGGGGTCTTGGTCTCAGTTCAGCTCCTCCTACGTGGCACAAGGCAGCTCCAGCTCAATGGAGGAAGCTGGTAGTCAACGCGGTGCAAAAGCAGGAGGAGAGGATGAGGTGCGTAAAGGCCGTTTCCCAGGCCAAGCAGGGAGAATGGATGAGATGGGAGAGTGTGGAACACGCAAGATCGGCTGGCAAGACCTATGGTCAATGGAACAGAGCAGGATCAGTTTTCTCATCAGATCAACATATGATGTTCTCCCATCACCACAGAACCTAAACCTCTGGGTAGGAGAGGATCCCTCATGTCCTTTGTGTTCATCACCTTCAACATTAAGGCACATTTTGACAGGATGCAAGGTGGGTATTAGTCAAGGACGGTTTACTTGGCGTCAGGACCAGGTGCTGCATTGTTTGGCCTTAGCATTGGAAGACAAGACTAACATGACCAATAAGTTGCCACCAGTTCCATCAAAACATTACACACAAAAGACAACATTCCTCCACCCAGGAGAGCAACCACCAAGAAAAGGTGTTAAAACCAATCCTCGCCCAGGACAACTGGAAGCTGCTAGTGACTGGAAAATGCTGGCAGATGTTGGTCAACAGCTTATTTTTCCACCTGAGATTGCCACCGCTAACACTGTATAGGAAAGACAGGCAGGACAGAAGAGGCGGAGGGGTAGCGCTATACATAAGAAATAGTCTTGAAGCCCAGGTGTTAAATCTGGACGAAGAAAACAACACTGAATCAATATGGGTCAGAATAATGGACAAAATTTCAAAGGACATAATAATAGGAGCATGCTATAGACCGCCAAATTCAGACGCCAAGCAAAATAATCTGTTATACAATGACATTCGAAATGCGTGTAGCAAAGGAGAAGCCATACTAATGGGGGATTTCAACTTCCCCCATATAAAATGTGAAAACCTGGTGGGGAGCACGACAGCCAAAATTGAAATGGTGGAAATGACAAATGACTGCTTCCTAACGCAATTTGTCAAGGCACCGACTAGAGGGGAGGCATGCCTTGATTTAGTCTTTTCAAATAACGAAGACAGAATAACTAAAACAGAGGTCAGAGAGCCATTGGCAAACTCAGACCACAACATGGTCTCATTTGAAGTTATTTTTAAAACCCAAAAAGTAATGACTAAAGCTAAGGTTTACAATTTTAGAAAAGCAAACTATGAAGGTATGAATCAGAGACTAACAGAAGTAGATTGGAGTAAAATAGAGAAAACATCCACAGAAAAAGGATGTAGTACTAGAGGCCAAAACAATTACATCCCAAAAGTAGACAAATCTAAATCTAAAACAAAATGGCCAAAATGGTTTAATAGATCAATTAAAAAAATATTCAGTGAAAAAGGCACTTTACAGAGCGTTTAACAGGGACCAAAACAAAGTACACAGAAAGAGCACTTGGAACTGCAAACGCAAGTCAAAAAGTTAGAAAGGCTAAAGAGACATAGAAATGAACATTGCTAAGGGGCTAAAACCAATTCCAAAATGTTTTTCCAATATTATAACAACAAGAGAACATTCAAAGAGGAGGCTATTTATGAGATACAAATGGCAAAATCATAGATGAAGAAAAAAATAGCAAATATATTAAATTATTACTTTTCACAGGTTTTTACAAAGGAGGATACGGACAACATGCCCCACATGTCGACCTGTTCCTATCCATTTTAAATAACTTTAGCATAACAGAGGCAGAAGTGTTAAAGGGACTAGGAGCTCTTAAAATAAACAAATCCCTGGGCCGGATGAGATCCTCCCAATAGTACTCAAAGAAATGAAAGAAGTTATTTACAAACCGCTAACCAAGATCATGCAACAGTCTCTTGACACAGGGTTGTACCGACAGACTGGAAAATAGCAAACATAATACCGATCCACAAAAGGGAGACAAAACCGAACCAGGTAACTACAGACCAATAAGCCTGACTTCTATTATATGTAAACTTATGGAAACTATAATAAGATCAAAATGGAAAATTTCCTATATGGTAACAATATCCTGGGAGACAGTCAACATGGTTTTAGGAAAGGGAGATCGTGTCTAACTAACCTGCTTGATTTTTTGAGGATGCAACATCGACAATGGATAATTGCAAAGCATACAACGTGGTTTATTTAGATTTCCAGAAAGTTTTGACAAAGTCCCGCATAAAAGATTAATTCTCAAACTGAATGCAGTAGGGATTCAAGGAAATGCATGCACATGGATTAGGGAGTGGTTAACATGTAGAAAACAGAAAGTAAGGTAATGAGTGGTGTACCACAGGGATCAGTATTAGGTCCTCTGCTATTCCTAATCTACATTAATGATTTAGATTCTGGCATAGTAAGCAAACTTGTTAAATTTGCAGACGACAGAAAAATAGGAGGAGTGGCAAACACTGTTGCAGCAGCAAAGGTAATTCAAAATGATCTAGACAGCATTCAGAACTGGGCAGACACATTGTAAATGACATTTAATAGAGAAAAGTGTAAGGTACTGCACGCAGGCAATAAAAATGTGCATTATAAATATCATATGGGAGATACTGAAATTGAAGAACGAATCTATGAAAAAGACCTAGGAGTTTATGTTGACTCGGAAATGTCTTCATCTAGACAATGTGGTGAAGCTATAAAAAAGTCCAACAAGATGCTCGGATATATTGTGAAAAGTGTTTAATTTAAATCAAGCGAAGTAATGTTAAAACTTTACAATGCATTAGTAAGACCTCATCTAGAATACTGTGTTCAGTTCTGGTCACCTTGTTACAAAAAGGATACTACTGCTCTAGAAAGAGTGCAAAGAAGAGCAACCAGAATTATCCCGGGTTTAAAAGGCATGTCGTATGCAGACAGGCTAAAAGAATTGAATCTATTCAGTCTTTAACAAAAAAACTACGCAGTGATCTGATTCAAGCATTCAAAATTCTAAAAGGTATTGACAATGTCGACCCAGGGACTTTTTGACCTGAAAAAGATACAAGGACCAGGGGTCACAAATGGAGATTAGATAAAGGGGCATTCAGAACAGAAAATAGGAGGCACTTTTTACACAGAGAATTGTGAGGGTCTGGAACCAACTCCTCAGTAATGTTGTTGAAGCTGACACCCTGGGATCCTTCAAGAAGCTGCTTGATGAGATTCTGGGATCAATAAGCTACTAACAACCAAACGAGCAAGATGGGCCGAATGGCCTCCTCTCATTTGTAAACTTTCTTATGTTCTTATGTTCTTATACACCTTTCTCTCAAAAAGGTGATCGCACCTTAAACAAGGGAAGACAGGTTTTAGGGTCACTCTGTGACAGCGTTCCCCAGTATATTTCCATGTTGACAAAATATATTAATTGTCATTAAACTCGGATGTCCTGTAATAATCATATGCGTGGATAAAAGTGCCTGGGGTCTGCAAAAAATAAGTCTGGAGAAAAGAAGGAGATGGACATTTTACCTTCTTTTGGCGATTTATTTATCTTACTGTATGACAGGTTGTGACAGGGTTGGCAGAGTGGTAACGTCAGGCCTGAAGCAATGGCACTTGTGCCGTTTTATTTTCAAAAATAACAAAAATAAAATAAAAAGGTTCAACAAAAACACACTTGCTCACAGAGCGAAAATAAAACCGTTAAACAAAACAAAATTTTGAACCCAAAGCACATAAATCGGTCAGGCTGGGCAGGAGCCTTCACTGACACAGATTTCTTTTAGTTTCGTTTTCTTTTCAGTTTACCTGACTCTTGTTCCTCATTACCCCTCGGCCACAATCTGCACAAGTTTTTTAATTACTACTGGCAGAGGACGAGCTGCCGACCTCGCCTCTGCCAGAACACATTTAAATAAAAATAATAAAATAAAAACGCATTGCTATGCCATCATACATACAGTATACATAAATAATAATAATAATAATAATAATAATAATAATAATAATAATAATAATAATAATAATAATAATAATAATAATAATAATAATACAACAAAACAAATACAAAATAATAAATTGCACAGGGGAGGAGGGGTACCCGTTCTAAAATAAACAAATACAAAACCCCACATTTTACGCCCTTTTCATGTACAGGGCTCTGGCCCTGTTACACAGGTATTTACTTTTTTTCTACATTTAACCTAAGAGTGTTGAGAACTACAAATTAAATATGGAATGGTGCTTTTGGTTGATTTACGTTTGCTGCGCCAATTCCCTGAAAACACGTAAACTATCTGTACTGTATAGATAGTCACTGGCAGTTCTCGCCCTTCACTGTAATCAATAAGCTACTAACAACCAAACGAGCAAGATGGGCTGAATGGCCTCCTCTCGTTTGTAAACTTTCTTATGTTCTTATGTTCTTATGTTCTTATACACCTTCCGTTCTTCTCGATATAATATTTGTTCACAATAATGATGATCTACAGAAGAATATATATATATTTTTTTATTAAAGTACAATTAATCCCTAACTATTAAACAGCCAGTAGTGGAGACTTTTGAAATATTTGAAATATTTGAATTTTATGACAAATATTTGGGACTACCAGTCTTTTTGAAATTGAAAAAGACTTAAAGTCAAAACATATATTATTTCAGCTTCTTTTAGTATTCCTAATGTACAAGTAAAGCCACTTTGAAAAGTGTTTAAATAGTGCTGAAAATCAAACAAAGTCACTGAATACAGAAGCATCCCAAGTTGAAATATGAACCCATCATCTTGGAGTTCACAGTGGATGATTAAAATAGGCTAACCTTACCTGCAATGAACCCCAAGTCAACGGACAGTAATGCCTCAAGTCACTAGGTTGATACTTAAGCTCAGGATCCTACCTTGGCTTTAGTCTTGTGCGTGTACTTTTGTATTATTTGATATGTGCTGTACATGTAGAGCATGGCTCCAACATACACAGCAGATAAACGAATGGTAATCACGATTCCTTTGGGAAAGTCCATCTCTAAACATTATTTCAAGTTATTTATTGATTATTAAAATTGGAAAACTGTAGGAACTGTTGGGAAGGTACAGGTAGTGGACAAAAAATGGAAACACCAATGTAAAGTCACTTAACAGGGCATTGGGCCACTATGGTATCCCGCTCTGTGGAGTTCTCGGCAGACCGCTTTTGATGAAACTGGCTGCTCGCGCCCAGGTTGAAATTTGCAGTCAATTGATCTGCAGTTGCTCACCTGTTTTGCCTTGCACTTCAAATTAATGCACGGATATCACGATCCTGGAGTATGTGCTTCCACCCACTGTTGCCCTTTGCTGATGATGTCTTTCCCTCAGAGTTCCATGCCGACATCACCTTAGACACCGTTGCTCGTGAAACATCAGCACGTTGAGCTGTCTTGGTCACTGAAGCTCCTGCCAAACGTGCCCCAACAATCACCTCTCTTTCAAAGTCACTGAAGTCTCCTCTTGCAGCCATGCTAGCCATAATTATAGGCAACCAGGCCTGTCCAGCATTTTATACATGACCCTAAGCATGCTGGGATGTTATTTGCTTAATTAACACATGAGCCACACCTGTGTGGAAGCCCTTGCTTTCAATAAACTTGGTGTCCCTCATTTACCGAGATGTTTCTATTTTTGTCCACTACCTGTACATCAAAGTTACATTAAAGTGTTACAGAACACCCTGCAAAGTTTTAAAGAAATTTGCTGACTTTTACAATTTTTAATCACGTCATGAGTCATAACTCAATTGGGTAATAATAAAATTTGAGCAAAGTAATATATATTTTTTAACCTGTGATGTGTGAATCAAATAAATCCTAAACTATAAGGAATATGTTATAAACCATTCTGCAATTTGGACCACATGGGATACAAGGTGCAGTCATGTGTTTCTTGTAATCGCTACAGGGGGTTACTGTTTAGTATTAAAACATATGTTTTTTCTGTCTTTGTATATTTTAGTTGCTTATGCCATGTATGTGCGTTGGCAACACAATTTTTTATTATCATGCCAATAAAGCCAATTTGAATTGAATTTGGAGAGAGAGAGAGAGAGAGAGAGAGAGAGAGAGAGAGAGAGAGAGAGAGAGAGAGAGATCTTGTAAGGTACTCGTGTTGTGGGATTTTGTTTGAGTTTTGTTTTATTTTGGCCATCGTGCCCTTTCCTTTGGTTTTGTGCAAGTATTTGTTGTTTTGTTTCATTTAGTAAATGGAGCGCAGCAGCTAATTTTGCCCCGCATTGGTTGTGTTTTGTGTACTTTTTTCCTGGTCCTGTCATCACCATTACAGCCACCCTGTCACACCTTGTTATATAATAGCTATAATTTCAAGGAAGATTGAGTGTACTAGGAAACACCAAACTCCCTTCTAGAATTCTGTTGTTTTCTCATACTCTCCACGGTGTGCTTGGACATTTAAAGAGCAACAATCATGTTTTTTTATTTGTTTTTTAATTGAGTTATCAGTCACCACATGCTGCGGCAGGCCTGAAAACCTTTTAATAAAACGAAAAGGGTATACCTTCCATACTTTATTTCGATGAAACTTCAAATATATTGAGTCTGTGTGGTTATTTTCTTGATTATAAAGTTGTTTGGGTATGTAAAAGGGGAGATCTGTGCTGACTGTCTGGCGCATGCATGGTACTGCAGGAAGAGGGCAGCAGCCTCGGAAGATCTGCCTGTCAGTCATGGCAGTGACACGGAGAGGTGGGGAAGAGGGTGTGTTGGCTTTCCCTCTCTCTGAGTGGCTGAGAGGCAGGCCTTGGGGGATTGCTGGCCCTATAAAATAACACTCTTGTTCCCTCAGCTCTGCCCCTATAGGACGTAAACAAGCCAGTGGAAGCTTTACGGCAAGATGGAGAGACGAAAGGAGACCCACAAACAAAACAAAGCAAAACAAAATAAGGAAAGAAATATAGCGGTAGCGGGGAAACCTTGGGCAGACCCCCGGAAGTATATTTTTAAGCTACGCAGTTGAGGGAACTGTAGAGTGTGGGACGGAGACTCGGGCCGTGCGTGTAGCGACGGTCGGAGAAACGCTGCAGAGTGCAGAACCTTTATTTTGTAGTTTTGTTAATAGTGTTTTATTTTCTCTTTTTCTTTGTGCCTTCTGTTTTGATTATTGTTTCGTGCACCTGCGAGTGTACCCAAGGTGATCTGTGTAAACTTATACCATTGCTGGTAATCGTAGGATAACAGTGCCACCTTGTGGACAACAATAAATCATGCACCCAAGTGGTGTTTAGCACTACAGTTTTCTGTCTTCTGTGTCAGTGAATTAACCACCCTTCCACAGGGTATTATATACATTTGGCCCTCTATAGTCTAAGTGAACAAACAAATTTACCCAAAGGAGTTTTAACATCTTATGTCCTCCTGTAGCTAACCCCTGGTTCCCTTAAGGAACAAAAGTGCTTGAATGTCACGGATCGCAAGACCACAACATCTTCCTCTGCAAAGCGCCGCTCTTTTTTTCAAACGAAGAGGCATCGTTGTTGTGTGACATCACATATCCTTATTCTCAGTAATCTTACCGTTAATTGGTTAAGCAGATGTTTGTCCGAGAACAACTTTGTTGTGTTGTCCCAGGTACAACAGCCACACAGCAAAGTCAGGTTGTGCGTATGCTTGTGACTCATTTCTCCCCAGCAAGAAGGGCAGAGAATGCCGCGTCATCACAACAGGGCCTAGCGGCAGCTCTAGAATATCTGCTCAGGTGTGGACACCTCAGAGAGACAATCCCCAACATGTAAATGGTACCATTGCTTTTTCAGGGAATCAGGGTTACAGTAAGTAACCTAACATTCTCAAAATATTTTAAACTGTTTTAGTGAGTGTTAGAGGTATTTTCAAAGCTAAAGCGCTCTTTAACACTAGAAGCCCCGCGGCAGTCATTTTGGCGGTTTTTGGTTTTAAAATGTAATTTTCTTCAGTCGTGTAACACATATGGGGCTGTGCGTTCATGTACCTTTCTGTCCGTATGTATTAAATATTCTCACAAAGCATGAAATGCTGGAGTGCAGAAATAAAGGAGATATATTACATTATACCTAAAAGCCCCGGGAGCAGTCACATTGACGGCCAAACAGAAAACAATTATAATAAAGTATTTTGATTATACAGAATGGTATTGCACTTTATTATTTTAATTTACCAGTCCGCAGTGTGCTTTACCTGTAATTAGGTTAGTCTCTGCTCTCTGCCTGAGTGAATGACTGACAGTCTATTGTTTTTCAATCAGCCTTTTGAAAGGCTGGAGCCTGCTTGCCAGCTGCACTGCTTAGGTCAGTCAATTAGCATCGGGATTAGTGAAAATAAATACCAGAGACTGTGGAGCTTTACAACGCAACAAAATATGGAATTGATGTTTTGGATCAGATGACATGGAAGTATTCCGTGAAAGCTGGCTCCCGACGGTGGCCTGTTCAGGTGTTTTACAATGTATTTGACCTAGCAGCCATCAACTCCTGGGTGCTTTACAAAGAATGCACGGAGAAGAATTTACCAAGGAGAGAATATATTTTACAGTTAGCACAGGAACAAAGGAAACTGCCAAGCGTGTACCCACAGTTGAAGCTAACAACAACAGACGCCAATGCCAGGTTGGCAAGTGCAATAAAATAAAACTTCGGGCAGCTGTGCCCTGTGCAGAAAGGCGGCTTGGAGAAGCGCATTATCTGTATTGATTGTGAACAGCCTTACACTCAAGGTAAAGGAATACCATTTTGTTGAAAAAAAGAGAAATAAATGAGTCTTTTGTATAACTTCCTGTGCTTGCGCTTCTGTAATATGTTTTCTTCTAAGTTTATTTATCCAAGTTGTTCATTTGCTTTTGCGCATCTGATAATAAATTGCTGTTGAAAATGTTTTGCAATCATTTCAGGTTTATAAATATGTATGTTGTAAACCGGTGTCTGTATCATATATCTAATATCTAATATCATATTAGAAAAGGATTTATTACCATCAGCCAATCAGTTAGGCTGAATTTTAAATTTGATTCATAGGTGGTGCTGTGACGTTCCAGTGGGCATCTAGATTTAGATTTTTGTTAATCAAAACGGTCTGTGAAAAAACTGTCCTTAATAAAACATTCCTTAAAGCATGACCTTTGTGAATAAGGTTTGTGGCAGGGCAGGAGCCTGCAAAGGGTTGATTTTAGTTGAGTAACTATTTCAATGCCAACTCCACGTGGGGAATGTGGCCATTCCTTAATTAGATCTTTTTGCGCTTCCCCACAGTTCTCTGTGTTTGAATCTCTCGCCACCCACATAACATCTTGGGCCAGGACGCTATCCTTTCACTCGTGGTGTCAGGGTGGGATAGCGCACCCTGGAGACTCAGACCCGAATTGCAGGGAGTTTAAAAACAATAATAAGAAATGGAGAACAGTCCAGAATTGGTTGCAGGGAGAAGGTGGTGGAAGCCCAGCAGCGACGCACCCTGGGATTGGTAGGCAGAGCAGGACCAGTGGGCAGCAGAGGAGTTCCCATGTGTGGTGTTCCAGAGAGGGATGCATACACCTCCCTTGCCCTGTGGGTTGACGATTTGGACATGGTGGTTCTCACTGATCTTGAGGGTGCGTGGTGAACTGAGGGAACTGCTGTCCCAATTCCCAGAGAAGGAGGGGCTGTCATCTCCAGCTGCTGCCAACATTGGCATGTTTAATAGGTTTGGATAGGTTTGTAGCCCAAGAACTTGCCAACAGCAACAAAACAAGTTGATCTATGCAAATCTCCACCTGTTTTTGGTCTTCATCAATTATGTGATTCAAATGAAGCAACTGCAGCTATAAGGCAACAGACAAGTGCCAACAAAGATAAAGTTATAACTTGCTCATGCATAGTTTATTTTCTTATGCTCTCGTTTACCGTAGTTTTATCTTATCAAGACCAACCCCATGATTGTTGCATTGGTAACGGACCGATCCACATGAATAGGGGCAGAGTTTATGTTAGGAAACTCAAGGTTATGGGTAGCCCAAGAGGAGAGTAAGAGAATCGCTATGAAGAGAATGATGTACTGTGTTTGTAGATGAAAGTAATACACTGATCCGAGCCATAATATCCCGATTTCCATATCGCATTCTATTCATCCGGAAATCAAAACTAGGCATTTCCAACATTGGAAAGGGATGGAGACGGATTCCACTTGTTTTGGAAGAAAAAGTAGGAAGGCACAAGACAGCAGCTGTCCACCAATCACAGCTTATGTTTCTGACCTTTCAAAAAAGTCAAAACAGGCTAACTGTCTCCCTGAAACAGCATGGCAAAGGTGAGAGGACTGATTGTCAACAATAACTAATACACGCGCAAAACCCTGATGCACATATATAATTAAATATTAGTAGTAGTATTTTTCTTGCAGGCATTTAAGTTTGTGTGAGTTTTATTTGTGTGCATTTCCTACACAGCTGCTTTCTGGAGTTACATTTTGTTTTGTTTGTTAATGAGTTTGTCTGTGTTCGAAAGGTGTTTACTAGATTGTGTTTAGTGCGATTGAATGGGTTGTTTTGTAGATGTTTATTATTGTATAGGTTATATCTACATGTACAAGATGCTAAGGAGAACAAAACCAACACATGATTAAACATTATTAGCCCAGCTGAATCAAGAGATGATATTGTAAAGCAATCATAATCTACACAATGTTGTAACAAACTCAACCCTAACTGAAATCAAATAGTTTTAATTATTTAACCAAGGAAAATTACCACCCACAGAAAAAAACATATTTTTGTAGGTAGGTGAGCTGAGTGCCAGATCCAAGAAAATAAACGCCGGGTAAGTCAGGATTCTTTACAATAATTATATACTGTGGTAGTACAAAAAAACACCGAGCAAGACAATAAATACTGCTAGTTTGGTTGGGTTGTACATGTTTAAAAAACAATTTAATCCAGTTAACATGTCGAATTCAGAGGAAAGCACACAGTCTGATGCTGTGGATTTCCCTCATATTTTTATAGGACATCATGAGAACCTGTTGCAGAGATATCGTTCTTTCTTGATGACTTATATATTACCCGGACCCATGACAATGATTTAGAGGAAGAGGCTGAGGAGGCTCCTGTGGTCTTACCAGAGATTGAAACACTAAAAGACTTCATGTTGGAATGAATTACTCATTTAGATACCATGGACAATGAGAGTTAACTCGTCAAGAAAATGCAGTAAATAGGGAGGAGTCACCCAGGCATTGTATAGACCAAAGATCTGAACATATGCAAATAGCCATTGATACAGCAGAGCGGAACAGAAACAGAAAGTGGTTCATTGTTTGTTGAGAAGGGATGAACAGTGGCAGTGCAAGCTCATGAAACACATTAGATCTGCTAGCACACCTAGAATATCTACGATTCCCGCTCCTATGACTTCTCATAGAACCATTCCGGATAACGACACCATGGTAGATTTTTCACTTCGCTCAGGTGTTTCCACTAAACCTCCTGTTTGTCTGGTGTTTCCTGAGTTTGGTAACACAGAAGATGATAGTGACATGTTGGGGTTTTAGAACAGTGTGAACATTTTCTAGCTCTTCATCCTATGGGGGATCCTGAGAGAATGGCTATCCTGTCATCTGTTTTAAAAGGTTCAGCTAGAAGCTGGTGGATAGCTGTGAGGGGGAATATACATAGCTGGGATGATTTTTATGAAGCCTTTCTTGCTGCATTTCTACCCACTGAATATTTGACAGAAATAGCAGACAGGCTCAGGAATATGGTGCAGACCCCATGGCAGTGCATAAGGGATTTTGATTATGGTTATAGGGCTTCATGTCTTAAATGGAAACCTGACATTGCTGAAGCGGAAGTAGATCGATGGATATTGAATAAATGTAGTCCAAAGCTTGCTAGTTGTGTCAGAGGTTCTGTCAAGACTGTGGACGAGCTAGTGAGAATTGGCACCATGGTGGAAAAGGATTGGGCAGCACAGAAAGAGTACTGGTCAAAAGTTAACCAGGCTGGTTCTGAAAAAGGAACCAAGAAGGGGCCTGTGGCAAAGTGGTAACAGTGTGCAGGTGCAGGAATGCAGCAGTGATCAATGAATAGACAGACAACGGTAATCCAGGTGCAATGTTATTTATTTTTATAATCCAAAGTCTGATGACAAAACGGCAGTAAACAATAACAATGAGAAACAGGCAATACATTGGTGTGTATTGCACTGTTTTAATCCACGGGTTGGTCCTGAAATAATAGTCCTGATCTTATACACCCACACGTAGCACAGTCCACAGTGAGTGCTAAAGTGCTTGTGGTGTAAATACAGTCATTCGTGAAACAAAGTGCAGTGTAGTCCGGGTTTTGTGCTGGCCTCTGGCAACAGCTTCGGATCGTGTTAGCCATCTAAATAACAACAAACAGTATATTTAATAACTACAAAACAAACAAAACACGCACGATAATAACACACGTCTTTCCTTCTGGTTCAGCTTAACCATAACGAGGAACAGATCATTTCACTACGACCCCTTTTGTACCGTCAATCATGAACCCTTGGTTAACTAGTGCAATCACTCCTCCAATCCGCGGCTGCCACGTTGTTTCCCTTCCAGGTGGATGATTTAGTGTATCGTAGCTCAGCCCCTTTCTAGATGACCGACTTCCTTCTAACCGTAGAGATGAATTGTCTGACCATCCAGTCCAGGTCACTCTGTTCCCTTTACACAGCACCCTCACAGGTTGGGAGAGAGATTTATCACCAAGAATCATTCTGTCTCTGTCACAGGGACCTTAAAAGTAAATCAGTCTAAGAGGGTTGGAGATGTGAGCGTATGTAGCAGGGGAGATCTGTGCTGACTCTTCTGGTGTATTCATAGTGCTGCAGGAAGAGGGCAGCAGCTGTTCAGTATCCACCTGTCAGTCATGGCAGTGACACGGAGAGGTGGGAGAGAGGGTGTGTGGGCTTTCCTCTCTCTGAGTGGCTGAGAGGTGGGTCTTGGGGGATTGCTGGCCCTATAAAATAACATTCTGCTGTTCCCTCAGCTCTGCCCTTCTAAGACATGCTGAGCGTCATGGAAGCTCTGGTCCAGGACCGAGAACGGCCGGAAAGAAATCCAAAAGAAAAGAAAACAAAAGAAAAATAGCGGTAGCGGGAAAACCTTGGGCAGACCCCAGAAGTATTTTTACAGCAGGCTGAGGGAGCAGCGAGTGCAGGACGGAGACCCGGGCCGTGCGGGTAGCGACGGTCGGGTGACGCTGCCGAGTGCAGCACCTTTATTTGTAGTTTGATTACTGTGTTTCATTTTCCTTTTTCCTTTCGCCTTTTGTTTTGTCTTTTGAGCACCTGTGAGTGCTCCCACACTTGAACTTTGTACTGCCTCTGGTATTGCTGTGGTTCTGTCTACCATCGTTGGTAGGCAGACCACGGTCAACAGCGTCCTCTGCAGGCTAAAACATGGAATCACCCACCATTAATAAAACTGGGCACCTGAGCGGTGTTTCGAGTTCATCTTTCTGTCTCCCCTGTGTCAGTGAATTACCCACCACCCTTCACAGTGTAGTATTTATGTTCTGTTAAACCACAAAAACATTTGTCTTTGCTAGTGGTTTCTATTGAGGTAAGAGGAATTAAAGAAGAAGCTTTTTTGGATACTGGGTGTATATTCACACTCATGGAATTGCAGCTCTGGCAGAAGTTTAGTATTCCCCAGAACAAACGTTTGTTTTAGTCGATGGAAAGTCACATGGTGCAATCGGCAAGATTCAACTGTCATACCTATGGAATGAGGCTTACTGGTCTATGGAGACGTATATCATGGATGATGAACATCTCGCCTTCCCTCTGATTTTAGTACTTGCTTTTTTAACTAAGACAGGAACACACATGAATCTGGAGGATTACACGTATGGAGTGAGGCAAAAAGAAGGTTATTTTCTTTTCCTTTCCTCCAACAGGGGCCGAGAGAATTTACATGGCCATTGCAACCTTCCATTGGACAGAACCATTCACAGGTGCAGCTTTACCTGGCAATGCCGACACCAGCCATCCAAACTCCTGCAACTCAAGAGGTGACCAACTTCGAGGGTGTCAAAGATAATCCAGAGTTGGTAACTCTTCTTAACTCTTGGTCCACAGTTTGCGGTCCCCTTCTGGGAAGATCCCATGTTACTAAACACTGCATACCTACCTCTGATGAAATTCCAGTACGATGCAAGACTTGCCGGATGTCTCCCCTCAGATAATCTCTCATAGAGCAGCATGTGAAGCAAATGACTGAGGATGGAGTCATCGAACCATCCCACTCATCCTGGTCGGTTCTTACCAAGAAGACAGATGGTACCTACCGTATCTGCATCGATTATCGGGGAATCAACTCCAAAGCCCAACTAGATGCATATCCGATGCCTCACGTGCACGATATCTTGGAATTGCTACTGCATCTGCATTGATTATCAGGAATTAACTCCAGAACTCAAATAGATGCATATCAGATGCCTCACGTGCACGATATCTTGGAATTGCTACTGTATCTGCATTGATTATCAGGAATTAACTCCAGAACTCAAATAGATGCATATCAGATGCCTCACATGCACGATATCTTGGAATTGCTACTGTATCTGCATTGATTATCAGGGAATTAACTCCAGAACTCAAATAGATGCATATCAGATGCCTCACGTGCACGATATCTTGGAATTGCTACTGTATCTGCATTGATTATCAGGGAATTAACTCCAGAACTCAAATAGATGCATATCAGATACCTCACGTGCATGATATCTTGGAATTGCTACTGCATCTGCATTGATTATCAGGGAATTAACTCCAGAACTCAAATAGATGCATATCAGATACCTCACGTGCATGATATCTTGGAATTGCTACTGTATCTGCATTGATTATCAGGGAATTAACTCCAGAACTCAAATAGATGCATATCAGATGCCTCACGCACGATATCTTGGAGTCGCTCCATGGGGCTGCAGGTTTTAGTACTCTTGATTTGAAGTCTGATTTGATTTGACTTTTGGCAGGTATTGCTGCACCTATGATTGGTTTTGTCCCTTCATTTCTTTCTGCTGTACTCCACTGTGACCTATATGAGCATGGAGCAGTGGTGTAGTGCTAAATTTTATAGTGCCGGAGCTCTACCAAAATATTTGTCAGAGATGTGACGTCATCGCGAAAACGTCACTCCCAGAAGGCAATGCAAGCATGCTAGAGCTATATAGGATAGAATTGACCAGTTGTTTTTGAGATTGCTGTTAACTTTACAAAATAAATTTTTATATTGCTATGATTACCCCAGATGTGTCATGTATCGCCAGCCAGAGGTATATAATGAGGAAGAATTTGCTCAACTCTGATGGTTGCCGTCAGGGTAAAATACTGTACCATCGTGACTCACACACAGAGACACACACACACAGAGGTGATATGGGTTTCACTTAAATAATATTTTGATAAGTAATTTTCAGTTGCGCTCCAGTAGCACTACACCCTGGCCTGGAGCAATGGGCAGATGTGAGCTGCAGTCGTAACAACACATCCACCTCAGTGTAGAGTTGAGCTCCTGTTTGTAATTAATATGTATTTATTTATGAGATGAATTATTACATGAATTATTACATATATTAATTGATTTCATATTATTACACTTTGATATTAATTTTTGGGCATCTTAGGTTTGCTTTCTTTTGATCTCGGAAGATGGTTTTGAGGAAGGACATTTTAATCCTACATTATGTATTATTTATACATTGTATGTACTGTAGGCTACTGTAAATTATTTATGGATTTGTGTGCATTGATGTGAGTTATGGATGGAATTCTGTAGATTTGGTCGGTCAATATCAAACCACTCCCCTTCTCTTCCCGTTTGTAGTGACCAAACGATAGCTCCTCTTTGAAGGGCGGAAAGTGCTCATTTTGTTCCCGGATATTTCATTAGGAATTTCTCTTGTGTCTTAATACCGGGAAGTTTCCATGTCCTCGTTCGCTGAGTGATAAATCTGATTTGGTCCACCCCGTTACAGTGCTTTTAATATAAAACATCATTTTGTATGTATGATGTGCTTTGCACATAGAGACTGAACTCCAATTTAAGTATGTGTTGAGTTATTTTTATTGCCTACCCACTGCCCAGAAGTAAAGTGGCAGTAAAGAAAGCACTTGCATTATATTCACTACTTCTACACAATTAGGCCTAATTCATCAATACATTTTTCTAATTTATTCATTTAGATAAAATCATGTTAGTAGGTTGCAGTCCATCAGTGTGCTTTTAACACTAGACGCTCCGCAGCAGACATTTTGGCGGTTTTGGTTTTAAAATGTTATTTTTTCCAGTCGTGTAACACATATGGGGCTGTGCTTCATGTACCTTTTTGTCCGTATGTATTAAATATTCTCACAAAGCATGAAACACTGGAGTGCAGAAATAAAGGAGATATATTACATTATACCTAAAAGCCCGGGAGCAGTCACATTGACGGCCACACAGAAAACAATTGTATTTTGATTATACAGAACAGTATTCTACTTTATTATTTTTATTTACCAGTCCGCAGTGTGTTTAGCTGTAATTAGATTAGTCTCTACTCTCTGGCTGAGTGAGTGACTGACAGTCTATTGCTTTTCAATCAGCCTTTTCAAAGGCTGGCACCTGCTTGCCAGGTGCACTTTTTTGGTCAGTCAATTAGCATCGGGACTAGTGAAAAAAAATACCAGAGACCATGAAGTTTTACAAAGCAACAAAAAAATATGGAGTTGATGTTTTGGATCAGATGGCACGGTGGCCTGTTCAGGTGTTTTACAATGTATTGGACCTAGCAGCCATCAACTCCTCAGTACTGTATAAAGAATACACAAAGAAGAATTTACCAAGGAGAGAACACATTTTACAGTTAGCACAGGACATTTTCAAGAAGCATTTGGAACAGAGGGAGACTGCCAAGCGTGTACCCACAGCTGAAGCTGGCAACCCGCTGAGAGCCGCAAGAGATGCCAATGCCAGGTTAGCAAGTACAATAAATATAAAACTTCGGACAGCTGTGCCCTGTGCAGAAAGGCGGCGTGTGGAAAGTGCACTGCACATGTGGATAAGAGCATTATCTGTGTTGATTGTGACTAGCCTTAGACTCAAGGTAAAGGAATACCCTTTTGTCGAAGAAAAACAAAAATAAATTAGACATTTTTATAACTTGTTGTGCTGCTGCACTTCTGTAAAAGGTTTTCTTCTAAGTTTATGTGTCTACATTGTTCAGTTTCTTTTGCGCATCTGATAATAAAAGATTTCTGTTAAAAGTTAAAAATGTATTGCTATCGTTTCAGTATTATATTATTATTATTTATTTCTTAGCAGACACCCTTATCCAGGGTGACTTACAATTGTTACAAGATATCACATTATTTTTACATACAATTACCCATTTATACAGTTGGGTTTTACTGGAGCAATCTAGGTAAAGTACCTTTCTCAAGGGTACAGCAGCACTGTCCTCCACCTGTGATTGAACCCACGACCACGGTCAAGAGTCCAGAGCCCTAACCACTACTCCACACTAAATTACATTCCATTTGCTTCTTTATGACCATCCAATGTTCCTATTCTAATCACATGGCCATGCTTTCCCATATGATACATCTTTGGAAGGTGTGCTTAGTTACACTGGTCTTTCTACTATGTTGAAAATATAGTTCCTTGTTATTCTAAATGCTCTATATAAGCTTTTACTTATTTCCTTAGAACTACTAATTACATGTGTCCCCATGTAAAACCAATTGTAAATAACAACTTTTTCAATACTTTTCAATTAACAGTAGCACAAATATATAATTATGTTTGTGTTTTTCGTTCATCACTCAAGGAGTTTTAAGGACACACCAATAAAGGAAACACAAATGCAAAGTTTTAATACTTGACATATTTTTGTTTTGTTTAGTGTTCTAATTTACATTTTTTTTGTCTGCTTCCACATAAATAAGTTGTACCACTGTTTTATCAAAAAAAAAACACTTTGTTATCTCAAATGACTTTCTATATAAATAAATATATAATTAGTCATTTTGGTGACGCTTTTATCCAAAGCAACTTACAATAGGACCTGGGCTTTACATCTGATCTGAAGGACGGAGCACAAGGAGGTTAAGAGACTTGTGCAGGGTCATACACAGTGACTTAGTGGCTGAGCTAGGATTTGAACCAGGAACCTCCTGGTAGTAAGTTATTTTCTTTAACCACTAGACCACTGTTCCCTAGTTTTGCACCATTATGAACCAAACCGATAGCTATTGTTTATTATGTACAGTAATCCAGATAAGCTTCAAACTACTTATGCATCAAAAAGATGACCAATTATTGATATTATAATTTAAATGAATGTGTAGCCCTTCTCCTTGCTGAGGTAGAAAGAAGGCAGCTGCAAGAGAAAATAAAAGGTGCAAAGTTCCTGTCAGTGATGTCAGATGGTTCAGCCGATAGCGCTGTCATAGAAGAGGAGCTAGTGTATGTATGATGCCAGAAAGGGCTGGTGACTGTTCAGTTTGTGGGCATGCAGTCTGTGGAGCGGGCAGATACCCAACACATTGCAGAAGCTATATCTTCACTCATGAGGCAGGTAACTTCAGACCTTGTTAAGTCTGCTCATACATGTTGCTTGTTTTTGCATTTTCTTTTGTCGTTGTCGCCTCTGGAATGATGTTGGCCAGTAAAATGTTTGTGTGGCTGGTGGATCTTTACATCCACAGGTAATCTCAATGCTGGGGATGAAAAGTACAAGTTTTTTTTCTTTCTCTTTTTAATAATACTGTTTAGGAGTCCTGTGTACTGTAGCTCATTGCTGCTTGCAGGGGATTGTTCAACATCCACGAAGTTTCAGTTTCCCTAGGCATGAGTCTTTTCGCTTCTCTAAAAGTGAAGTTGTCAGGTAAGATGTTTGGAGTGTTGGGGTGTAGTGAGCACAGATAATATTGTTTATCTATTAATAAAAACAAATGTTAAGCATCCTTAAGTCAGAGTCAAAGATACTGCCTACTGTGTTAAAATGAAAAGAAAAACAAACGGATAGTATTTCATAGACGTAAGTATAGTTAACATTTTTAGATTAAGGATGTTAAAATAAAGCACCCTTTGAGCCTTTGAACAGTTTCTTTGTGAATATGATCTTCTATTGAAGGCATTGTAGGCAGAAAAAAAACAACCATAGGTAAAATGAATGAATGAATGAAACCACATGAGCAAAACCAGGTAGCGTCTCCTCTGTTATTTAATGCTGTTTGTATTTCTGGTAGTTCTTGTAAAAACAGAGGGGAGAAGGTTCTTAATTCTAACTTGACTGGTTTTGTACATGTGAAATGTTTTTGGTTAGATTTAAATTTACCCCACTTAGAGTAATCCATATTACTAAATTACCCAAAGAAACAAACCAAAACCTCCTCAATACACTCACTGTCAAAAAAATACAGCACTTAGTAGGCGTTGGTGAATTCTAGGTGTTGCAAGTTTTAGACAGTGAGTATATAAAAGATAAGAATTAACAGTTAGGATATAAAACAATTAATGTGTACAATGACAACAGCAGTACCAAAGTGAAGGCCAGTGCATCCATCTATCCATCCATCTATCCATCCATCCATCCATCCATCTATCTATCTATCTATCTATCTATCTATCTATCTATCTATATATATAATTAGATAGATAGATAGATAGATAGATACAATTAACTTGTGACTGCTTGTTTCTGAAGATTGTGTGAAGTGCTGGCAGGATTGTTAGCAAGCAGGTAGTAACATGAAAAGTTAGTTTAATGTTGCTTCTGGTAATGGCTTTGGAACGGGTACAGGGACACTCCCTAAGCTGTCTGCCAACAGTCCCGCCGGTGCCAAACACAAGTCATGCTGGAAGGAAAGAGGGGTGATTAGTTTTTACATTTATGAATAGGTAGAATAGTTTTTTAGATTTGAGGGAGGTTTTTAGGGCTACTAGAGAGACAGACACTTCAAGTCTCACGCCTGCTAAAGAGCAACTATCAGATTAAAAAAAAAAAAACTTATCAGTCCCCACATGCTGCTACAGCTGTTTAAGTACCACACCAGCAATTGTAACCTTCATTGTTAACATTGACAAGTTTTTACACTCTAAACATTCTCAGAATGGCTGCTCATGGAGAGCAGATTTTGTGCAGTATAAGTCATGTGATTGTCACAGGTAGGGTGACCTGAGATAACCCAGCTAGTGTACCTATGTAGCTGATGACTACGCCACCTTGTTTTTGGTAAGGCAAGGGCCTTAGTGACCGAATAGTTATTTCGTTCCCCCGTGTAGGTTCTTTGCTCCCCGGGTTCCCACACACACAATGGAGCGACGTCTGGTAAAACTTTGTTCTCAACAGGGTAAAAATTGTTAAAACCAAACCACAATACAAAAAATAAGTTAATTTCAAAGGGAGTGCCCAAAAAAAAAAAAAAAAGCACACTAGGCAGTCCCCTCCTGTTGGTCACGGTCTCAGAAAAAAGAAAAAAAGTTCAGGCACATGGACAATTACTGTTCGACAAAAACAAGGAAAAATAAATAGTCTGGGGGGGTAGACCCCACACTCCCAGGGCTTCCCCCCGACTCGCTCAGTCCGCTGCTGTTTCTCTTCACTGCCAATCGGCTGCCGCCTCGAAGGACCTGACAGGAGAGCAGGGCAAAGAAAAGGGCTGTCAGGAACTGACACACAGGTAAGTAAACTACACCTTCCACCCCAAAGTTCTGGTCACTTCTCTTCAACCGGTCTCTAGCCCGCGTTTCTCTCCTCTCTCTCTCTCTCATCACGCTCCCTGGATCTTGTCCAAATTCCGTCTGCCACCACCGGACCCGACCTGGAAGCTGGACTCCAGACCTAAAGGCAAGGTAGGTAAACCACTGGAGGCCTCAAGCACACTCTGATGGGATAACATTCAACTATGACATCATATCAATACTCAGAAAAGCTCATGTATAATAATTTGAGATATCTCTGGAGAGAGCCAGATAGCACCTCCTATCCAGACCAATATAAACTCCTTTTTGTTCTAAAAACACTCTAGCTAGTTTAACCCAGGTATAAGAACATAAGAACATAAGAAAGTTTACAAACGAGAGGAGGCCATTCAGCCCATCTTGCTTGTTTGGTTGTTAGTAGCTTATTGATCCCAGAATCTCATCAAGCAGCTTCTTGAAGGATTCCAGGGTGTCGGCTTCAACAACATAACTGGGGAGTTGGTTCCAGACCCTCACAATTCTCTGTGTAAAAAGTGCCTCCTATTTTCTGTTCTAAATGCCCCTTTATCTAATCTCCATTTGTGACCCCTGGTCCTTGTTTATTTATTCAGGTCGAAAAAGACCCTGGTCGACATTGTCTATACCTTTTGAATGCTTGAATCAGATCACCGTGTAGCCTTCTTTGTTCAAGACTGAATAGATTCAATTCTTTTAGCCTGTCTGCATACGACATGCCTTTTAAACCCGGATAATTCTGGTTGCTCTTTGCACTCTTTCTAGAGCAGCAATATCCTTTTTGTAACGAGGTGACCAGAACTGAACACAGTATTCTAGATGAGGTCTTACTAATGCATTGTAAAGTTTTAACATTACTTCGCTTGATTTAAATTAAACACTTTTCACAATATATCCGAGCATCTTGTTGGCCTTTTTTTATAGCTTCCCCACATTGTCTAGATGAAGACATTTCTGAGTCAACATAAACTCCTAGGTCTTTTTCATAGATTCCTTCTTCAATTTCAGTATCTCCCATATAATATTTATAATGCACATTTTTATTGCCTGCATGCAGTACCTAACACTTTTCTCTATTCAATGTCATTTGCCATGTGTCTGCCCAGTTCTGAATGCTGTCTAGATCATTTTGAATGACCTTTGCTGCTGCAACAGTATTTGCCACTCCTCCTATTTTTGTGTTGTCTGCAAATTTAATAAGTTTGCTTACTATTATTATTATTATTATTATTATTATTATTATTATTATTAATTTCTTAGCAGGACGCTCTTATCCAGGGCGACTTACAGTCGTAAACAAAAATATGTTTCAAGAATCACAGTACAAGTAATAATACAATTAAGAGCAAGATAAAAATACAATGACTTTGGTTCTAGCAAGTACAAGTATGACAAAATACGATTCAATAACAGAGCAGATAACAGTGTCAGTGATAGTTACATCAGGATATAATTACTATACCAGAATCTAAATCATTAATGTAGATTAGGAATAGCAGAGGACCTAATACTGATCCCTGTGGTACAGCACTGGTTACCTCGCTCCATTTTGAGGTTTCTCCTCTAATCAGTACTTTCTGTTTTCTACATGTTAACCACTCCCTAATCCATGTGCATGCATTTCCTTGAATCCCTTCTGCGTTCAGTTTGAGAATTCATCTTTTATGCGGGACTTTGTCAAAAGCTTTCTGGAAATCTAAATAAACCATGTCGTATGCTTTGCAATTATCCATTGTCGATGATGCATCCTCAAAAAATCAAGCAGGCTAGTTAGACACGATCTCCCTTTCCTAAAACCATGCTGACTGTCTCCCAGGACTGTTACCATATAATTAATTTTCCATTTTGGATCTTATTATAGTTTACATAAGTTTATGTAGCGCCACCTTATGGATGTACTGGACCACGCCACCCCCTTTTATTATATAGGAGAGGGGGACTCCCAAAAGTACAGTTAAATATGAATAATCCCCACACACAAGAACCCTTCAAATAAATGAAAGTACAGAGGTCGGTACAGTTTAAAATCAAGATTTATTATAAAATGGGAAAAGCCCCAAATTTCATAGAGCACAGATAAAAACAAAACAATCTGTTATACTAGGTAATAATCAACGAATCAATGATACTTAGTCATAAAAATACAAATATGCAATTGTAAAGGTTCCAGCAGATAGTATGTAACTGTGGAGATCGGTGAAGGCAGCCCACCACCAAAAGACAGGAGGGCGATAGAGCCACCTAGTGGACAATCACAACAGATAGAACCAAATCAGTGAAACAAAATAACCAACGCAAATGAAAAACAAAAAAATAAACTTAAAACTACAAAATCATCAAAAGTGAATAATTAAAATCAAGAATAACACAACAACACACACAGTGCTCAACCAAATACAAAAAACAAAATAAAACACCCTGCAGTGACTCTATCGCTATCCCAGCAACAGGAAGTGCACCGCCTCCTCAAAATCCACTAAAGGCTTAGTTTGGATATAAAGTATGCTATACGCAAATGATGAATCAGCTGTGTGCAATATGATCTCAAATAACTATCAATTGGTTTGCAAGCGTTGCTAAAGTTACATAAAAAACAACCCGTATTGACACTATCTAAGAAACAGTGGGGAGTGTTCTTTATCCTATGAAAAAGTACAAAAGTTAGCATCTCCCAAAAAGCATGCTACTACCATTGCACAATAGAAATGTTTATAAAATCACAATACCTCAGGCGGGCTGTAACCTACACGGTACATAAACCCACCCTACACGCACCTTTAAACAATCGATCACATTACCTCAGGCGAGTCTGGATTCAAACATCTTTATCATGGCCCGCCCTACAAATACCGGAACTAAAATTAAAGACGTGATTCAAAATAATTCAAAATAACAATGAATCACAATGAGTAAAACAGATCATGTAACTGGCCTACCTCCACTCATCAAACAAACATCAGCCAGACACCCGGAAAACAGCTCCGTGGAAAATGTGCGCTACTCTGAAATGACAAACACTATGGCACTTTTAAAGGTAAGCTAATCGTTTCGTAATCTCCCAATCCACAGCACCTGTTGATGATGTTGATCAGCTACACTAATTAATCATCTAAATCAGGGTATTTTAGTAAATCAAGCTCTAATGTTCACTGAATATAATAAAATCAATAGCATCCACTACATTTACATATAATAGAAGTCAGGCTTATTGGTCTGTGGTTACCTGGTTCGGTTTTTGTCTCCCTTTTGTAATTCCTCCAGAGCAAGAGGTCCACAGATAAATATTTCAAATGGTGCTTATTAGCTGAAAATGAAACCATACCAACATTGACTTTAACGCTTCACTTGAGTAGTGTATGTAGTATTATAATGTGGCTTGGAAAAATAACCACCTCTGATTTGTTTAACAGCATCACATGACTGTGCGTATATATAGCGTATACCATGGCTTGCATAATAATGAGCCTGTGGCAGGAGACGGTGACGTCAGGACAGATGCAGGAAGTAAAATAAACTGACACCAGGCACTGCAGTTCAAAAGAAAGACGCGGATGCGCCTTTTTATTAAGCAAAAATAACAAAAATAAATAAAACGTTTAAACAGAAAAACTGTGCTCGCAGACGGACATAAAAAAAAAAGGTAAACAAACAAATCTCGACCACAAAAATAACAGGTCAGGCTGGGCAATAGCCTTCACTGTTCCTGTTTTTCTTTTAGTTTCATTTTCTCTCCATTTTCTCTCGCTTCTCTCCTCGCTCTCTCCAGTCATACACTCCTCTTAAACACCCACCACGAGCTGGAGCGCTGCAGGCTTTTTATACAGGTGACCATCTCCCGATTAGCAACAAATTAAATCACCCAATTAATTCGGGAGATGGCCACCTTCTGCATGAGTTTTCTAAATACTGTGTAGATGGGGCTTCCCATCCACGCTACTAAATAATAAACAAACAAACGGCTTATCCATCACGAATACATAAATAACAAAACAAGAACCAAACCCGTGGCGTTTCGCTGTCATATTAATACATAAATAAACAAACAAACACACACAAAATAACACAGGCGGAGGGGGAAACCCTGTTCTAAAATAAACAAATCCTGTAGAGGGCTGCTCGCCCTGTTACAGAGCTGCTTCACACTGAATAAATCAATACGCACCACACCATTCTAAATTCCATTGCAAACTGCCATTTTGTTTGTCATAAGTTACAAAACCACTGCCAAAAATGAGTGACAGTCCACCTATTTCCTTTTAATATATTTGGGGATGAAACTCCACATAACTGGTACATAACCGGCTTACTGGGTGAAGACAGCAGTCCATCTGAAAAAAAAATAAAATAAGTGGACCAGCAAGAGTAGACACATAACAGTAGATGAGGAACAGCTAAATGAAAAAGAAAAAAAACAAAGATTGAAAAAACTAAAAAACTGTTAATGTACTTAAAGACTGGTTTAAAGAAAAAAAAACATTCATTTTAAGGAAATAAGTCAAAAAATCTCAACAACATAAGGGAATTTTATGTCAGTATAAGAAGTTCAGCTGGGGACCAGTATTCAGTCTCCAGTTTTATAACGCTGAGCTGGACTAAATACATATTTTAACAGCAAAAGTTTTAACATTTCTGCTGACAGCAACTTTAAAACCAACAAGAATGTATTCCTGTCAGTCATGAAAACTTTTAGAAAAGCAGATAGAGAAGGCCAGACACCACCCCCCGAATTACCGGCCTGGATTTGAACCCTGACACCACGGTCGGATTGGTGCGTAAAGTTTGGTTTGATCTTCAACTTAATCTGGCACAATTTGGACGCAAGGTTGTCCAACAACTAACAACAACATCTTTTGAGATCCGTAAGGATGAAAACGGATTTGAATATGTGTGCCTCACATATAACGAGTACAGAAACTCGGCTGATGCTTCGGGCCTTATCACCACCCCAGGCGTGGTATATACCATGGGAACCGCACGGCCCGTCGTGGTTTATACCTTACTTATACTGAAACAGTACTATACTTAATATATTAACTAAGCTGTTATTTAAAAAGTGAGTAAGTAGATTTAACAAAAATGCACAGAGTCATTTTCTTCAATCAATAATAGTTTTATTGATCTACATGCAGGAAATCAGGTCCCAAGTACAGAACAAGCAGATTCAAAGTTTTACAGTTTCCATGATTATTAATACTCCTGGCACAGGGTGGTTCCCCTCTCCTGTTTCAGACACTTAACCAATGGTAAAGGGACAACATCCATGCCTCGTTCTTTGTCTGTGTGTGTAATGTTTTTGCGTTGTGTGCAAAAGATACAACTACATATCATGTGCTGAAGTAGTCTTAAGAATTGCTTGTCAGCAGGAAATTACTATTTCCAACTTGTTATTCTTTGAATGTTAGCTAGCTATGTTGTGTTATCTTGGCTGTTTCAGTTTTCCCCAGCTGTCAGCCGTTCGTCAAAGAAGTTCCTGTTGGCTCGGCGCTCAAACTTGTGGACTTGGCTATCTTCTTGTTTTTCTCAATTTAATTCGCTTTCCCTCACTGCTCCCACTTCCTCTACTAATCTTTCTGAACTAACAGAGTGTAAGAGATTTGTGAGTTTTTAGTCACTTCCCAGTGCACAGCATTTCGCCTGTAGCACCCAAACGAAACAAAATATTATTTGCTGTTACTTCTCTTTCCATGTTACAACTAAACCATTTCAGGTTTGTGGTTAATAGGTACAAATGCAGAAAATTACAGCCAATTGTCTGACTTCCCTGACAGGGGAGAGGTTAATGGAGGAACAAGAACAATAAGGAAAGGATTTAGCCTTACTCATGGAGAACCTTTCCTTCTCGGAGGATGGAGTGGCTGCAGCGGCAGCGAACCTGTAAGGTTGGGGACTGAGCTTCCCTGCCCCCCAAAGGATGGACCCCTGGTTCCCTACAACTGTGTCACCAATGCAAAAAAAAGAAAATAAGGATGTTAGGTGTTAGTATTTAGTAAACAGATGGAAAATGTGTAGACCTCCCGCTGGGTGGAGAGGAAAATCCCCCTTGTGGGAGGAAACCTCTGGTGGTCCAGGCAGAGAGAAGGCCCCCACTCTTGGCATGCTAGCAATAGTTTGTTTAGCTGAAAAGATATCAGGGAAAGATGAGTGGATGTATGGTTCAAATGCTGAAGAAGACTAACACCCCATACTTTTAATTAGATGTTGATTGTTATTGACTTTAGCCACTGATGTAGCTGCACCTATTCTGAAAGGATACGTGGTATGGAATTGAGGAGGCAGGCCTGCTTTGGAGATGAGAGAGGACAGATGGGATGAAAAGCAGCTCCTAGAGATGACAGTATGGTTTGAGCTATTAAACAGGGTGGAAAGGAGCAGAAGGGTTGTGACGAGACAGAGAAGAATAAGGGCACAGGGGAGTTGAGCTTACGGAACGGCACGAACTGCCCCTGGCGGAAATGATCTGTCTTGGAGGAAGTGAAGGAAGTCTTTGCATGGACAATGAAGGAGAGAATAAAATTCAGGTTAACCCTTTGCAGTCCATTTATTAAATTGCGCGTCAGACGAGCCAGGTCCAATTTATTTTCACACGAGCAGTTAATTTTAGCCACGCTGTTTAAAAGTATTTTTTTCCCCACAGTCAAACGGGTTTAAAAGGCCCTGCATATCAACAAAGCACTCACTAGGCATCTCCAGCCCCGCCCCACCCTTTCGTTCGCTATAGCTTTCACATCTGAAATAAATAATAAATAATAATAATAGTCGTACATACCGATCAATCATCTCCTGATCACTCGTTTTATCACCAAACTCCTCAATAATGCAATCCAAGTCATCATTTTATTACTATAACATCTCAAAAAAGCTCTGCAAATGTCCGTGATAGTCTCTGTGCACTGATACAGTAACAACCAGCTTGTTTCCTTATGACCGCCCCTATGTGATGCCAGGGGCAAGTATGACTATTCATGAGATACGCCTTTCTTTTTCTTTTTATCGTCTTGTCTCGGCTCCTGTCGCTCCCACTCGGCCATTGAATGGTTTTCTCGGCTTTTTCTGGAGAAAAAACGACTAGAAACCCGTTTTTTGCGTTTTTTTGATGATGTCGGACAGGGTCCGACAATGGACCTGATAGGAATAATTGCAATGTTGGACCAGGTCCGACAATGGACTGCAAAGGGTTAAATGCGTATGAAGAGCAGGTGGCTGGAGCGAGGGCAGAAGCCATATAACCATGTGCAGATGCAAAGAGGTTGAGCAGAGGTTTCTGAAGGAAGGAACTGCCAAGGGAAATGGATGGGTAGAGGGAACCAGACATCTGACTTGGGAATCTTGACTAATGATACGGATGGGAAAGCTGAAATGTCCACGCAAGGAGAGAAGATGATGGTGGTGCTGATGATCTGAAATCCTGGATGAGGGAGAGGATACATTCAAACTTGGAGGAAGGCAGGCGATCTTCGAGCTTTTAGAGTTCCCGGGGAAAGATGCAGATTGTCTTTTGCATGGACGGGAAATGACAAAATGTAGTCCTGGTGCGGGCTCTGTCACACCTAGCTTTGGCATAGATCTTTTGTGCTATAAATCACTCGGACCCTTTGCATGGCAGGCCTCAGTTGCCAGGGTAAACGGTTCTTTTATGGACCCAGAGTCAGTTACAATGTTAAAGAGCAGACTCGCAGTCAAGTCTCTAATTTAAAGAAATGAGTGATTCTAATTTAAAGACGTGCTCTGATTTTAAAACCAAGTATTCTAAAGTAATGAAAACAGAATACTTGGACTCAACAATTTAAAGTCTTAAAACTGCTGCTATATTTCTGGGAGCTAAACAAAGGTATAGTTTAAATAAATGGGCATCCTATTTGGAAAAAGTATTAAGACTTGATTTAAAAGGAACCCCTGAATTAGAAGTAAATCTTCTATTTAAATTACAGCTATTACAGTGTTGTATTTAAAAGCAGCAAGACAATAAAATAAAAATAGTATAGACTGTAACTGAACAGTAAACTTTCTAAAAGAATACAATCTAATGTTGTAACCTTGTTCTCACCTGCTTGTGGTACAGGCAGCGTTGAAGATGATTCATTGGTGTTGGCCAATGAAGCGAGGATTTTTCTGATGGTCAGCGATTTAAAAGCCAAGATCCTCTCTATAATAGGCGATCTCGTTAATATTAATGAACAGAAATACCTTTCGGATAACAGAAGATAGGAGTTTATCTTACAATAATCATTTTCTATATATAACAGAAATGAATTAGAACCTGGCAGGAAGAGATGGGAATGGAAAGTGTAGGACGTGTTGATACGTTAAGTTAGATATTGGTTTGACATAATGAGTATTGAAAAATGCTTACGATAGTGTTTCATATTAATCAATCCTAAAATTGGCAAAAAGCAAAGGTAGTCTTAACCTGCTTTGACTGGATTTTGTATGAACAGTGAAGAAGGTCAGGCTTAGTTCAGTCACTGTAGCACTATGGCATTCTGGTATATTAATGCTAGCATGTATTTAGATATAAATGACTGGACCTTCCATTAAAATCTTGAAAGATTTATCAATGGAGTAAAATATTACAATTTCTAGAAGCAACGGTTATACTGAAGTAACTTAATTAGAAATAGATCTTATAATGCCATTTAAAGTTAAACTGTTGAAAGCACATAGTAAAAGTTTATTATAACAGAATCATGGCATTGACAATATTGTAAATATATTGTTAAGCCACATTTGAAATAATGTTCATTTAATCAATTTAAGAATTAGTTCAGATTCTCCAACTAAACAAAAAGTATTTTAGACATTACAATATCAATTAAACCAAAGAATATACATATTTAGCTTATATAAAGATTTTACTGCAGTAATAAACAGAGGTATTTATTTACATGGAAATGGAAGAATTTAAAAGTGAAAGAATTAAATGTTTGTCTCACACACAGTAGAATTCTGGAAGGGCATTAGACCTTCAAAAATAAAGCTTAGTCTTTGGCACCTCAAAGCAGGATTCGGTGTTGGGATTTGCCAACCTTGAATGATAACCAAATGGAAGGTGCTTTAAGAAAGACAGGAGTATGTATCATTATAATAAGAAAATAATGAGAGCTGAGTTATAAAAATTAGGATGTAAGCATTTTCTTATTATCTGAAAAGATACTGGTCCAGGTGTCTCTTGAATCGGCCAAAAAATGTCTTCATGCGGTGAATTTGGAAAAGTGCTTAGTGGATTTTACTGCCTTAAATATACTGTGTGGCATTGTTCTTTCGTGGTTTAAGTCCTTACAGACAGATTTCAGTTTGTCGCTATTGGGGAGGATGCATCTGAAAGGTCTGAAGTTCTTTGTGGTGTCCCACAGGACTCTATCTTGAGTCCACTGTTGTTCTCATTGTATTGACTCCAGCTTGTCCAAACTCATGGGAGTGCCAGAGCCAATGTGATGTTCCCTTTGGAATCCACATTAAAGAGCGGTGACTTCGCACAGCACCTGCAATGCAAATAAACTACTGCATGAATAGGGAAGTTTTCATCGTTTAGGAAGAAACTATTACCAAAAGCCCCTGAAAAGCAGGATTTTTTCACTGGAGAGTGAAGTCATTGTATTTATCTTGCTCTTAATTGTATTATTACTTGTACTATGATACTTGAAATGTATTTGCTTACGATTGTAAGTCACCCTGGATAAGGGCGTCTGCTAAGAAATAAATAATAATAACCAAACACTAGTGACCCACATTAGTTAATTAGGTCTCACTGGGGATGTTAGTTTAAATAGAAACTGCTGTTTAAATGACAGATCATGTGTGCACTGCATTACATAAGCAGCATATTTAAAGATTAGTTTTATGTCTCGAATTCTTGCATTGTCATCACAACAGAATTTTATTTTGCTGACTTAATTTGGCATGTGTGTATATATAGCTATTAATGGATGAAGATCAGAGTTTAACATGAAATCAAAGTTTATTGAACTGTCGCTTTAGCCTCATTCAAGATCTCTGTCTTCAATAGGGAAGCAGCTTTTGGTTAATGACATGAAAGACTGTGTTGGAGGGAGTTGATTTTTCCCCAAGGTGACCAAGGAAGTGCAATACTAATCTGAAAGTCCCAGATATCATGTTTTAAAATACAAATGCACTTTTTGTAGCAAAGTGTGGGGCAAAGTAAGGGATGGAATGTACATTCGGCCCTGATTTGTACAATTTAACCCTGAATTCTAAGGGAAGTGTAGTTTAGTAGGTAATGGACCCAGAACTATATTTCCCAAGATGCAATACAGGCAGGATTGAAGATTTAGTAGACTTGATTAGACACCTGTATAGGCGGGGAAGTAGGATCCTGCACATATATGCAACACTATTTTAGAAAAAGGAAATAATTGAAAAAAAACATGAACAATGGTATAATGTGGTCTTTGTCAGTGATGCTATCACAATGTAACATGCTGCTGTACAGGAATTCAGTGAGTTTTACTCTCTTCATGTAACTTCTTAGATGTGGGGGTGGAATTTTAATTTTTTTTAACCTTTATTAAACCAGGAAACACATGTGAGCCTTTATTAAACCAGGAAACACCTGTGAGATTAAAATCTCTTTAAAACCAAAACAAATAAGCATGCCCAATCCAAACAAGTTAATCAAATTCCAAGAAATGAATCCTGTCACGCTGGTTCTTATCTGTATTATCATTTTCAGATCAAGCCATGCACAAGAAAGATTTCTGCTTTCCTTTCTGAAAGAAATATTTTAAAAATCAGGAAAGTTTAAACTGTAAAGGTATATAAATAATGGATGATTGAAACTATTATTAATCTACAGAGCCATGAGATCCTCTCCCTACAGGGAATGCTTGGCAGCAGGATGACTGCTCCCGATTGTTTAGTTTGAAAGAGCAAACATTTGTTTTCAGTCCCCACAAGCTGATACAGCTGTTTAAGTACCATACCTTCAATTGTAACCTTCATTGTTAACATTCTGATAAGTTTTTACACGTAAAGTTTTCAAAATGGCCGCTCATGGAGAGCAGATTTTGAGTAGCATAAGTCATGTGATCTTTCCTGGAAATGTAAAAAAAACCTACAATGTTCCACACAAATGGTTCAGCACGGGTTGTTATTATTGTGTCTCCTTGTGTAGGAAACAAGTAAGTATTAGAGTAGTTTGTTTAGGATATTTTGTGATTACATGACGAATGCTGCACAAAATCTGCTCTCCATGAGAGACCATTTTGAGAACTTTCAGAGTGTAAAGACTTGTCACAATGTTAAGAGTGTTGCAGGTATGGTACTTAAACAGCTGTAGCAGCATGTGGGGACTGATAACTACATTTTTTAAAACTGGCACCCCGAACCGGGTCCAGACCTGGGTTCTGGCTATCTGGTTGACACAGGATATGGGTCGACCCGGTTTGCGAGACGATAGCAAGAAGATTATGTAACAAATAATTAGATTACATATATCTTTCTCGTTTGGTTGTTAGTAGCTTATTGATCCCAGAATCTCATCAAGCAGCTTCTTGAAGGATCCCAGGGTGTCAGCTTCAACAACATTACTGGGGAGTTGGTTCCAGACCCTCACAATTCTCTGTGTAAAAAAGTGCCTCCTATTTTCTGTTCTGAATGCCCCTTTATCTAATCTCCATTTGTGACCCCTGGTCCTTGTTTCTTTTTTCAGGTTGAAAAGGTCCCTTGGGTCGACATTGTCAATACCTTTCAGAATTTTGAATGCTTGAATCAGATCATCGCACAGTCTTCTTTGTTCAAGACTGAATAGATTTTAAGCCTGTCTGCATACGACATGCCCTTTGAACCCGGGATAATTCTGGTCGCTCTTCTTTGCACTAATGCATTGTAAAGTTTTAACATTGCTTCCCTTGATTTAAATTCAACACTTTTCACTATATAGCCGAGCATCTTGTTGGCCTTTTTTATAGCTTCCCCACGTTGCCTAGATGAAGACATTTCTGAGTCAACATAAACTCCTAGATCTCTTTTTTCATAGATTCTATATCTCCTATATAGTACTTATGATGGACATTTTTATTGCCTGGTACAGTACCTTACACTTTTCTCTATTAAATGTCATTTGCCATGTGTCTGCCCAGTTCTGAATGCTGTCTAGATCATTTTGAATGACCTTTGCTGCTGCAACAGTGTTTGCCACTCCTCCTATTTTTGTGTCGTCTCCAAATTTAACAAGTTTGCTTACTATACCAGAATCTAAGTCATTAATGTAGATTAGGAATAGCATTGATTGTTAATTATTCAATGAACCCCCTAGCCACTTGCATGATGGGCAGAAAAACCCGTGCACCATTTACTGTTATTGTACTCTTGTGTGTTACTTGTATGATTAAATATGTGGTCTAGCAGACAATTAGTTGTGAGATTTTAATGATCCTGAAAATACTGTGAATACTGATTATACTTTAAAAACATACTCCATAGGTATTTTTTAGTATCAAATATTTTATATATTTCCAGACAAAGAAAACACAAATGAACACTTCCAGGATTTCACAATACACAGATATTTTAAAAGCTACTAATAAATAAAGACAAGATAATGTTGCTGCTTCTGCATCATTGCACATGCGCATTGTGTACTTGCTTCTGTGATCCTTGGTCGACCCTGCTTGTTCAAAATGCAATGTGAAAACGCGTAGCCAAGCCGCATGACACCAGGTTCTGACCCGGGTAGAGCATGCCAGTCTGAAAGGGGCTTTACACATCAAGGGAAAACACTTATGAATAACTGCTGTATCAGAGCAAAGACCTTGCTGAAGAGTTTGTGTTCACTGTATCTGCGGTTGTCAAGTCTGCAGTAATTCTTACAGTTTGTTTTGGAAAGTATCCTTGAGTCCTGTTTTGCTCGCCTACCTCATTAAAAATGAAAACTCTTCAGCAAGGTCTTGGTTTCCCTCTTGTGGTCACAGCTAATGCAACAGTTGTTATAACTGTACTCACTGTTTGTACACACTTGAAAAATCTGATCATATTGCTGGTATGTTTCCACTCTGTTTTATTCAGTATTTATTTTGCCATGGCTACCTTAACATATTGCTTAAAGCCAGACATAGTTAAGGTTTGAACAAAGGTCCTGTTTAAAGTCGATTTTACAACCAGCTCAAAACGGGGGTAAAGCCCCATCAATATGCATGAAATTGTTGTATGTGGTCTTATTCGCAGGCTCAACAAACCCTGTGACGGGGTAGCATTTGGTTGAATACATTTGAGAGAGTGGCGTAAAAAACAGCTTTCTTTTTTTTTTTAATGATTAAGACGCTTTTTTATTCACCTGTATCTCAAAGTATAGCAAATTAAGAAACCGCGCTCGGCATGCACATAGTCCCGGGGGTGTACATGTGGAACGGGGTATTAATATATTTTGGGGGTTCTAGTTTTACAGAAACTGAACCCCGATGATAACGGTATGACGTCACTGCTGCCTGACGTTGTTGCTAGGCAGAGTGACTTGTGACCGTTCCATTGCACTTAATAAGGAGACATGGAATATATAGTTCAGCACACACGGGTCACATCTGTGTTTCTGTCTGGATTAAAATTGGTATCCAGTGATAATGTTTGTGTGTTTGCCTTCAGCACTCGGGGAAACTAATAATCATGTTTTAATTTACAAAATACGATTTTCATTTTCGCAATGTTTGCTGTCAATGTGTGCTTTAACGAACAACAGAATTCCTTTATTCAGAAAAGCATAATTCATGTTGAGGTATGAAGAAATGAGTATTAGATTTTTGGAAAGGAGTACCTGAAAACGAATGGGACATGCAAAATGTCAAGTGTGTTTGTAGAACCTATTTAATGTAAATGCACGTTATGCTTTTAAGAACACAAGTGCCAATTGAGAACAGACCGGCAGCTTGTTTAGTGTTAATTGTCTCACCTTTGTACTAAACATATTTAAGCCAAATCAACCATGTTGGGAGAGGAGTTTTTTGTGTGTGTGTGTGTGTGTGAACGGAGTGTGGAGGCAACAGGAGCCGCTGGGATTATTGGGTGGTTTCGTTGTGAGTGTTCGAAAACTCGCTTCCGTGTGATTGCATTGAGACGTTCTCTCTGTTTTTGCCGGTTGTGTTATTGGTGATCTCGAGATCTACAGCTGAAGCATTCTGTAAGAGAAGTACCAAATTCAAATTATTACTAACAACTCTAGCCTCCACGCTCCGTATTAGGGAAGGTGTATTGTGTGTTTGTGCTTTTGTTTATCTTAACTATTGTTATGGTTGTTGTAACCACAATGATGTGTGTGTTTTAAACTAGTAATTCGAAGGTGATTGTTGTTTGATTGTGCATTTTATTAACAAATCACGGGTAGTCGCGATAGTCTATAGTACCAGAGCTTGATCGCAGTTAATTACTTTACTAGAAGTGCACTTTATGTATTTTGCTTTGTGTTATTTCCCTGTTGGGACAGGTTGTATTTGAGATTGGTTTTGTTGTTTCTTTATTTTATTTTTTCACTTGAATGTTTGGATTGTGTTAAGCATCACTTTTGATATTGATATTTGTTTTGCCGTGTTATCACACTGCTAATAAGGGCCGGGCCTTTTAATTGTAATTTGACTATTGTTGCTATATGTAGCTATTGTGACTTTGTGATTACTGCTATTTGAAACCATTTGTATACATTAATATCATTGCTGCTATAATATGTTGCAGTCCATTAATTGCGCATCAGGTCCAATTTATTTTCACACGCGCAGTTAATTTTAGACGTGCTGTTTAAAAGTATTTTTTTCCCCCACAGTCAAACGGGTTTAAAAGGCCCTGCATATCAACAAAGCACTCACTAGGCATCTCCAGCCCCACCCTTTCGTTCACTATAGCTTTCACATCTGCCAAGAAATAAATAATAATAGTCGTACATACCGATCAATCATCTCCTGATCACTCGTTTCATCACCAAACTCCTCAATAATGCAATCCAAGTCATTATTTTATTACTATAACTCTACTTATTACTCTCAAAAAAGCTCTGCAAATGTCCGTGATAGTCTCTGTGCGCTGATACAGTAACAACCAGCTTGTTTCCTTCTGACCGCCCCTATGTGATGCCAGGGGCAAGTATGACTATTCATAAGATACGCTTTTTTTATCGTCTTGTCTCGGCGCCTGTTGCTCCCACTCGGCCATTGAATGGTTTTCTCGGCTTTTTTCGGAGAAAAAACGACTAGAAACCCGTTTTTTGCGTTTTTTTGATGATGTCGGACAGGGTCCGACAATGGACCTGATAGGAATAATTGCAATGTCGGACCAGGTCCGACAATGGACCGCAAAGGGAAAACCATATTCTATATTAAATTTATTGCTGCTAACTCTAGACAATTGCTGCTACATTTTAAATTGTTTAACTGGAATTGCCTTTGTGTTAATAAACTTTGTATACATTTACTTGCTTCTGGGTTCTGTGTTTGGGAAGTGATGCTGCTATTAAGTCCTTGCCCAATAGAAAATAAATTTAAGATTTTCCTTTTCTCCCTATCAATATTGGGGAGTGGCGTAGCGGCTAGAATTTAAATATATTCCTTCAGGGACAGATGTTAATATCGGTTACATGTATTTTAAAGCACAGTCTCCTAATTTGTAATATTTCCCAGACTGAAAAACCGCAGTGCGCCCTCCATCGTATGCCTTCCGAGAAGCACAAAGGGAGATTCTTTATATTTTTTGAGCAATGGAAGAGTTTGTGTTATTTGAGAATATATATAAATGGCTTGGTTTGCTTGCATTTGTTTGCATACATGTAATTGTGATTATAGACTTTCCTGCCGTGTTGCTTTCTGCTTAGATTTGTCTCTGTGGCGCAATCGGTTAGCGCGTTCGGCTGTTTACCGAGGTTCAAGCCCACCCAGGGACGGTGCTTTTTGCATTTCTTAATCACATTAGAAAATGGCATTGTAATACGTTTTTATTTCCTCCAATTACACTGAAAAAAATGTGTCCTGTTTTTTTGTTCAAAATAATACAAAACAAAAATATTCTTGCCGTTTGCCGAAACCCGGGATCGAACCAAAGACCTTTAGATCTTCAGTCTAACGCTCCCCCAACTGAACTATTTCGACTTGTCAAACCTGGTTGAAAGTGAAAACATAAACCACCTAACGGTTTTTTTCTCCCAAGAAAGCAGAATTGCAGAAACGTTAATCTGTTAACGTTACTCTCGAGAGACTGCTGTTGCATACACACCTAGTTTGTTTTTAATAAAACATTGACGAAACCACAATCCCTGGTTTAGGAGGCCAGTGCCTTGTCTTTTAGGTGACTGCGGCACTTTCATATGCATAGTAGTCAGCTTGACAATACACGATCAGAGGGAAGAAAGCAGTGGTTTCCCTGTCATTCCATTGCCATATTACATTGTGCATGTTCAGAATATGTGGGAATCCTGAAAACAGCATTGTAATATGCGAACAAATCAATCACTGAATTTAATTAACGCATGGATTATTATTATTATTATTATTTATTTCTTAGCAGATGCCCTTATCCAGGGCGACTTACAATCGTAAGCAAATACATTAAGTGTTACAGTACAGGTAATAATACAATAAGAGCAAGATAAATACAATGACTAGTTCAAGCAATTACAGATTAACCGCTATTGAGCATTACAGTTGTTAATTAACTTGCAAAGCAAACGTTTTAGAGCTCAATTTTTAAAAGAGTTCAACAGCTGACTTATATGCAGCAGCTGGCAGTATTGACCTATTCCCAAGGGCTTTATCTTTTGGTCTTTCCTGGCACTTTTTTTTTTTTTTAAAGAAAGCAATGTCATTTTTTAAAGAACCTAATTTGACTAAAAACTTAACATTTTAGAGGTCAATTGTCGACTTGAATGTGCCCAGTAATGGGTACATTTCCTTGATTGCGAAATTTAATATGAATTGCTTTCAGTTAATATTTTAGAAAAACTACTTTGCTAACAGAAGAAAAACAAGCTAGCAGAGGATGGTTTCGATCCATCGACCTCTGGGTTATGGGCCCAGCACGCTTCCGCTGCGCCACTCTGCTACAGCTGCTTCAGGACTGAATTACCAAGCAGCAGAAAAAAACTGAACTCATCGTTTTAACCAGTCACACGGCAGTGGCCGGGCCGAACCATGGAAATGTTGCAAATCAGAGATGATCTGTTTTCTTTTCTCCCAAATACGTCATGCAAAGTATGCAACTTTTCTGCCCACTTTGATCACAGGCAGTTTTATCCCCAGTTTCGGCTGCCAATTCCAATATTCTGTCTCTCTAAATGCATGTTAAATCATGGAAAGCGCTCTTTGTTTAAAATTACATTGAAGACTTATTTTGTTTGACCAGGCTTTCTTTCTTTACTTGTAAAGGCTACGAACACGTATTTAGTTTCCCATGACACTGGTGATACCGATTGTTTTCCTAGTATCAGCGTCGGCATTACCATGTGTTTCGCATGCTTGCTGTACACTCTAGCATTGCATAACAAGCCTGCACTACGCCAGGACTTCGTGGCGCAACGGTAGAGCGTCTGATTCCAGATAAAAAGTTTGCGTGTTCAAATCACGTCGCGGTCAAAGCGGTCTTTGTTTCTATTCTACTCTATTTGATTTTTAACGTGTTTGAAATTGAATGTAGATTTATAGAATAAGGGAGAGTGTATGAAGTCACGTTACAAAGACACCAGGAACGGCAACTCAGAGCAAACAATGTATTAATATAGTGAATTAAAACAGAGCAGTTAACAATCTTAAACCTTACCAATAAATTAGACCAATTGAGCTAGATTAATTATTCTCTGCGAAATAGGAAACGCAAGGGGCAGACACACCCACTGCAAATCCCGTGGAGTAAGAGAATAAAACTAAAAAACAATCATTCATTAGTGTATACAAATCACACTGCAATCAAAAATAGTGATCAAATACAATACATTAACCACAACAAGGCAGCTCAATGAAAACTATTATAAACAGATAAATCAAATCATTAATAGTAACCCAAAATAGACAATAACCATATGTACCCCCCCAAAACACCGTTCGATACTTAACCAAGGATAACCCCCTCGGTTATCCCTATAATTAAATTGACTATCTTAAATAACCAATTAAGTAGAATTAATGACTACGCCAATTTGAAGCTAATATAACTCCAAATAACAGGTTCTTTAAAAATCAAGACAGCACAGTGTGTAAAGTGAGGACAACAAGGTATAAAAACAACAAGAATTTTATTTAAACAAAATATCACAGCTTTTACCTATAGCAGCAGATTTGATAGCAGCAACCTTTAAACTATAGCAGCAGATTTTTAACCAAGAGCGATCCCACCAGACCCCAAGCATACTTTGAACTTGATAACATCACACCAACACGAATCAAAAAAAGGATAAATTCACAGCACAATTCCAAAAGTAAAATCTTAAACATTTTTAAATAAACACCCTTCAAAGCAAATAGTGGTTTCCACAAACAATTCCAAACGATAAAATAGCAAACCTTAAAAAAACTAATCAATGATTTTCATAGAAAAAGAACAGAAAACTCCATGCAACTGTAACCCCTACTCATTAACGTGACTACGTCAGTAAACAGGGTTCACTAAATATGTAAGCCTTACTTGGGGTCGATTATATAGCTGGCTGAGTTATGTATATATTAACCTACTGGCTAAGCAAGGTGTAGCAAACTGGGGCTATCCTACTTTAAAATTCCCCTTTAAATATAAACTACTATCCAGTCAGGGTGTTGGCTACTTTACAGGCTGTCTATCATGCAGTACCCCTGGCCCTGGCCCCACCCAATCAGATGCTCTGCGTTGTGTAAAAGTGTGTAGATTGGGTTAACACGATACTCCCAAGCTTGCTGGTCAGTTCAATGGCTCTTTATTTTGTCCTCCTGCAATTAAAACACATCAGGAGGGACGTTTAACAGGGATTCCCATAATAGCACAGTACAGGCAAACACTGCACGTAGCTTCTACATTAACATTCTTGCGAGATCCCCTAAGTGAGATCTCGCACCCTCCAGCTAGCTACGGGGTCGTAAAGAAAACCAGACCTGGAATTAGAATGATAGGCTGGTAACTATTAATACAGCATTAAATTATGCTGCCTACAACGAAGGTCCTGTACTGCTTCCCCACATGTCAGCATCCATATATTTAACTTAAGCTACCCTTGTTACATCCTCCCCCGGTTTACAGAATGACGGCTTAGTCATTTACACCATATATTTTACATAACATGTGGCCTCAATAATTTTCTCCAGCTTAAACTAATTCAGTCCCTTCTTTTCCTTGTGCAGTTCCCAAATCTCTCTCCCTCGGGCAATCTTGCTGTGGTATTCCAGGGAATTAGGGTCTATAACATGGCTTTCCAAGGACAGTCTATTTGGTGCCCGACGCACCCGCTGTGACCGTCTTGGGAGGGGTGGAGTTTGCTCGGTGTGGTTGTCTGGTTCATGGTCCTCTGCTGAAACCTCCCAATCATGTCCGCGTGTCTCAGTCCAGTCCCTATCATTATCCCTGAATATATTTTCTGAGGGGCCTACTCTATCAGGGGACTGATCACTAGTGGTATGGCTATTGAAGCTCTCCCTACCTACAGGGCTACCTTCACTACCTCTCGCCCTGCCTGAGGCCTCCGTATGGTTTTCAACCTCCCCCCCCTGGCTATCCTCCCCATCCCAGTCCGACCTCTCACTCTCCAAATCGCCGTTGGGTGACTGTTGATGGAGTGGCTGGCTGCTGGTGGTGGCTCCTTCAGATAACTCTGGGACGAATGTGCAAGGTTTTAGGAGATTCTGGTGTAATGTGCGTTCTTCGCCACCATCTTCTGGCCTCAGCGTATACATTGGTAGGTCTCCCTGCTTCCTCACTACTATATGAGGCCTCCTTTCCCACTTGTCCCCAAGCTTCTGCTTACCCCGCTGGCTCTTATTAGCTACCAGGACTCGGTCCCCTGGCCGAAAATAGACCTCCGTTGCCTTCTCATCGTATTTTCTCTTCTGGTCAGCTTTAGCTTTACGGGAGTGAAGAGATGCTAGGTGGTATGCTTCTTGTAGTGCATTCTGGAACTGCACAACGTAGTCTTCGTAACCCAATTCTTCCTCGGATGACCTGGTATCAAGTATAAGGTCGATAGGCAGTCTGGGATGTCTCCCAAACATGAGCAGGAACGGAGTGTACTGAGTGGACTCGTGCCTAGTGCAATTATAGGCATGAGTCAATGCCTCAATGTGGTCCTTCCAGTCCACCTTCTGCTCCGGTTTTAAAGTGCCCAACATGTTCAGGAGGGTGCGGTTGAACCGTTCGGTGGTCCCGTTCCCTGAGGGTGGTAAGGGGTTGTTCTACTGCGCACAATACCCATGACTTTGCACAGCTGCCGGATGAGATCACTCTCGAAGTTTCTGCCCTGGTCTGCATGTATCCTCTCTGGGATCCCGTAGTGGCAGATATACCTCTTCCATAAGACTTGGGCAACCGTGGCGGCTCTCTGGTCTTTCGTTGGATAGGCTTGAGCGCACCTGGTAAAATGGTCAGTCACTACCAGGATATGCTCGTATCCTCCTCGGGATCGCTCCAGGGTCAGGAAATCGATGCATACAAGTTCCAGTGGCCTGCTGGTGTGGATGGAGGTCAGCGGAGCCCGGGCAGTTGGTGCAGGTACCTTGCGCAAGCAGCAGCGTTCACAGCCCTCGCACCACTGCTTGATGGCGGTGTACATTTGGGGCCAGTACCCCCGTGCTCGAACTAGGTCGGTTGTTCTCTCGACTCCGGGGTGCCCCATCCCATTGTGAAGCTTCCTGATTACCTCATCCTTCATGCTCTCCGGTAGGACTATCCTCAACACCTCATTCCCCTCTGGACTACGGGATTTCCGGAATAACACAATCTTTTGTTACCAGCCGCTCTCATTGTTTTAATAGCAGTCGTACCGTTGGACTCTATTTCTTTCGAGCGAGAGGATTTGGCGCTCTGGGTCGGGATTTGTGGAACAACACTCTCGAAATGGCAATGTCGTTGGCCTGATGATTTCATAGTTCCTGTAGGGACATGCTGGGTATCACTTCCAGTCCCTTCTCCAACTGATCATCTCTCACTGGCGGTCTGGGTATGCCTGCCACCTGGCAGCCTGCTTGGAGGGCCTCCACGACCTCGCTCTGGGGCATCCTGGAAAGGGCGTCCGCGTTGGCATTGCTCCTTCCCGGCCTGTATTGGACGTCAAAATCGAACATGGCCAACTGAGCTACCCACCTCTGTCCAGTGGCATCTAATTTGGCGGAGCTGGTCACGTATGCCAAAGGGTTGTTGTCAGTCTGAGCTGTAAATTTGTGTCCATAGAGGTAGTCCTTGAATTTCTCTGCCACTGCCCACTTTAAAGCTAGAAACTCTAGCTTGTGGGCAGGGTACCTTCGTTCTGCAGGTGACAGGCGGCGCGGCAAACGAAATCACCCTCTCTTTACCGTCTTGGACTTGAGCAAGGACTGCCCCTAACCCTTCTAATGACGCGTCAGTCTGCAGAAGAAACGGCAGATTATAGTTGGCATAACCCAGGACCGGGTGGTGGTGAGCCTCGCTCTTAGGGTCCTGAAAGCCTTTTCACAATCTTCAGTCCACTCGAAAGCTGGTGGCCAGTTCAACAGTCTTCGAGCTTTCTTCTTCCCCTTTTGGGGCCCCCCGGGGAGTTTGAATAAAGGAGCTGCCAGCTGCGAAAAGCCTCTAATGAACGCCGGTAGTACCCAGCAAACCCCAGGAACTGCAACACTTCTTTCCGGTTGGCGGGGGTCTTCCAGTCCTGTACTTGTCGCACCTTTTCAGGGTCAGTGGCTATCCCTCTCTCGGACACAACGTGCCCCAGGTACGGACTTGGGTCCGAAGAAGATGGCATTTCTTCGCTTAAGTTTTAGTCCATGCTCCTTCAGACGACAGAAAACTCTCTCCAACCTTTCAAGGTGTTCATCAAATGTTTGGCTGAAGATTATGATGTCATCTAAGTATAGTAAGAGGGTGGAAAAATTCTGGTCCCCAAACAGCTGGTCATAAGCCTCTGGAAGGTAGCAGGGGCATTCTGAAGTCCAAAGGGCATTCGATTGCACTCATAGAGGCCCATTGGAGTCGTAAAGGCTGTCTTGTGGCGATCGTGTTCTGCTACCTCCACTTGCCAGTAGCCTGCTGTGAGGTCTAGGGTGGTAAAGAACTTTGCTCCGCCCAATGCGTCCAGGGCTTCTTCGATCCGGGGCAGTGGGAAGGCATCCCGCACCGTCTTTGAGTTTAGCTGCCTGTAGTCCATGCACAGGCGGATCGAGCCATCTTTCTTTTGGGCTACCACGATCGGAGAAGCATATGGGCTCTTGCTAGGGCCGATTGCCCCTGCTGCTTCCATGTCCTGGAGGTGTTTACGGACGTCGTGATACTGCGCTGGCGGTATCCTTCTATAAGGCTGTCGGAACGGTTTGGTGTCGACTAATGGTATTTCGTGCTGCACCGTAGAGGTGCATCCAAGATCCAGATCGCTCTTGGAGAACACGTCAGAATGTCGACAAAGTAGTTCCTTTAATTTCTGTACTTGGGTCTCGTCCTGAATGGCCGCCTCATCCAAGCTCACCTCAGGCAGGGTTTGGTCTTCCATCGTGGCTTCCGTCGGGTTGCATTTCCTTTGGGCACAACTAGTTGAGAGTGTTCCATGGGCATTATTCGCTCCACCAATGACATTTCTGCAAGCCGGCAGCCTCTTTTCACCTCTACAGGCAATCGTCCCAGGTTGTACACACAGACTACGGTTTTCCCATTTTTACATCTGCCACTGACCTTCCCACCCCAGGCCATCGGGGAGGAGGCAGTCCTGTGTGCCTTCGAGGAGTACAGTGTATGGGCTCCACCCTGTCGACCAAGGGCGTGAGCTGGTACATTCATCTGCTGTCCAGGTCCTATCGTTAATGCTTTACTCCCCATGTAACGGGCACAACCCACCCGGTGCTGGTGGCAAGATGCTCTTCGTGCAGTAACCCTTTGATACGCTGCATGCCAGGCCGCAGACTTCTCTTTCACCTTGTGGGAGAATCCCCTACCCCAGCGCTTCATTAGGTCTTCTTTACTAGCTCTGATCACGTTTGTGCCCAGGAGGACAGGGACATCCTTCCTATATGGGGTGGCTGGTACGACAAACGCTGGAACTCCCTGGTAAACTTGGCCCAAAAAGGATATGTCCACTTTAAGGACTCCTTTGTGAGGTACCTTCTGGCCGCCTGCCCCCTCGATATCTACGTTGACCTCTTCAGGCTTCCGTGACCTCAACTCAGGATGCCTTTGCCAGAAGTCTTCAGTCACAGATGTTATCTGCGACCCAGAGTCAATCAGGGCATTGCAAGTTACGCCACACACACGGATGTGGTCTTCGTTTGTTGGGCCAACAAGGGTGTGCACAGGGTTTCTCTTTTCCTTCCACGGGCTCCCTTTAGCTGACAGCCGCCGTATAGCCTCTGTTGTCCCGGTGCTGGAGCTCCCTAAGTTTGTCGTCCCCTCTACCCGCTCCGCAGTAGGGGGTGGAACTAGTTTAAAGGCGGGGGGTCTACAGTGCTGGCCCCCTTGGGCTGGGTCGGCACTGTTGGGTTACGGCAGCCTCTCTTGATATGGCCCTCCTGTCCACAGTTAAAACACACCACTGGCTCGTTAGGCCTTCCAGCCCCGGGGTAAGGTGGTGTGCGGGGGTGGCCCCTCCCTCCTCTAGTCGGATAAGCCATGTTGGTGGCGCAATTCTTCTCCCATCCTCCTACCTTGTCTTCAAGTTTCCGCTGGTTGGCCGCCATCTCTTGAACAAGAGCCGAGAGGTTCAGGATAGCCTGCTCCTGCGATAGCCCAGCCTCTGGGGTGGTAGTAGTGGACTGCCCCCGGGCAGGGCCAGCCTCCTTAGCCATCTGGGGTAAGCTCTGAGCGTTACGAGGTTTGTTGCTGCCCCCTGAAGACATCCTTTCCCGTGTCAACTGTCGCAGTTCTGCCTGAAGCTCCCTGAACTTCATATACCGGGGCCGCATCGGGGCTATCCTTTCTCTGGCTTCCCTATCTTTCACGCCTCTCATAAACTGCTGGGTAAGCTTATAGTCCCGGTCTGGAAAGGGGCGGTTGTGATAGATCCTTTCTTCAATGGTGCGCAGCAGAGCTTCTAATTCGATCGCATACTCAGTGGCTGTCTCCTGGGGTCTCTGCCGCCTCTCGTAGAAATCTGCCATTGGGTCGAAAGACAAATGGCAATCGCTATACTCCGCCCTCAACTCTTCGAAGACCCTGGCCATATACTGCTCATTTAGGGGCAGGTTCAGGACCAACTTTCTTGCACCACCCCCCAAGTGCCTCACAATGGTGGAGAACTGCAGTGTGGAGGGAACAGAGGAGGCTTCTAACAAATACTGGACATCTTTAATCCAATCTTCGATATCCAGTCGGCAGTCCGCCCCCCCACTAAAGATCGGGACGCCCTTTATTTGGTGTATAGTGGTGGCGGGGCTCCCCAGATGGCTTGGCCCTTGGCTCGTGTAGGGCATGACTGCTCCTCCATGGGTAGGAGGGGTCATGCGATCTGAATAAGGTAAAGGTCCTTGTCCCTGCGGCGTCTCCATGGTTACTGAGTAATCTGCATATGGTGCTGCCAGTAGTTCCTGTCTCGCTGGGGTGAACATCTTTGGCCGGGTGTAGGTGGACTGGGATGGCTCCATAAATAAAATTATTTATTTATTTATGTATATGTATATATTTATTTATTTAATAAACTATTACTAACCCCTAATAACTATAGTGCCAGCTATCCGAGTCACGGCACCAGAAAAAAATGTAACCCCTACTCATTAACGTGACTACGTCAGTAAACAGGGTTCACTAAATATGTAAGCCTTACTTGGGGTCGATTATATAGCTGGCTGAGTTATGTATATATTAACCTACTGGCTAAGCAAGGTGTAGCAAACTGGGGCTATCCTACTTTAAAATTCCCCTTTAAATATAAACTACTATCCAGTCAGGGTGATGGCTACTTTACAGGCTGTCTATCATGCAGTACCCCTGGCCCTGGCCCCACCCAATCAGATGCTCTGCGTTGTGTAAAAGTGTGTAGATTGGGTTAACACGATACTCCCAAGCTTGCTGGTCAGTTCAATGGCTCTTTATTTTGTCCTCCTGCAATTAAAACACATCAGGAGGGACGTTTAACAGGGATTCCCATAATAGCACAGTACAGGCAAACACTGCACGTAGCTTCTACATTAACATTCTCGCGAGATCCCCCAAGTGAGATCTCGCACCCTCCAGCTAGCTACGGGGTCGTAAAGAAAACCAGACCTGGAATTAGAATGATAGGCTGGTAACTATTAATACAGCATTAAATTATGCTGCCTACAACGAAGGTCCTGTACTGCGTCCCCACATGTCAGCATCCATATATTTAACTTAAGCTACCCTTGTTACACAACCTAAAAATGCCTGTAATGCTTAAACCCTCCAATAGCCGCTATTTCAGTTAATACACAAGCTGATAAAGTGCAAGGGTGCAATCAAAAGTTAACAGGCCTCTTATAACTATACATTGTAAACACATACACGATTACAGTTGGGATAATCAGGACAAAGACGCTACTCTAAAAGTCTAAAACAACCAATAACACAGAAAAGAAGTTCGTATGCAGCGCTCAAATATTACATCAAAATTCACAGGATCGTAATTACCAACTCAGAATACAAACAATGCACGTTCTCTTTTGTAATCAACCCCATACAATTGCTACCGACGACTAAGAGCACGAGGAATACTTCACTGAAACCACTCCAATATAGAGCGGACCAAACTATTCAATATGAATAGTAGTAATTTACCATTAACTTCTAGCGCTTCAGCCAATTCACAGCGCCTCAGTATTACACTTGAAAAGTTACAATCCTTACCAAACAGTAGTTCCCCGACCCGTGCTCTCAGCTCTCAGCTCTCAGCTCTCAGCTCTCAGCTCTCAGCTCTCAGCTCTCAGCTCTCTCAAACCCGGTCACTCTCTGGCTGATTAACTCCACCTGTTTTTATACAGCTGGCCCCATTACGAATTAGCACTGCAATTACTATGGAGACCAATAGTCTCCCTGGGGTTTAAAGGGACAGTGCAACAGTAAAAATGATATAAATCACACAATAAAACTCAATCTTATTACATTCAAAAAATAAATAAATAAATACATCCATTGCACATCCGTATATATATATATATATATATATATATATATATATATATATATATATATATATATATATATATATATATATTTATTAATTTTTGATTTTTGATTTTTTTACATAAAACTTGTACTTTTTATATTGGTATATACATGTCAATTGCTGTGGATTTAGACAAGGAAGCTATATGCCACTCTTGTGTGTAATTCCATTCTATGGTATCTACCAAACACACAGGAAACTAGAAATTTTCAAACAGGAAATCGAAAATTTCTATACTCGAGCAGCACCTTCAGGTTTTCAGCGAAAGCTGGTCAGGCTTGGATGTAAGGTTAAAAAATGAACGCATTTTAATTATTATTTGTTTATTTAGCAGACACCTTTATCCAAGGCGACTTACAGAGACTAGGGTGTGTGAACTATGCATCAGCTGCAGAGTTACTTACAATTACGTCTCACCCGAAAGACGGAACACAAGGAGGTGAAGTGACTTGCTCAGGGTCACACAATGAGTCAGTGGCTGAGGTGGGATTTGAACCGAGGAGCTCCTGGTTACAAGCCCTTTTCTTTACTGGACCACACAGCCTCCTTTAACAACTGCGCAGTGGCGCAGCGGGCTAAGGTCGTGTGCTCTTCAAGAACGACATGTGAGTTCAAACCACGGTATTATATCTCATTGTGTATAAGAGGTATGTACGTTTTCACATTTGAGAAGAAAGTTTCAGACTTTTGATACTGGTACAGATGGTAATTCTAAGTGATTTAGTTTTGCCGCTGCGACATGGTAAAAACAGCTAAACTCTTTGAGCTGTAAAGAGAGACTCGGTAGTTTCAAACAAGTTTTTGTAACTTGTACGAGGAATTACCGTTCCTCTCAATATATCTAGTCTACAGAAACATGTGCAGTGATTTAAATTGCATTATCTAATACCACATACATATTACAATAACCAGTGAATCATAATACCATTTGTTTGTTTTTTATTTTTATAAAAAGTCGACCACGAAGGGACTCGAACCCTCAATCTTCTGATTTGAAGTCAGACGCCTTATCCATTAGGCCACGCAGTCTTTCACACTTAACAGCTCTTACTTAACTCTACAATGAGTGTGTCCTGTTCCATAACAAACGGAATTTCAATTGTGTGAATTTGTTGATTTTAAAAGCAACGTTCTGTGTTTTCATTTAGCTGCGCCGTATGCTGTGGCTCGATCCTGTCTGGCGAGGTAGGAAAAGTGATGATCAAAACTCAGATGTGCTTTCATAGCACACGAGCAACGCAAGCTTCAAACATCTTGGGTGTTAGAAGTTATTTTGTAATGTTAATGTAAGACCTCGCTGCTGTCCAGTCATTGTTTCAAGTACCGCTTGTCAGTTGGAGGAGAAGGTCTGCAAGTAGAAGTTAAGACAGCGATTGCTTTTTAGAAAGTTATGTTTGCTTCATTTTGTAATATATTTTTAATGAAATACCATTTTAGTGGTCAATTGTTTTTCATTACCAAGCATTGCAGTGTACACTAGATACTGTTTGCATGTCCATCAGCCTGGTAATAAGCTTCAGATATTAATCCATTTTGATGTGTAGAGCATATATATCACATTTTAGTCTACAGAAACATGTGCAGTGATTTAAATTGCATTATCTAATACCACATACATATTACAATCAGCAAAAAAAGAAGTGATATCTATAACAAAAACATTGTCAATGTAAAAAAACAAGTTAGAAAAACGCAGCAGCCGTTTAAAGGGGTGATATCAAACACAAAAGCCCAAGTTAGGAGAAGCAATTAGGCCAATCTTGTCAAGCATTAAGCAAATAGGCACACTTGGAAAGGTGCTGGGGCCCAAGATTCACACAGTTCTTGCTTCTAACTTGGCGCCTTTTTTTGATCGCTTCGCTCCACTTTATCGCTCCACTTGAAATGCGCAGTGGCTAAGGTCGTGTGCTTCTTCAAGAACATCATGATGCAAGTTCAAACCACTTGAAATGCTCTTTGTATGACTTGAAGTGACTGAGACACACACTCACACACTGAGACACACACACACTCTGAGACTGTGTGTGTTGTAGTGTGTGTGTGTGTGTGTGTCTCGGTGTGTGTGTGTTTCAGTGTGTGTATGTGTCATTGTGTGTGTCTCAGTGTGTGTGTGTGTCTCTGTGTGTGTGTGTGTCTCAGAGTGTGTGTGTGTCAGTGTGTGTGTGTGTGTCTCTGTGTGTGTGTGTGTCTCAGTGTGTGGGTGTGTGTCTCAGTGTGTGGGTATGTCTCAATGTGTGTGTATGTCTCAGTGTATCTATGTGTGTGTGTGTCTGAGTGGGTTTGTGTTTGTCTCCGTGTGTGTGTGCCTCAGTGTGACTGTGTGTCTCATAGTGTGTGTGTGTGTCAGTGTGTGTGTGTGTATGTGCCTCAGTGTGTGTGTGCCTCAGTGTGTGTGTGCCTCAGTGTGTGTGTGTGTGTGTCTCAGTGTGTGTGTGTGTGTGTGTGTGTCTCAGTGTGTGAGTGTGTGTCTCAGTCACTTCAAGTCATACAAAGAGCATTTCAAGTGGAGCGATAAAGTGGAGCGAAGCAATCAAAAAAAGGCGCCAAGTTAGAAGCATGAATTGTGTGAATCTTGGGCCCCAGAACCTTTCCAATTGTGCCTATTTGCTTGATGCTTGACGAGATTGGCCTAATTGCTTCTCCTAACTTGGACTCTTGTGTTTGATATCACCCCTTTAAATGGCTGTTGCGTTTTTCTAGCTTGTTTTTTTACATTGACAATATTTTTGTTATAAATATAAAAACCCAACCACGAAGGGACTCGAACCCTCAATCTTCTGATTCGAAGTCAGACGCCTTATCCATTAGGCCACGCGGTCTTTTACGTTTGTTATGTGTTACTTAACTCTACAATGAGTGTGTCCTGTTCCATAACAAACGGAATTTCAACTAAGTAAGTGAATTCTGTTGATTTTAAAAGCAACGTTCTGTGTTTTCATTTAGCTGTGCTGTATGCTGTGGCTCGATCCTGTCTGGCGAGGTAGGAAAAGTGATGATCAAAACTCAGATGTGCTTTCATAGCACACGAGCAACGCAAGCTTCAAACATCTTGGGTGTTAGAAGTTATTTTGTAATGTTAATGTAAGACCTCGCTGCTGTCCAGTCATTGTTTCAAGTACCGCTTGTCAGTTGGAGGAGAAGGTCTGCAAACAGCGATTGTTGTTTTAGAAAGTTAAGTTTGCTTCATTTAGTAATGTGTTTTTAATGAAATGCCACTTTAGTGGTCAGTTGCTTTTGTACACTAGATACTGTTTGCATGTCCATCACCCTGGTAATAAGCTACAGATATTAATCTATTGTGATCTGTAGAGCATATATCACATTTTAGTCTACAGAAACATGTGCAGTGATTTAAATTGCATTATCTAATACAACATACATGTTACAATCAGCAATGAATCATGGATGCAACATGGATTGCAAAGCATGCAACATGGTTTATTTAGATTTCCAGAAAGCTTTTGACAAAGTCCTGCATAAAAGATTAATTCTCAAAAGCAGTAGGGATTCAAGGAAATGCATGCAGATGGATTAGGAAGTGTTTAACATGTAGAAAACAGAAAGTACTGATTAGAGGAGAAACCTCAAAATGGAGCGAGGTAACCAGTGGTGTAGCACAGGGTTCAGTATTAGGTCCTCTGCTATTCCTAATCTACATTAATGATTTAGATTCTGGTATAGTAAGCAACCTTGTTAAATTTGCAGATGACACAAAATAGGAGGAGTGGCAAACACTTGCAGCAGCAAAGGTCATTCAAAATGATCTAGACAGCATTCAGAACTGGGCAGACACATGGCAAATGACATTTAATAGAGAAAAGTGTAAAGTATTGCATGCAGGCAATAAAAATGTGCATTATAAATATCATATGGGAGATACTGAAATTGAAGAAGGGAACTATGAAAAAGACCTAGGAGTTTATGTTGACTCAGAAATGTCTTCATCTAGACAATGTAGGGAAGCTATAAAAAAGGCCAACAAGATGCTTGGATATATTGTGAGAAGTGTTGAAATTAAATCAAGGGAAGTAATGTTAAAACTTTACAATGCATTAGTAAGACCTCACCTAGAATATTGTGTTCAGTTCTGGTCACCTCGTTACAAAAAGGATATTGCTGCTCTAGAAAGAGTGCAAAAAAGAGTGACCAGAATTATCCCGGGTTTAAAAGGCATGTCGTATGCAGACAGGCTAAAAGAATTGAATCTATTCAGTTTTGAACAAAGAAGACTGCGGCGATCTGATTCAATATATATATATATATATATATATATATATATATATATATATATATATATATATATATATATACAGTACTGTGCAAAAGTTTTAGGCAGGTGTGAAAAAAGCTGTAAAGTAAGAATGCTTTCAAAAATAGACATGTTAATAGATTATATTTATCAATTAACTAAATGCAAAGTGAGTGAACAGAAGAAAATCTAAATCAAATCCATATTTGGTGTGACCACCCTTTGCCTTCAAAACAGCATCAAGCATCAATTCTTCTAGGTACACTTGCACACAGTTTTTGAAGGAACTCGGCAGGTAGGTTGGCCCAAACATCTTGGAGAACTAACCACAGTTCTTCTGTGGATTTAGGCAGCCTCAGGTGCTTCTCTCTCTCATGTAATCCCAGACAGACTCGATGATGTTGAGATCAGGGCTCTGTGGGGGCCATACCATCACTTCCAGGACTCCTTGTTCTTCTTTACGCTGAAGATAGTTCTTAATGACTTTCGCTGTATGTTTGGGGTCGTTGTCATGCTGCAGAATAAATTTGGGGCCAATCAGATGCCTCCCTGATGGTATTGCATGATGGATAAGTATCTGCCTGTACTTCTCAGCATTGAGGAGACCATTAATTCTGACCAAATCCCCAACTCCATTTGCAGAAATGCAGCCCCAAACTTGCAAGGAACCTCCACCATGCTTCACTGTTGCCTGCAGACACTCATTCGTGTACGCTCTCCAGCCCTTCGGCGAACAAACTGCCTTCTGCTACAGCCAAATATTTCAAATTTTGACTCATCAGTCCAGAGCACCTGCTGCCATTTTTCTGCACCCCAGTTCCTGTGTTTTCGTGCATAGTTGAGTCGCTTGGCCTTGTTTCCACGTCGGAGGTATGGCTTTTTGGCCGCAAGTCTTCCATGAAGGCCACTTCTGACCAGACTTCTCCGGACAGTAGATGGGTGTACCAGGGTCCCACTGTTTTCTGCCAGTTCTGAGCTGATGGCACTGCTGGACATCTTCCGATTGCGAAGGGAAGTAAGCAAGTCTTTCATCTGCTGCAGTAAGTTTCCTTGGCCGACCACTGCGTCTACGGTCCTCAACGTTGCCCGTTTCTTTGTGCTTCTTCAAAAGAGCTTGAACAGCACATCTGGAAACCCCTGTCTGCCTTGAAATTTCTGCCTGGGAGAGACCTTGCTGATGCAGTATAACTACCTTGTGTCTTGTAACACACACACACTTGTTCTATGTAATTGTAGCACCTGAGTGCAATCTTCCTGTTTGCACAAAATATTTCTCTTTTCATAGGTAGGATTAGCTTCACTCTGAAACTGCACGTGATATCTACTTTACAGTAAGAGACATCCTACATGACGCATTAACTTATAGAATTGGCAAATGTAATTCACATTCAAAAACTGTAAGACTGGCATCCGTTTCTATTTTAATGAACCAGAGGTAAAGACGTTACAAATGAGAGAAGAGTGACATCTAGTGGAGAAAGAAAAAAGCACAATGGCCGAATATATCTTTTGTGCCTCGATAAAAAGTTCATCTCCATTTGATAAACAGTTTAAGTGCTTTCAAACAAGTAAATACCAGCTCTTAACACGACCTTAACTGTGTTTGTTTTTATATGCTTTAAAAACGACAAGAGAATTGTGTATACAAGCCGAAAACGAAATATACCCGATAGCAGTGCCATTAAAAGTGAGTATTTGCATAAATTAACTGGATGTCTATCGTCATTTTTTTAAATAAATTCCTATGTATGTCCACGTGTACCATGTTGCTGATTTTGAAGATCACTTTCCTACTTTGCCTCCATGTTTTAATGTGAGGGACATCAAATATTATATGGTTTGATGATAGCGCTCACGATAAAAAAGCAGGATAAACACCTTAAAATTAAGTCAAAAAAGTCTGGACGTTTGGGCCTACATATTTGATATACATGGAAACATAATAATAATGTGGCAATACACAAGTTCTGCAGTATAGCCTATGGGAGTTCCGTTATAGGCGAATCTCTCGATCTCCATGTTGATCCAGGTCCATTTCATTGTTCGAGGTGATCTTGGTGCAAACAGAACGAAGATCACGTGTCGTGTCATTGAGACCTATCTAACTCACTTAAACAGACGGCTGCGTTTCTCAAGATGCTCCAGCAAGCGCTGCTGCTTGCAAATGGAGAGCATGTAAACAAACTGGACAACCAACATCAATGTCAGTTATTTTCATTTTTGTTTTCCGTTTATGAATAAATTCTGATAATAGAAGGACACAAGTACTGAGGTGTGTGCAATTTGATTAATCAAACATGCTACAGGGGTTCAGCTGGGCAGTGTATTTTACTGGGTTAATAAACAAATGGCCTCGGTTCTAATCTCGATTTAGAACATTGCACAACCAAACCTTTGAATTGCGAAGTACAACAGAATGTATGCCAGTGGAGGCAGCAACATACATGAAATAAATGAGATAACTAGAGCGAATTGTTCAATAATTATAAAAAACGATTATAACTCATAAATGTAAGATACTGTCTCTTGTAATATTTGCAGTTCTGTCTAAACCGTCCCAAATTAAGTTGTTCCCGCCAAAATTAAACAGATCCATTTTGCAAGAAAAACAATTAATAAAATCTGATGAATCTGTAAGTTTATCAAACTAAAATAACTAAATGTATTGCCAAATAAATACATTAAAATGTATCCTTACCTTAAACATGTCCATTTTAGAATTTGCAGAACTGAAATGAGAATTCTACTCTTTTTTGCGGTGTTTGGGCGGCTCTTAGAAGAGCCTTTGTGTTGTAAAGACGGAGCAGGGACGGTCTCGGTTTACTTGGAGCTGGTGTACTTGGTGACGGCCTTGGTGCCCTCTGACACGGCGTGCTTGGCCAGCTCTCCGGGCAGCAGGAGGCGCACGGCTGTCTGGATCTCCCGGGAAGTGACGGTGGAGCGTTTGTTGTAGTGAGCCAGGCGGGACGACTCGCCAGCGATGCGCTCGAAAATGTCGTTGACGAACGAGTTCATGATGCCCATCGCCTTGGAAGAGATGCCGGTGTCGGGGTGGACCTGCTTCAGCACTTTGTACACATAGATCGCGCAGCTCTCCTTCCTGCTCTTTCTGCGCTTCTTTCCTCCCTTAGGCTGGCTCTTGGCAACAACTTCTTGGAGCCTTTCTTCGGCGCGGGGGCAACTTTTGGTTCTGGCATGTTTTTTTCTGTGGTGCAATTTAAAGATGAATGAGTAAACAGCCCAGAGCCCCTGCTAAGAAATAAATAATATATATATCCGCAGTCTGCAATCTAACTCATTATTCTTCAGCCCATTCACAAGTCAAATATTGAAGCACAGTATCAGTGTCGATCCTCTCTGACTTCCTGCTTCTACCACACTACCGGTTGTTTCACAGCAGCTTCAATGGTGATACTTCACCTCGAATTCACAAAAGATAATGTTGTGTTGCTCAGAAAGCTTTGGCTCAGAATTTCTAGCTTTTATTTGTTTATTTGACTGGCTTACGAAAACAAAATTGGGTAAGGTTTTCAACAACAACAACAGAAAGGTTTTATCTGGCTTTAATTCTGCACAAGGGGAAATCGGGTAAACTGAGCTCCTGTTTTACCATTCTGTAACACAAAGGGTTACTTTTTAATTTTAATGCCATTCAACATTTATTCAATAAAATGCTTAATTTTAAAGAAAAATACCTGAATCTTAGGGGCAGGAAATCCAACTTAATGGAGTTGAATACAAAAATACTCCTTTTGCAGTGTGAAAGAGGTCTAAATATGTATAAATAAAACTGTTCAGGTTATAAATACATTAAAAAAACAACAAGGCAAAACATTATTACAAAAACAGTCATGATGTTTGAAGGGTTGGTTAATACAGAAGCCTATCATAAGACAGAGATCGGACCTGATTGAAAAAGAAGCCAGCAAAGAAGCGCGCACACACACACACATTAGACCCGCCCATCATAGAGCCGTGTCTCTGAGCACGTGTTATGCACGAAACTGCTGACTCTCGTTCACTGCATACTATTGCTGATTAACAAGCTTTCAGTGTATTTATTTATTTATTTTGCAGTATTTGGTGCCTGTTCTAAACACCTATATAAACAGCGGAAAATAAACAACTGTGTAGATTTATTAAACTGCTTCAAAATAAGTTGTTTCACGTTTATTCCTTTTTTTCTTCTACAATGGTTACTTATTTTCCTGCGTATTACAGTTGTATTTGTGCATCTCCTATGAAATACAACAACAGTAAAATATTGAAACTACGAGAAAATGCTTTGGTGATACCAGGGTAATTAAACTGTTGCTGTGTGGGTCACGGATAAAGAGAAATAATAAAATTCAACAAAGACATTCTCCCAATCGATTACAATGGGATGTGCCGGCAGTGTGTTAACCACACCTAACAGAAAGGCGATTAAATGTGCAGTTTAACAAACCTCACGCTTCAAACTTATTAAGTTGTATTTGGCTAGCCTTCTCGTTGGTGAAACGAATCGCACAGTTACTTTAAACAGTGAATTCATCATTTTATATAAAACAAATACAGAGAAGTACTGAGCGAGCAGTTTGGTTTCGCTGGAAAATAGTGACGTTTTGTCACCTCAATTAAACATGCAGTACATTTCCTGGTTAAAGAATAAGCTATATTGTAAACACAACCCTTCTCTTTTGCTACCCTCGGATTTTTGTGTATATTTCACTATTAAATTGTATATTTTGTGCAGGTAGAAAACACAAGACAGAACGTTTTCAAAATGAGTGTGCTGCCTGTGGGTCAGTTGAGTCTACACGGTTCTCATCATGTCGATAAGTTCCGCTCTCTGCCTTTCTGCGCATATTCTCTGACAGACAGTACAGTCTAGCACTGCGCGTCGGGATTACTGATAGATTTTCCCCGTGTTAAAAAGTCTTAGAAATGGCAGAAACTGCTCCAGCACCAGCCGCTCCTGCTCCGGCTAAAGCTGCCAAGAAGAAGACTGCAGCGACACCCAAGAAGTCTCCTAAGAAAGTGAAGAAACCGAAAGCTGTAAAGGCGGCACCCAAGAGCCCGAAGAAAGCGGCTGCCAAGCCTAAAAGGGTCGTGAAGAAAAGTCCCAAAAGCGAAGGCAGCGCCTAAACCTAAAAAGGAAACCAAGGCAGCTAAACCCGCAGCGAAGAAGGCGGCTCCTAAAAAGAAGTGAACAGTTAAAGCGACGATGCGACAATGAACCCAAAGGCTCTTTTCAGAGCCAACACATCTTTCTAAAGAGCACATGTTCCTTCTATACATAATAAACTTGGCACTCCTGCGGTGTCTGGGGAATACTTCATTCCTCAAACACAATTTTGATTACTCTGGGGATTGTTATGATGAAAATGTTACGATATAATATTACATATACTGTGTATGAAATCTTTGTGTTCACTTAATATGTATAAAACACTGCATCTGAAATAAAATTTTGCATTCATAACACATAACTACCAGGACGTGTGGATATATATTGTTAAATCAATTTGAATGATTTACAAATAAACAGTGCAGTGTTTTAATATACTGTTATATATTAATGATGTCTTGGATAAATTAAGTGCTGTGATTGGCTTAACAAGATCAAAAGACCGTGCGGTTAGAATTGTCTTACCACACGGCTATGACATTATAGACCAACTTACTTACCTGATCAATTATTATTACTGCACCTTAATAGTAACAATTACCTAAACAGTGTTTCTGTTGGTAAAATGTCAAAATACAATTGAAACAGCATTTAAATCACCCAACAAACAAATAAATTTTTCATCTCTGTCACTAAGAATTGCAGAAAAAAATGGCAAATATACTGTGGTATTTAGACAGAGAACAGAACAAAGAAAACTCTGAGGTAAGCAGTAGCAGCAACACTTTATTCAAAAGCCACCTGAGAAATCACCACGCAAGTCTCACACAGCATGTAATATATATGCAGCAGCGGCATCTACTTATTAAACTAAATATCGCCTTATAAAACTGACCAAACTAGCACTAGAACGGGTTCATTAATCGTTTCACACTGCACTAGATGCTGCTAATACATTACCTATGAATTGAAGTGGTTCTTTCATGGTTTCTAATTGACGCACCAAGCGTTTTTTATGTTATTCTTTTAATTCTAGACTTTTTATTTCTGATTTTAACGTGCATAAAAAGCTAGTACATTGTTTGTTTTTGTCAACTTTGTTTTAGAACTGCAGCTAAAAGTATACCTTTTATCTCTATAATTACTGTATTGCCAGTTCTGGAAGATCGCTCCCTGGTGGGTTGGGCTGGTGTTGCACTCCTGCTAGCTCTACGGTATTTTCAAATGGAATTGAAGTAATTGTGTGTGATTAATTGTGTAGTCTAGAGGGTTTTCTTTCTTTGATTATTTATTCATTCACCTTTGTAGAAGTAGTTATTCTTTAATTATTCCTTATTGGCTAGGTGTTACACAAGCATCCAATTCGGTTTCAATATATTCCATATTGCAACACGTTTTATTTGTTTATTTGTTTATTTTTATTTATTTATGTATTTTTATGTGGCTGGGCTAACAATAGAAAGACATCAATCCTTACAAGATGAAGACATCAATCCTTACAAGATGAATCTTTCAGCCCAAACTTAATATCGATATTTGCAGTTTTCCCCACAGCTCATTATCAATGTATGATCCCAAATGAAACCTTCTATTTTGATGGGGCTTAATGCATTAATGCACATCACAGAGTAGCACATCATAGTGATACCAGCTGCTATCACGACTATTGCAGTTTGAACAACAAACAAATTGCGTGTAAATCAAAGTAGTGGGCAAATGCATTAAGCTTCATTCTAATCTTTAAAGAAAAAGAGGCGGACATTGCAAAACATTTGCGGTGGCAAGGACTCGAACCGGCTGAACTGCTCAGCAGGCAGCGATGCTCACCACTACACAACCAACGCTTCTATACCCGTATATCATAGATGCTCGAATTAAGCCACAGAAATATAGGCTGCTTACGGAAGATGGCCGTAACCTCCACTCTCTCTCCCTCTGTGTCCTTGCCTCCTCTGCTCTCTCTCACCTCCCTCCTATCGACTCCTTCTCACAACTCTCTGTACACTCTGCTACCTCCACCCTCTTCTCCTCCCTCACCTCCTCCCTCGACTCCCTCTGTCCACTCTCCTCCCGACCTGCTTGCCCCTCCCTCCCCAACCCTGGCTCTCCTCTGTGCTCCGCTCAGTAAGAATCACACTGAGATCTGCTGAAAAGAAATGGAAGAGAACCAAACTCCCTGCTGCCTTAGGCGTTTACCGCACTCTCCTCTCCTCCTTCTCCTCTACTCTCTCCTCTGCTAAATGTACTTATTTCCAATCTGTAATCCAAGCCTCCACTAACAACCCACGTAAACTATTCTCTACCTTCTCCTCCCTCCTAAACCCTCCCCTCCTCCTCCCTCCTCTATCTCCTCTGATGACCTCTACCTCCTTCTTCTCTTCTAAAATCTCAGATATCCATAAACTCTTTAACACCTCTCCCTCCCGCACCCCCTCCTGCTTCAACCCCTACACGCACTGCATCCCTTTCACCATCCTTCTCCACCTTCTCGCCCCTCTCAGACTCTGACCTCTCCTCCTTGCTCCAGGGTCACAAACCCACCACGTGTGCCCTGGACCCCCTCCCCACTCACCTCTTTCAAGCTGCTGCTCCTGCTCTACTTCCCTTCATCTCCTCCCTTCTCAACACGTCTTTCCTTTCTGGTCTCTTTCCCTCTGCCTTCAAAAAAGCCTCTATCACTCCCCTCCTCAAAACCCACCCTCGACCCCACCTCCCTCCAGAGCTACCGTCCTGTCTCCCTCCTACCCTTCCTCTCCAAAACGCTTGAGTGGACTGTACACTGCCAGCTCTCTGCTTTCCTGTCCAACCACTCTCTGCTCGACCCTCTCCAATCTAGTTTCCGCTCTGCTCACTCCGCTGAAACCGCCCTCCTGTCTGTCACCAACTCACTTAACTCTGCCCGAGCTGCCTCTCTCTCCTCTGTCCTAATTCTCCTCGACCTCTCTGCTGCCTTTGACACTGTCGAACACTCTATTTTACTATCCTCTCGCTGACCTGGGAATCTCTGCCACTGCTCTGGCCTGGTTCTCCTCCTACCTCTCCAACTGCACTTACCAGGTAACCTGGCGTGGAGCAACCTCCACACCTCGCCCTCTCTCAACAGGAGTCCCCCAAGGGTCAGTCTTGGGTCCTCTCCTGTTCTCTCTCTACACCCGCTCCCTGGGCCCCTCATCGCATCCTAAGATTTCTCATACCATTTCTATGCTGATGATGCTCAGATTTTCCTCTGCTTCCCCACCCCTGACTCCGCCATCCCCTCCCGTATCTCTACCTGTCTGTCTGCTATTTCCTCCTGGATGCACTCGCATCACCTCAAACTCAACCTCTCTACATCTGACCTCCTTTTCTTTCCCTCCTCCTCCTCCCCTCCTCTGATCTCTCTATCTCTGTTCCTCTGGAATCTACCACACTCTCTCCTCTTCCTCCGCTAAGAACCTCGGCGTCACCCTGGACCCCTGCCTCTCTTATTCCCAGTACATCTCCACTCTGGCACGCACTTGCCAATTCTTCCTGAGCAAAATCCGAAGAATCCGACCCTTCCTCACCAACTACCCCACCCAGCTCCTGGTCCAGGCCTTGGTACTCTCCCGCCTAGACTACTGCAACTCCCTCCTGGCTGGCCACCCGTCCGCTCCAGCTCATCCAGAACTCTGCTGCTCGCCTGGTGTTCACTCTGCCTCATTTCTCCCATGCAACTCCACTACTCCACTGGCTCCCGATCACCGCTCACATCCAGTTCAAGACTCTTGTACTAGCCTACAGATGCCTTGACCAGACTGCACCCAACTATCTCCAGACCCTCATCTCTCCCTACACCCCCACTCGACCTCTCCGACTGGCTCTACCTCCTCTACGCTCCCCTGCCTCCAGAGCCCGCTCCTTTTCCACCCTTGCCCCACAGTGGTGGAATGACCTTCTTACAGATGTCAGGACTGCCCAGTCCCTGACCACCTTCGGCGCCTCCTCAAGACTCACCTCTTCAGACAGCACCTCTCCTCCCTCTGGACACTTATCACTCTTCCTTAAATGTGCATTACTTGCTCTTATCTGCCCCTATTTTACTGCATTTAATCCTGTACTTTAGAGTACTGTAATCTGTTTAATCTGTTAGATCTCATCTAACTGCCTGGGACAGGATTTGTATAAAGGAAGGTGCTTTGCATACCTGTGCCTGCCTCACTGCTCCAAACACTTTAAGACACACAGTATTGATCAGTCACTGCTCAGCCCTTTCAGAGTCACTGAAACACACAGTACAATGATGCCATTGCTTCTACTGCTGGGGGTGTTTGCTTAGGGTGAGAATTAAAGAGAATTATCTCAAAATATTTTTTTTATTGTATTTTTCTCCAGAGTCCAGTGCAGATGTTGTTCTTACTCAGTCTCCACCAGCTCAGTCTGTTCTCCCAGGACACACTGTCTCTATCAGCCAGTCAATCCATTAGCAGCTCCCTCCACTGGTACCTGCAGAAACCTGGCCAGGCTCCACAGCTGCTGGTTAGATTGAAGGAAATGCAATGAATGGAGACACATATGGATCACATTAGTTTACTGTAAAGCTACGTCTTAGTTGGTGCTTATTTTGATGAGAGCCGAGTTCAAATCAGCACGAAGTTTTAACATCTACTCTCATGTAATGGAAATCATTCCCTTGTGTCATCGAGTGGAAATCCTCTCTGCCGCACACTCCATCACCCACACAGCTCCCTTACCTGGAGACCACAAGACAATTGTTGTACAAAGGCTGTTTTATCAGTCACTGCTGTGGATTAAAATAGTATTGGTTTTAAGAATAAATAATTAAACTCACATGGGGAGGTGTCGGGTCGCGGGGCTTCCTGTGCTGTAAACCTGGACTTCATGGAGACGGGCAGAACAGGAGGCTGTGTGGTCCAGTGGTTAAAGAAAAGGGCTTGTAACCAGGAGGTCCCCGGTTCAAATCCCACCTCAGTCACTGACTCATTGTGTGACCCTGAGCAAGTCACTTAACCTCCTTGTGCTCCGTCTTTCGGGTGAGACGTAGTTGTAAGTGACTCTGCAGCTGATGCATAGTTCACACACCCTAGTCTCTGTAAGTCGCCTTGGATAAAGGCGTCTGCTAAATAAACAAATAATAATAATAATAATAATGGAGCTCTCGCTATTCCTTATCCAATGCTGCCATCGTGTGGCCGTTTAGTAGAACTGTTGTTGTTATATATAACAACAAACATATATAATATATATATATATATGAACGCAGCTCAGTTGGCCTTTGAAATGACTCGTGTTAACCTTAACCCCTGTACAAAAATAGATATTTCAGATACATTCTTAAAATACAGCAATCAGAATATTTACAGGATAACCAGGAGAGTACTGTGTATAAATAATAAAGTGTTCTGTAATTGCTTTTATTTGAAATCATTCTCATGCATTTATCATGCTTACTGCCTGTTCTTACTGGACTCATATCAGCAAATAGTTACTATCAGGTTTAGCTGCTCTTAGTCGAATTCTCTCTTATAATTTACTGTGTGTTTTATTATTTTGCTCTTACTTGAATTGATTTTATGGTACTTTCATATCTGCTCTTATCTGTATTATGATATTCTGTAATGTGATATTTTATAATGTGATACTTTGTACTGTGATAACTTGTAACAATTGTAAGCAGCCATGGATGTCTGCTAAGAAATAAATAATAACAACAGTAACAATGTCACTGCTGAATTTCACTACCTATACTACCCATTGTAAACAGCAGAGGGCACCAGCAACCGCTTGTCAATGAGTTGTGCTCAGATAAAAAAGTTAGTTTAATAGAACCAACAGTTCTTCTAAATGTATTATTATTTGTTTATTTAGCATACACCTTTATCCAAGGCGACTTATAGAGACTAGGTGTGTGAACTATGCATCAACTACAGAGTCACTTACAATTACGTCTCACCCGAAAGACGGAGCACAAGGAGGTGAAGTGACTTGCTCACGGTCATACAATGAGTCAGTGGCTGAGGGGGATTTAAACCGGGGACTTTTGGTTACAAGCCCTTTTTTAACCACCAGACCACACCGCCTATTATTATTATTATTATTATTATTATTATTAATACACACACACACTGACACACACTGACACACACACGCACGCAAGCACGCACGCACACTCACGCACGCGAGGGTGCAACACGAGCCGTAATATCGAAGTAGCGTTTGAATTTTTATTGTTGTCGACACTTTCGTCAAGTCCCAAGTCAAGTCTCAAGTCAATTCGTTCACATCTCAAGTCAAGTCTCAAGTCCCCAAAAAGTGTCTCGAGTCGGACTGGAGTCCGAGTCCCCGACTCGAGTCCACAGCTCTGCTTAAAGTGAACTCGCAGTAGAATTGAGGCTGTTCAGCACAAGAAAGAATATCAAGGCGACGGAACAAGCCTGCTTGCTGCTACAAAAGCGGCACTATACTAAACTTTACCGATGCGTTAGGAATAGACACCATTCATTTGTTCATGCTTTTTACATATCAGCTAATTGCATTCCGCATTTACACAAAATACATGATTATCGTGAACATTTGACAAAATCAAAAATCAAAAAATTCCACTGACTCACACTGCTTTCACTTTTACCATGTACTTCTTAGCCCTTAGCTTGCGTCTCAATGCGTGATGACGTTTGTTTTATTGACTCAGTTGCCATAGGAACGGTTAAAACTCCGCGACAAACTTTACTCAAATGCACAGCTGTACAGAACACCCCCTCAGGCATGTGCTGTCTATTCACGACAACAGACTACTGAACCAGTTAGTTCAGATGATCGCTGGATACACAAGAAACAATTTGACAATTTCACAAATAAACCCGTTTGTGTTCAAACCTATGAGAGGTGAAATGTAACAAAAATGTTAACTGCAAAAGCCAGAGCGTCAAACATCAACGACAAAGTTCAACATTTGAATTGAAATAACAGCTGTCAAATAGACAAAGCTCAACACACTAATTGAATTAATTATACATAAAATAATGAATGTGATTAAGCTCAATAATTGAAAAGAAACTTCAAATCTTAAATAAATTGATTACAATTCAAATTTCCAGCACGCCATCTGATTTGTGTTTAGTCTGCTCTAAATCAATACTGCGCGTTGTATTTCAGGTTAAGCGCTGTGCTTTCCATTTGCCACTTGGTCATTCTATTCCCGGGACTGCCCCTGCCATGGCAAATCTGACATGCTAAAGAGATGCTTTGCACTGTTTCTTAAATCAAGTGGCCTCAAATAAATTGTCTACATTAATGTCTGCTTAGCCTACCTATCAGTCTGGGGAAATTGTAAAATGTACAATCTTCTAAATGGATTATTATTATTATTATTATTATTATTATTATTATTATTATTATTATTATTATTATTATTATTATTATTATTTATTTATTTATTTATTTATTTATTTATTTTAATTAACGTACTGATTGAAAATTAGAGGACTAATATGAAAGAGGTGCGTGCATCAATGGCAGCTAATTAGCTCCCATTAGCACCGAGCCTCTTTATAAACCCCATTGCGCATTAAGGAACACCAAACTCAGCTACTGGCGGTTTTGTTTTATTATTATTTCTTTATAACGGAGAAAAGAAGTTCACGGTTGGAGGGGGTGACTTGGATTTAATGATGCCGTGTTGTCTTAGATTTGGGTAATTGTTGATCTTTTGTCTACTTTAGAAACGTTAATTTTATTGTGTGTTTCTCACTTGCGTGTTTTTCCCCAATGCAGAATAACATTGCTGTTTGCAGTGTTAGCCACTGAAGTTTGGACGCAGAACCCGCCTCTAGGTACGATAAGGGTCGCTTCAGCACAGCTGTCCTTTCAGCTTCCTGTTTATTTGCCGGTTGTGTGTTTTCAAGTATCGTTGTCTTCTGCAGGCTCGGTGAGGACAGAATGTCAAGGGAGTGTTATGATGATGATGTTGGATAAGTCTTTTGTTGGAAAGTATTTTCGCATCAATGTGATTGGTGAGTGATCATTTTCTTGAATGGAAAGCTTTTTGATGTACAAAGCCTGTTGACTCGTAATGTAATAACCTGAATTAAGTACAGAGTACTCCTGCGCTGTATGGCAGCAACCAGGCTTAGTATTTGTAAAATGCATGGTATGAAAGGCTATTGCGTTACCTTTTTAAAAGTATGTTGCTGATTACAGTAAATAGTAGACATGTGCTGCTACAACTTTTGACAGGTTTGTTGTCTGCAAGTGCACAGAAATAGAAATCATTTACTCAATTTACTGTTCTGAATGGGTGTCTAATTCTATGAATATAAATTGTTCTTACAACATTTCAGTAAGTAGATGGATCGGGGTGGTGGGGTGTTCACTTTATCTCAATTACTTGATCATGTGTACAGTTTCTTAAAAGGCCAACTGAATTTCTTTCCATAGACAATAAGGGGGTGCTTGTGTCCCTCTCTCCAAGACTGGCTGCACAATGTGGATATAGCTTAACCGTTGACTTCTTGGGAAATGCCAAGTTCCTTGCTTCTGTGCTGAGCTGCTTTGCTCAGAACACAGTGAGTCTTCATTTTATTTCTTGTAAACTTGTTTCTAATGGTGACATGCTGGGATTAACTTTAGCCTTTGTTTCCAGAATGATGAGACCTACAAGCTGACAGTACAAATCAGTGTCTTCTCAAACAGTGCTATGACTTCAGCTTCCTCCTATGTTCAGAGCATGACATGCCCCTATTCTCCATGGGCAGAGAGGAGATTCTGTGTGAAAGAAACTACATGGAGGTAAGGGCTGTCAGGATGTGATAATGCTGTTCAGTATAACGTGTTGGGTTGTGTGGGTATTTAATTGTCACTACAGAAGTGCTTCACTCATGACTAATGTGAATTCTCTTTTAGGTTTCTGTGAGAAGAGGTGTGCCACTTATTGAGCCAAACTTTGTTCAAGATGATCCTGATTGGTCCCTTGCATACCCTGAGGTAGAATCATGTGACTTTGCATTTGCTTCATTCATGTCCCCTTGGTCTTGCCTATTGAGGTCTACTCTACTGTCTCTAGAGGAAGCAAAATCTAACGACCCCTTAACTTTAACCTGTCTCCCAAGAGGGTGGCCATATTGGAATTGTGTGACATTTTAAGGCATTGGCTTTGTATACATGTATTCTGTGATTTGTTTTGGTAAAATGATTGTGGAGAAGTTAACCCTTTCTCGCGGTATGTAAGCCTTGTATTTCAACCACCGAGGTAGTGGCTTCATATATACATGGTTTATAAACCCTTCATGCTAAATATGTCCTGATTTATCTTTTTGAAGACTGCTGCATAGGTGCAATTTCAGGTATTGTCCTAAAGTTTGGTACACTGATGTATTAAGGTCCAGTACACATGAATGGCTACAATCTCTGCCTGTATCAGATCCAGACCACATGCTTTCACGTAGGCTCTTTCGTACGCAGTTGTATTTGAGGATTTACTCTGTTCCATTAGATGCCAGATGAACATAGAACTGTTTCAGTGATTTCATTGTAACTTTCAGTTTTAGTTCATGTCTTATTAAACCTGTCATCTGCTATGACAAATCCTTTAGACTGGGGATGCTTTGTGTTCAAACTCCCTATTCTAATGAGATTTTTCTCCTGCTAGGCAATTGCTGCTGACAATAGCATCTGGAAAATTGTGTTCCATCTCCCAGCAAATAGAAAGACAACTATGACTGTTGCTCAGGCCATGACAAATGGCTATGGCATAAACACTACACCAACTCGAATTCTGGTTAGAGCTGCATACAACTCCACAGAAAGCCAGCTTCAGGGGTAAGTAGTCTAGGCTTCATTGTTCTCTAGTACAGTATATCCAGACTATGAAGGTAGACAAGTTCTTGATTTTGTTTTTGTAAAAGTTCCCCCTCCTCTCCAACAGATCCAAACTGTACCAATGGCTGTGCTAAGATCAACCACCTTTTATAAGCAAAGATGGATGGTCATGATGGTGGACACTGCAGTTACATGTCCTACTGGTGAGTAAGCTTATGGAGGGCAACGGTGCTCAAGAACTGTTCTAGGATGAAGTGTGAATTTTCTATACCAAGTCTGTGGTGTTCCTTTCTGTCAGATGGAACAGCCTTCACAGAACAGATGATTACATGGAATGTTCCCGTGTTCTACCTCCCTTGTTCCAACACCACAAATTACTACCCTTGATGTTCAAATGGGAGTTGATGGCCGCAAGCTTGACCCTGCAACAATTCATAATAGAGATTATAAACTGGAAGTTGGTCCCCAGCTAATCACTGTAAAAATTCCTGTGGGAGCTGACGGTGGATATTACAAGGTACATAGGAGTTCAACATCTTCTAAATCCTTCTCATTTTAAAGCTTTCCTCCTAAGATGCTTCTGTGCTTTCAGAGCCATGTATTGGACAACACCTATGTGATCTCTTACTCTATTGAACCAGTGCTGGAGCATACCTGGCAAGATGGGCCTGAGAAGACCAAGTACACAGTACTTCATCCAATAACAACTCCTTTCATGCCTCGGCCACCAGTTGTCACAAACAGTATGTAGCACTTGTCCACATGCAGTAAATCAAAGGGATTTGTTCCAGTGCTCCACTTCATATGCTTCATATTTTAACTGCATGCTTTAATTTCAGACACTGTTCCTAAAGCCAGAGTGTTCAATGTGACCCTGGGGACATTCCTGCCTGATGTGGAGCTGGTCAAAATTAGTTGGACCAGAGACGTTAACTGTGACAGAAGCCAACCTAAAAGGTTATAATGTCCAGGAGCATGTCTTTCCCAATGGATCCAAGACCTACACTCTCCAGGTGCCATTTGAGGACCCCAATGTGAAGCAAAAGGTAACATCCCACCTGTTCAACCATCCAATTGCCCTTTTGAAAACCACTTGCTTTCTGTGGACGTGTTGCTTGCTGTCTGACTTCTTTGGGTTTAATCCTACAAACCCTTGCTTTTCTTTCAGGTAACTCCTCCAGACACCAGAACCTACATTCTGCCCCTGACCTACTTGCTGAATATAGTGCCAGAGAATACACCCTTTACTCATCCTGCTGTAGTCGAAGCCATTCTCAAAGACATCGGTAAGTGATTGACTGACTATTTGTGGTTTGCAACTACCCTTTTCTAACCAATCCAGTCTATTGCCATGACAACTGCTCTTCCTCTTGCAGTTCCACCTACAGTAACTGGCTACTGTGATGGTGCTGCATTCTATACCATGGTAATATATGGCAACATGGGTGCAACTGGATTCCTTTTGTGGGCTCAAGAGAACTTGGTGGAAGTCTGCTTGCCCTGTACAAGTATAATGCCAACTCTACCAATTTCTGGATGACTGTGCCATACAATTCAGTTGATGCCACATATGAAGTAAGTGATGGAACTTTAAAATGTGTTGGTGGTTTTGGGTTCAATACCTTACTGACCTGATGTATTGTCTCTGTAGGTGATCAGTTCTTCAGGCATCAGAAGCAGGCTTGACTTGACCTTGAAGGATATTGAGACCATGGTTGTGGTGGCTGACTTCTCTCTGTCCTGCAGTTTCCCTACAAAGATGATTGGTAACTCTCCTGCAGACCAAGCATTCTTTTATAATAGCTTCTTTTGAGATTGGCCAAAGATTGCATGAAGTGGTATTGAAGCTATAATCTGTTTCCTTAACCTGGATCCAAATGCTGTGTTTTCAGATTGCTTCACCAATGGAACTATGGCAGCTCTTGCTGTGAAAGTGGAGTCTGTCCCCAGCTTGTCTCCAAGTCAACTAACTTTAAGGGATCCGAGTTGCGGCCTCTTCAGTCTGATGCTATCAATGCGGTTTTCTACTTCAATGTCAACTCTTGTGGAACAACTAGAAGGGTTAGTATTGACACATTTATAACTATTTGAGGAGGTTCAACATGTTGACAAGGGGTGGCCACAACACCCCTGAATTAATCTGGGGACCCATGGTGACCTGTGTTTGTATCTGCTGAATTACTTGCATAAATTGTGGACCCTTGTCATCTGAAGGATGCCACCTTTGTATTGAACTGCTTGTCCAGTTGACCAAGGTGCTGTGACGCATGACATGACTCTTGGATATGGTATTGCATGTGCTGCCTATAGACCTTTTTTGGTTAGTTGCCATGAACTAAAAGGAACGTACTAACTGGGGCTGATCCGGTGGTTAGTATGGAGGACGGGACTAAACTAGTACATGAGTTGATACCAATTGCAGCTCGAGTCACCAGCTGCGTATTCAAGTGTGTATTTGCAACCAACACAAAATAACTGCTGTTGCTCTCCTAGAGGTTACTAAAACAATACCAAGTCAGTCTAGCAGTTTCTATAGACAGACTCCAGGTATTGTACTAACCTGGAACAAATGAGAGAACCCATAATGTTTTAACAATTTTATAAAACGGAACTATTCATAACCAAAACATATATTTTGAATTGTGTACGAAGTTAGAACACACCTGGGGATGATCCCGAGTACCATATTAGCTAGTCTGCGACTTTGGTATGCAGCTCCATACTAAATCTATAAGTTCATTGCAACTGAGCCTTTGTGATTTCTCTTCCAGTTTGACAACAACCTCCTGACTTTTATGAGAATGAAGTGGTGTTCACATCTTACCGGTAAGGATTGCAATCAAATTGAGTATCCTTGTGGTTGAGGCTGAAACTCTACTGACCCCATCTCCTCTTTCCAGGTTGAGAGTTGCCTGTCACTATCTGGTCAATGACACCAAGGTAGTACAGTTCTTGTACCAGAATAATCCTGCACCTGTAGTCCAGCCTGGCTTGGGGACCTTGCGGTCATCATGCGGCTTGCATTGGGTATGACTTGGAAATAAAAATAATATAGATGCTCTAGTAGTGTGTTTCCGCCTATAAATTCTCCCTTGTGTCTCTGCAGATTCAACCTACAATGACTTCTATGGAGCTCAGGATTACCCTGTTGTGAAGTACTTGCGAAGACCCTTGTATTTTGAGGTAGAGCTCCTGTACAGCAGGGATCCACAGGCTGAATTGTTTTGGAGAACTGCTGGGCAACCTATTCTGCTGACAGGAATAGCTATCCAAAGTGGGATGTTGTTGTGGACAGGTAAGATGCTGGAATATGATATTGCTGCTACAAAAGCTAGGAATTGGAGTTGTGGCTGATGTGCTCCTGACCTGCTTTCTCTTTCTAGCTGTGAGAACTCTGCAGATGAATACTTGACCATCTTTCACCCAGTCTCCAGCAATGCAAGAGTGCTGTTCCCTTCCCATCTGAAGAGGTTTGAAGTGAAAATGTTTTCCTTCACAAGCGGCCAGGATGCACTGAAAGGACAGGTAAAGTGGAGTGTTGGGATGGGGATCTTGTACCACAATGCATGGCTTGGATTGCTTTGCAAGCAGCAAATAGTCACTGTGCTCAAATCTTTAGTGAGTTGGAATGAAAACATAACTGCACTTCTGCAAGAAACACTTACGATGATGCAATATATTTGTGTAAAGAGGTTTTTCAATTCAGTAACCCTCCTTGGGTGATGGTACTGCCTGATGTATTGATGCAAGTTTTGCTTGACAAGGTGTACTGTCTTTCAGATTTACTTCCACTGCAGTGTTGTGATATGCGATTCAAACCGGCCATCAGACAGCCTCTGCAGCAGGCGGTGCATTCCAGGAAAACAGAGGCTTGGTAAGAGCTCTGTCTGTGGCGGACGGGGGCAGGCAGGCATTTTGCATGCATTTCTTTGTCCAGTTTGTTTTAATGGACTCCTCCTAATTCCTCCTGTAGGTCGCAGTGCTGAAGGGATGGATGGTGGTGCAGTAAAAGCGTTTGTGTCTTCTGGCCCAGTTGAGCCGAGAGAGATGGATCCCTTCACTTTATGCCTAGAAGCGGTAATATGTGTGATGTGAACACAATTGTTAAAGTAAAATATAACTTTATATTCCACTAAACTATTTCTTTCTTCTCTTGCAGCACAAGTCAATGTGTGGTCCCTTCTGGGAGCTGCAATGGGTGTGTGTTCAGTGGTTGTCTTTGTAGCTGGAGTTGTATATTTTGGAAAATGCCAAAAGTGTGTATTGATAAATAAAAATCTTGCTTGTAAAGGCTGTTTGGATTTTTTTTTTTTTTTGGGTGGGTGCTTGACTAATTCTACATAGATTATATATTGGTGTATGCCAGAATGGCCATGTCAATGGGATTCTCTCATCCTTGCTGTATTTATTGTTTTCCTTTGGCCTGATCAGGCCATTCTCAAGATGGTGTGTTACTCAAGGACTCTTCACTAATTCACTATGTGATCCCAGGGGTTAAGACTTTCCTCCTCCATTGAGCTGTAACATTTTTTTTTTTTTTTTTTTAAATTCCTTCTTGCATGGACATGCTCCTTTCTGCAAAGTTTTTAGGGTGAAATTGTCAACACTAATATATATATATATATATCTATATAAATTAGAGCTGAATTCACTACACCCGCTGGCAACCCCTGTGTAATGTGTTTATTATATAGCGGACGGCGAGTTTGATGCAAGACTCGATCAGGTACATTCACATTATTAAACCTGCTGTCAGACCCTCCAGCGCCGTCACTCTGAGTGCTCTTTGAAACAGGCTGAGTTCGTATTTATATTCATGTTGGGTTAATCAGAGATGACTATCGGCGGCCCGTCTGTAGTACTACCGAGATTTTAATTGCACAGTTTGTACCGCTCTGTGCAGCGCCGTCCCGTTTGTAACACGGTACGTGAACTGCATTCTGCTAAATAAAACATAACAGCAGCAGCAGCGCCATCTACTGGACAAAACCCAGACATGCACGTTGAAACAATGATCCAGTTCAATATCTACAAAGCCAAAACAAGAAACTATTAGCGAAGCCCGAAAAGAAAATATTATACAAAACGGTTTAAAATCAAATGTTTAATTGTTAATCTAATAATTTGTAGTTATTGTGGAACTACTTCTCTCAGTGGACGGTGACACAAATAAAAATTATTAAAATAAAGTTTAAAGTCTTTATTTACCAAGAACACCACACTCCTAGACCCATTTAATAATAGCAATAATACACTCCAGGGTCTGTGTGTTATCATGAGATATATCACCACTTCCTGGACGGTTGAAGAACTCGACTTCGTCTAGTGCCTCCCAACGCACCCAAGGCGTGGTGATATTACCTCATGATAACACACACACCCTGTCGTGTATTACTGCTTCATTAATGTAGTCATTAGGTTTAGATGTCATATTCCTTTGTTGTCACTGTATTGATTTAGATATTCGGGTTGGATACCTCGGAAGCCAGCGGAACTCCAGCGTTTCTCCGACAACCACTGATAACCACTCCCGTGATGATCGGCGCTGCCATGGCAACCCATGACATCACCCGCACAAGTTACAACACGTCGAGTCATTTTTGTAGCTCAGTATTAACGTGTTATTGTTTTCACAAAATAACATCAATAAGATTATCAGATCACCTGCTAGTGTGTACTAAACAAAACCTCAAATATCAGTGAATTGATACAGAGACAAGCCGTGGTACCAGCAAGCGGTTAAAATGAAATTAATAAATAAATTACGACATGAAAGAAAAATACACGTGGGTATATTTTAATCAAATATGTGGGGTGGGGGTGAATGTGGTGGGGGTGGTGGTGTTGGGGGTGGGTGTGAATGTGGTGGGGTGGTGGTGTTGGGGGTGTGGCTTGAAGTTTGCATGCATTTTTGTCCAGTTTGTTTTAATTGACTCCTCCTAATTCCTCCTGTAGGTCGCAGTGCTGAAGGGATGGATGGTGGTGCAGTAAAGGCATTTGTCTTCTGGCCCAATTGAGCTGAAGAGAGATGGATCCCTTCACTTTATGCTTAGAATCGGTAATATGCATAATGTGAACACAATTGCAGTTCACAAAGTTAACTTCACATGTTTTCACTTTTGTATAATCCTATTGTATTCCACTAACTTTGCTTTGTTTTTTTCTCTTGCAGCCCAAGTCCATGTGTGGTCTCTTCTGGGAGTTGCAATGGGAGTGTGTTCAGTGGCTGTCTTTTGTAGCTGGAGTTATCTTTTTTGGAATGCCAGAAACTGTATTAAATAAAAATCTTGTTTGCTGAAGGCTGTCTTGGATTTTATGTTTTTTGGTGGGTGCTTAACTAAGTGAGTGTCAGAATGGCCATGTCAATGAGATTCTCTCACCTTGCTGCATTGACTGTTTTGCTTATTTCCTGATCAGACCATGCTCAATATAGTGTGTTATTCAAGGACCCGTCACTAATTCACTGTGTGAACCCAGGGCCAAAGACTTTCATCCTCCATTGAGCTGTAACCCTATTTTTATATTGAACCATCACAATTAAATTTGCTATACCTTCAGTTATTTCACCTGTTGGTAAAAGATGACAACCCCCACACACACACACTTGTCCCTTTTTATTAAATGTTTCAGGTAACAATTTTTTATATATAATTTCAGTATAGAATGTCATGTATTGGGATGAACCAGGCTTTAATAAGAAACAAACCAGAGCCCTGCTTCACTGATTTATGAATCTGTTAATTTTTCAGCCTCATGTGAAAATAGTAATGCATGGTGGGGGTCGTGTTGAAATGTTTTAAACTAACTTCATTTGAAAACAAAAGCTGCTGCAGTGTTTTTGTGCCATGCTTGAGGCGTAAACTAAGGTTGACCACCAAAGCCAGGCCTGTGCACTCTCCCTTATGTTGGGCCCTTCTCCCTGACCTGATTTTCTCTCTTCTCTCTAAATGTACATTGTGGTGGCTTATTAATAAATGATTTTCCCACTTGTTAGTTTTTGTAAGCTAGATATCCTCTACCTTATGACTCATCATCCAGTCACTGTGCTTCATATCACTTCCACCTCTTAACTTGTAGAATAATTCCAGGTGTGTAGATGTCCCAATTTCACAAAACAAGATTTTATTTACATCCCAGAATAACCAAACAAGTGGAAAATCCTTCCAATACAGCAATGTGTTATTTGTTTATTTAGCAGACACCTTTATCCAAGGCAACTTGCAGAGACTAGGGTGTGTGAACTACACATCAGCTGCAGAGTCACTTACAATTACATCTCACCCAAAACACAGAGCACAAGGAGGTTAAGTGACTTGCTCAGGGTCACACAATGAGTCAGTGGCTGAGGTGGGATTTGAACCAGGGACCTTCTGGTTACAAGCCCTTTCTTTAACCACTGGACCACACAGCATCCTATGACAGTGTTCCCTTACAGTAACTCCATTCATAAACATAAACAAATTATTTTCAGTTTATTTTCTTATCCTCATGTCTTTATGTCCTTAGGTTCTTTTATATTCTCAGTGTCCTTTTCTATGATTTTTATGTATACAGTGTTGTTATTAATCTATATACGTATCAACAGTCAAAAACTGTATTTGCTCCTCCGCTTACAAAACTCACTGCGTCCTCTGTGTTCTTTATTTTCATTGTTTACTTTCCAAACCGAATTCTAAAATAATGTCATTAGCTATAAACAAAACTACCACTTGAGGGTGCAGTGCATAGAAAAGATGCACATACCAATCCATAAACAGTAATAATAATTACACATACCAAAATAAACTGAAATACATTGTTTATAATCAAAATTCCAATTTGGCTCCTACATACATTTTTGCAAAAGCAATTATCTTTGCTAACATTTCAGGTTCTAAAATCCCTATTTCCAGCAGTGCAGTTCCTTCCTGTCTGTATTGATCATACTTTAGGGCCCATGGGAAGCCAGTGGCAGGCATGCATTCTGGTTACCATGTGACTCCTTCTTCATTGGGACAATTCAGGCTTTTCCAATTGCAATGCATTCTGGTACATTCTACATCTCTTGGGCACTGTTCACAGCAGGACTACACTTCCCACAATGTATTGGGAGTGAGTTGAAGAGCCTAAACCAGGGGTGGGCAATTCCGGTCCTGGAGGGCGGTATCCCTCCTGGCTTTTGTTCCATTTGTGCTCTAAATTACTTAATTAGACCAATAATTGGTAATAATTGGTCCAATTAAGTAATTTAGGGCAAAGTTGGAACAAAAGCCAGGAGGGACACCGCCCTTCAGGACCGAATTCCCTCCCTGGCCTAAACTATCACAAAAGTGTTCTGGTGTGCTTTAAGTCAGGGGTATGCAACCCTGGTCCTGCAGTGTCACAAAGACTTCTGGGTTTTGTTTTACCCAAGCCCTAATTGATTCAATGATTGGCTTAATTGGTCAGAATTCCCATGTGTTCCAGGTATTTAGCAATTGATGAGTAAGAGATACCTACAAAACCTGCAGGATTGTGGCACTCCAGTACCAGGGTTTCCTACCCCTGCTTTAAGTCCTATGGTAACCCTGCCCGTGAAGGCCTGTTTCAGAGTTCTGCCCCATGCAGTCTCCCTTATTTTGAAAGCTCAGTGCTGACAGGTATGCATGTTATAAAACACACACATGCAAAGTACACAAAACAAGCATATTAAGTATTAATCCAAACACATGCAAATAAATGCAACTTAAATATATCTATTACATTGTTGTACTTAGTGTAGTTTGTATTACTCACCTTAGATGATGTAAAACTAAAAAATCTAATAGTGTGTGGAAGTGAACGATGTTAGACATAGACACTGAAAAAATTGTATACATGATAGAGAGTTGGGGAATGAGTACAATAGGTCTTTTATTTCTTCAGAATGTTCTAGCTGTAACTGCAAGTTGCTAAGAAACTAGATAAGCATTTTGCTTGCATCTTCACTTTTCTTACACAATGCAAAGTACTAGCCACTGTACAATAGAAATACAAGGTTACTATAAAAGCTTAATAACATGTGATTGGTACAAGTAGAATACTTGCACAGACTTGATTGGTTACTGTCTTATGTAGAATCATGCCTGTTTAGTTATATAAACTCTATGTTTCTGCCTGCGAGCTGAGAACTCATGGGTTACTAGAAGAACTTATATTCGGGTGCCTTCTGATTGTCTCTCCCTGCAATTGCTGGAATGTTAATAAAGTGCCTGAAGAACTTTGATCTAAATTTAGACTGAAGTGTTTATTCCTCCACAAGTGGCTAATGCAGCCTTCATTGTTCAGGCGCATAACGGTAATACTGCAAACAAACTACAATTCCCAGAATCCCTTGCCATTTTCTGTAGTCCCATGCCATAGGTCTCCCAGCCTCTGAGTTGTGATTACACAGGCATAATCTACTTATTAGATTCCTTCTTGCTTTGACATGCTACTTTCAGTATGCAAGTTTAGGACGAAACTGTCAACACTCCCTATATATATACCCTGTTCCAGCATCACAAAAAGTGTGTGGATTTATATGGGCGGAATATATATATATATATTTTTTTTTTCACTGCGTCTTTTACTGGAAGTGGTCCCTGGTGTGAGCCTCAAGTGAGGTATTACTTCAGCTTTTCAGTCTTAATACTGTGTGTACAAATTAGTATTTTATTTTGCTCGATGAATTAGTTAAACAAACCGGTACTGAACAATATCTATGCACTGGTTTCCCCGATGGGGGGAATTTCTAGATCCGCGCACCAGTCGAAACCGGAAGTTCTATTGTTTGAGCTGCTTGGAGAAAAACACGAGAAAACAGAAGGAATAGAAGATAGAGAGAGAAAGAAAGAGCGGTGAGTTATTGGAACTGAATTCACTACACCCGCTGGAAACCCCGTGTGTGTGTGATGTGTTTATATTATACAGAGGACGGCGAGTTTGATGCGAGACTCGAGCAGACACAGACACATTCATATTATTAAACCTGCTATCAGACTCTCCGGCGCCGTCACTCTGAGGGCTGTTTGAAACAGACTGAGTTTGTATTTATATTCATGTTGGGTTAATCAGAGATGGCTATCGGCGGCCCGTCTGTAGTGCTACCGGAGATTTTAATTGCACTCGGACGCAGAGTGGTTTTTAACACTAGAACCACCATGCTCTTCAATTTGACGTTTTGAGGTAATATGTAAATAACTCTGCAAAAATGGGCAGTAAGCGAGGGTGGCGTTATAGTGAGAGTCAACCAAAAAAACACAACCTTCTATGTTTGCAATAAATTAAAACGTTTTATTTTCTTAGTTATACAATTACAGTATCTCCAGGCCATTTTAGTAAAACATTAATCTTTTTTAAAACTACAGTACTAGTTCTTAACACAACAGTAGGTCTACTTGTGATGTTTTGTCATCTTTTCCCATCTGTATGAAACATACATGGTTACTTCTGAGGAGCAGTTTATACTTAAAATAAAAAATAGTGTCAAATCACCCGAACAACAATTCCATAAAAACAAAAGTGTTTGGTAGAGTTGATAAAATAAATAAGCATTTATTGGTCCACTTATTGTTCAATTGTCACCATTTTCTGTTCTTACTACAGTAGCTAAAGTAGAGAGCCATGTTATAGCAACATGAGAAAAAAAAACTAAAAGTCACTCTTAGTAAATAGTATTATTAAGAAGTAATTAGAAATAATAAGTTATAAAACTAAAGGTTTCACCTCAACCGCCTTGTCTTTTTTGCGTTGCTTGAGTGGCGGAGTAACAGATTTGCGATAACTAAATAAATGAATACATAAATTCAATTAAGTTTTCTTAATCGGGGGTTGTTGATCGTATTTTTTCAGGTACTTTTCACTTTTCTGAATATATAACACCAAAATAATTCAGAATATAACTCTCACAAAACAGTAGTTGCTTTTTATACAACTCGACTCACACAGCACACAGTCAGCACCGCAACAGAGACGGACAGTCCATCAGCGTAATGCCCACAAAATGATCCAAATAAACATACAAAAACGTTTTATACAAGCGTCATCGCTGGGCTTCTGGGTAGTGTAGTTTTCAAAGCAATCCATTATTTTTATAGGACAATAACAGTGGTAAAAGACTGTTTGCGCAGTTTTTTTATATAAAGTTGCAGTTGCAAAGCAGAATTCCATTCCCAATGCCTAATTCCATGATTCCGTCCGTGATTCCACTATCATGGAAAATCAGTAGCCCTATATATATATATATATTAGTGCCTTGCAAAAGTATTCAGACCCCTGACCAATTCTCTCCTATTACTGAATTACAAATGGTTCATTGACATTTCGTTCTGTTTGATATTTTATTTTAAAACACTGAAACTCAAAATCAATTATTGTAAGGTGACATTGGTTTTATGTTGGGAAATATTTTTAAGAAAAATAAAAACTGAAATATCTTGCTTGCATAAGTAATCAACCCCTGTGCTGTGGAAGGTCCCAGTTTACACCGATGAAAGAAATTGCCTAACGAGGACACAATTACCTTACCATTGGCCTCCACCTGTGAACCATTAAAGTTGCTGTCACATTTTCTGGATAAAAACCCCACTGTTAAAGGATCATTGGTCAGGCTGTGAATCTGAAGGAAAATGAAGACCAAAGAGCATTCTACAGAAGTTAGAGATAAAGTAATACAAATGCATAGATTAGGGAAAGGGTTCAAAATAATATCCAAGTGTTTGGATATCCCAGTGAGCACAGTTGGATCAATAATCAGGAAGTGGAAGCTGCATCACACCACCCAGGCACTGCCAAGAAAAGGCTGTCCCACAAAACTCAGCTCAAACAAGAAGGAGACTTGTGAGAGAAGCCACAGAGAGCCACCAATCACTTTGAAGGAGCTACAGAGTTCAGTGGCTGGGAGTGGAGTAATGGTGCACCAGTCAACCATATCAAGAGCTCTGCATAACACTGGCCTGTATGGGAGGGTGGCAAGAAAGAAGCCGTTACTCAAAAGTAACATCTGAAAGCACGTCTGGAGTTTGCCAGAAAGCATGAGAGTGACCCAGCTGCGATGTGGGAAAAGGTTTTGTGGTCAGATGAGACCAAGATAGAGCTTTTGGCCAAAACTCAAAGCGCTATGTGTGGCACAAACCTAACACTGCCCATGCCTCAAGACACACCATCCCTACAGTGAAGTATGGTGGTGGCAGCATCATGCTGTGGGGATGCTTCTCATCAGCAGGGACTGGGCATCTTGTTAAAATTGAAGGAAGAATGGATGGAGCAAAATACAGGGAAATACTGCAAGAGAACCTGCTTCAGTCTGCTAAAAACTGAAGCTTAGGAGGAAATTCACCTTTCAGCAGGACAATGATCCCAAGCACAAGGCCAAAGCAACATTGGAGTGGCTCAAGAACAAAAAGGTGAATGTCCTACAGTGCCCCAGTCAAAGTCCTGATCTCAATCCCATTGAGAATCTGTGGCACTATTTGAAAATTGCAGTCCACAAGCGTCGTCCAAACAACCTGGAGCAAACCTGCCAAGAAGAATGGGCCAAAATCACTCCGACACTGTGTGCAAAGCTGGTACATACTTACCCCAAAAGACTTAAAGCTGTTATTGCAGCGAAAGGTGGCTTTACCTAATATTAATGTGTGGGGGTTGAATACTTATGCAAGCAAGATATTTCAGTTTTTATTTTTCTTAAAAATATTTCCCAACGTAAAAATGTCACCTTACAATAATTGATTTTGAATTTCAGTGTGTTAAAATAAAATATCAAACAGAACGAAAATTTCAATGTACCATTTGTAATTCAGTAATATGAGAGAATTGGTCAGGGGTCTGAATATTTTGCAAGGCACTGTGTATGTATATATATATACATATATAAATCTAAATCAAATCCATATTTGGTGTGACCACCCTTTGCCTTCAAATCAGCATCAATTCTTCTAGGTACACTTGCACAAAGTCAGGGATTTTGTAGGCATATAGTCAGGTGTATGATTAAACAATTATACCAAACAGGTGCTAATGATCATCAATTCAATATGTAGGTTGAAACACAATCATTAACTGAAACAGAAACAGCTGTGTAGGAGGAATAAAACTGGGTGAGGAACAGCCAAACTCAGCTAACAAGGTGAGGTTGCTGAAGACAGTTTACTGTCAAAAGTCATACACCATGGCAAGACTGAGCACAGCAACAAGACACAAGGTAGTTATGCTGCATCAGCAAGGTCTCTCCCAGGCAGAAATTTCAAGGCAGACAGGGGTTTCCAGATGTGCTGTCCAAGCTCTTTTGAAGAAGCACAAAGAAACGGGCAGCGTTGAGGACCGTGAGCGCAGTGGTCGGCCAAGGAAACTTACTGCAGCAGATGAAAGACACATCATGCTTACTTCCCTTCGCAATCGGAAGATGTCCAGCAGTGCCATCAGCTCAGAATTGGCAGAAAACAGTGGGACCCTGGTACACCCATCTACTGTCCGGAGAAGTCTGGTCAGAAGTGGCCTTCATGGAAGACTTGCGGCCAAAAAGCCATACCTCCGGCGTGGAAACAAGGCCAAGCGACTCAACTATGCACGAAAACAGAGGAACTGGGGGCAGTTTGTTCGCGAAGGGCTGGGAGCGGTACACGAATGAGTGTCTGCAGGCAGCGGTGAAGCATGGTGGAGGTTCCTTGCAAGTTTTGGGCTGCATTTCTGCAAATGGAGTTGGGGATTTGGTCAGAATAAATGGTCTCCTCAATGCTGAGAAGTACAGGCAGATACTTATCCATCATGCAATACCATCAGGGAGGCATCTGATTGGCCCCAAATTTATTCTGCAGCATGACAACGACCCCAAACATACAGCGAAAGTCATTAAGAACTATCTTCAGCGTAAAGAAGAACGAGGAGTCCTGGAAGTGATGGTATGGCCCCCACAGAGCCCTGATCTCAACATCATCGAGTCTGTCTGGGATTACATGAAGAGAGAGAAGCAACTGAGGCTGCCTAAATCCACAGAAGAACTGTGGTTAGTTCTCCAAGATGTTTGGGCCAACCTACCTGCCGAGTTCCTTCAAAAACTGTGTGCAAGTGTACCTAGAAGAATTGATGCTGTTTTGAAGGCAAAGGGTGGTCACACCAAATATTGATTTGATGTAGATTTTTCTTCTGTTCACTCACTTTGCATTTTGTTAATTGATAAATATAAACTATTAACATGTCTATTTTTGAAAGCATTCTTACTTTACAGCATTTTCACACCTGCCTAAAACTTTTGCACAGTACTGTATATATAGTACCAGTCAAAAGTTTGAGTACACCTGCTTGAAACCAGGTTTTTCATGATTATCTATGCTTTTAACTATATAAACTTGTCTATAAACACTTAATATTTCATTATATGATATGTTTACTTATATAAGCTGATAATCATAAGTGAATTGCATTCAAAAATTTTATTTTTAAATGAAAATGTAAATCTTGTCAATTTGAATGAAATGGTCACCCAAAGCAAGGGGATTTCAGTCTGAAGCCCAAGTCAGTTAAAAGTCTGAAATGTGTTTAACACGGTGTTAGAACACTGGCCTAAGTATAAAAGTGTCTTTGTTAGATGTTCTCTGAGTTAACTAGCATGTTACCTAATTAACCTTTTGTCACCAATTACTGTTAACAGGTGAGGGTCTATGATTACTATAAATATAGGTAGCATAGGCACAAGTTTGTCATTCCTGAATGTAAGGTAGCAGAAAATGGCAAAATATGCTCAGTTAAGCAAAGAAAAAGACAGTCTGTAATTACTTTAAGAAATGAAGGTCAATTTTAAGACAAATCACAAGAACTTTGCAAGTGTCTGTAACTGCTGTGGCCAAGACCATCAAACGATTTGAAGAAACTGGCACTCATGAGGACCAAACAAGGTCAGGCAGGCCAAGGGTGACCTCAGAATCAGAGAACAAGTTCATTTGAATCACAAGTCTGCGAAACCGGCGATTAACTGCCCCTGAAATACAAGCTCAGCTAAATGCTACTAGAAGTACAAATGTGCAACATCAACTGTTCAGAGGAGATTGTGTGAAGCTGGCCTAACTGGAAGAATTGCTGCAAAGAAACCATTGTTAAGAGCGCCGAATAAGAGGAAGAGACTTGCCTGGGTCAAAAAACACAGAAACTGGACGTTTGAGGAGTGGAAGTCGGTCTTATGGACCGATGAGTCAAAATTTGAAATATTTGGGTCCAACCGCCGAGTATTTGTAAGACGCAGAGAGGGTGAGCGCATGAGTTCTGCATGTGTGGTTCCCACTGTCAAGCATGGAGGAGGCAGTGTCGTGGTCTGGGGTTGCTTTACTGGTGACAGAGTTGGTGATCTTTACCAAGTCCATGGCTTGCTCAACCAGCATGGCTATCATAGCATACATTCAGAGGCATGCCATTCCATCAGGATTACGGCTAGTTGGGCAGTCCTTCATTCTTCAGCAAGATAATGACCTGAAACACACCTCAAAGTTGTGCAAGAACTATCTGGCAAAGAAGGAAAGTGAAGGACAACTCAATCTAATGACCTGGCCTGCCCAGTCTCCAGACCTCAATCCCATAGAACTTGTATGGGACGAACTGGACAGAAGAGTCAAAGCAAAGCTACCCACAAGTGCCCTGCATCTCTGGGAATTGCTGCAGAAGAGCTGGGAAGACATGTCGGATGATTTCCTGCTGAAACTTGTTAACTGAATGCCTCGTGTTTGTGAAGCTGTTATTAAGACAAAGGGTGGCTATTTTGAGGAATCCGAGATTTGGAGACAATTTTCAATTTTCTTGAACATTGCTTTGATACTCCTTGTTTTGTTTTGTATATTGTAACATGTGTTTTCATTTCAGTATTTACAGAAACGTATACTAGGTAAAACATTGTCAATTATGAAAAAAAACCTAGTTTCCAGCAAGTGAACTCAAACTTTTGACTGGTACTGTGTGTGTGTATATATATATATATCACACACTGTTTCATTTTTAAATTATGATTGTGTTATTATATACATTAATGGCTTTAATGGCTTCAGAGTTGCTACAGCGTCAATGAATTGAAATCACCTCAAAGCGCTTGTGACAGTTTACACCCCGCCCAGTTACACAAGTCCATTTTTCAAAGCCTTCGCCACGATGGCGAACTTGGGGGAAAAATAGTTGAGCCCCAAGGGAAAACGTTTTGCTTGTGGCGGCGTGGTGAGCGGCTAGAGGCAACGTAGACTGCAGTTCAGGGGCTATGCATGCGCATACGGGGCCAAAGCCAGCCTAGGACTGTGCTCAAGTGTAAACGGAGGCTCAAATGATAGGACTCTTTGAATCGTGATCGAACCTAAGCCAGTTCAGGTCCGAGTTGTAAGTGTAAACACACCGATAGAGAACAGATTGTAATACTTCATATCACTTTCTGTTTTCAGGACTGCCTTATCCTGGTGAAAACCAAGGAACAAAGATGGAGTCTGTTTACATTAAACAGGAGGAGGTTCTGGAGTTGGTACCTATCTGCATTAAACAGGAGATGCCTGAACTGGAGCCTGTCCACATTAAAGAGGAAGAGACTGAACTGGAGCCTGTCCACATTAAAGAGGAAGAGACTGAACTGGAGCCTGTCTACATTAAAGAAGAGACGGAACTGGAGCCTGTCCACATTAAAGAAGAGACTGAACTGCAGCCTGTCTACATTAAAGAGGAAGAGACTGAACTGCAGCCTGTCTACATTAAAGAGGAAGAGACTGAACTGCAGCCTGTCTACATTGAAGAGGAAGAGACTGAACTGCAGCCTGTCTACATTGAAGAGGAGTCTATTGACTTGTTAAAGGATTCAGAAAACATATACCAGCCAAAGATATCACATCAGTATACTGAATGTAGGAAGAGCTTCATTCGGTTAGGAAGCCTAAAACACACCAGCAAATTCACACTGGAGAGAAGCCTTATCACTGTGCTGAATGTGGGGAGAGTTTCAGTCGGTCAGGAACCCTACAAAGACATCAGCGAATTCACACTGGAGAGAAGCCGTATCACTGTACTGAATGTGGGGAGAGCTTCAGTCAGTTAGGAAGTCTAAAAGTACACCAGCGAATTCACACTGGAGAGAAGCCGAATCACTGTCATGAATGTATGGAGAGCTTCAGTCAGTTAGGAAACCTAAAAGACACCAACGAATTCACACTGGAGAAACCGTATCACTGTTTTGAATGTGGGAAAAGCTTCACTGACAAAGGAACACTAAACAAACACCAGCGAATTCACACTGGAGAAGCCGTATCACTGTATTGAATGCGGGCGAGCTTCAATCGGTTAGGAAGTCTAAAAAGACACCAGCGAATTCACACTGGAGAGAAGCCGTATCACTGTGCTGAATGCGGAGAGAGCTTCAGTCAGTTAGGAGACCGAAATAGACACCAGCGAATTCACACTGGAGAAGCCGTATCACTGTACTGAATGTGGGAAGAGCTTCAGTCGCTTAGGCAGCCTAAAGAAACACCAGAGAATTCACGCTAGAGCCAGCCTCCCCCTCCCAGTCCCTCACCTCTCCACCCTGCTTGTTTGTGTGTGTGGAGAGCTGTCTGATTCCTTGTCTCTCTCTCACCCTGCAGTAAATGAAGGGGGTCCCGAGGAGTGAGAGCCAGCCTTGCATAGCAGTTTGATCAGTTTGTTACCTGTACACTGTGGCAAATCAAGCTGCCAGTGAAACCTGAAATAGGCAAAGCTGCTATGCAATAGGAGTCTTATTTCAATGGATTTGAATGAATGAATCTGCTTTGCTGAGTGTTTAAATACCGAGAAACTCCAAGCTTGTTGTATACTGGAGCCCTGCTTCAGTGCAATGGGATTGAAATACAATACCTATCGTTTAATGGGTAGATTGCTGTGTGTGCAATTATTATGACAGACCCACAATATTAGAACTGTATAAATATACTGTAAAACATGAAAGGTTTGCAAACAAATTTTGCATTCATTACTAATCTGCAAAAACATACATGCTGCAACATTACCATTATTACTACATTCATAGTTTATGAATAATTGATCTAAACAATCTGCAGAATGAAGTTGCCTCAGACTGTTTGACAGTAACAGAGCTGGTGTTTTCGTGGAATCGCCATTAGCTGTTTATTCCTTTTGGGCAAAATATGGTTTGTTTGCTTGTATTTTGTATCAGTATGATATCATTAGCGTGACAATGCAGTACATCCTAAGGCAAGCTTAGTTATTTAGAAAGGATTGCATTGAAATTGAGTTTGAGTTCCTGTACGTTTTCCAGTGTCTGTATATAAAGAGTACATTATTATGTTTCCATTACCTCTGTATGTAAAAGGTTTGTCATTGTTTAAACTGTCAATGATTCCTGAGAGAGATCTGCAGTGGAACTGAACAAACCCAAGGGAGACATTGGAAAATACAAGCTTGTCAAAGGGAAGATGCTGCTGCAGGTTTGATAATATGGGCTTCATGAAATGAGAAATGGAATTCCCTCTGTGTCATGGAATTCCTTTGCTAGTGTATCATGATGTAAGCCCTGGAGTGTGGGCTCAGTCTTCTCTGCTGCCTGCTTGTTCTCAGTGTGTGAGTTCAGCTGCATTTCCAGTGTCCTGAGCTGGGCTTTGAACCCACTGGGGACACAGCTGAGAACGAGCCAGACCCACGACTCGGGTTTTGTTTTAGATACAATAACAAGATGAGAAACATTATACACAGAACTCTGTTTTATTGTTTTTACATTTTTTTTTCTATGAATGTATTAAGACTTAGAATCTCTTTGCATTGTGTAGCTATTTATTTTTTAATACGTTTCCGTATTAAAAAGCACAACTAAGTCTATTAGAATATAACCTTATAGAATGAACTGATTTTGCTTCATAAAGTCGAATGAAACCTGTGGAATAATATTATGTTAATATATTGAATTACATACCGCTTTCTAGTTTTCCATGTACTTAATGAAAAACTGACAATTGAAAAATCAGACATTTAAAAATCTAACATGAAATACCATACTAGTATTATGGCTTCCAGTAGACTTTTGCTATACAATTTTGTAGTCTGTTTGATGACATGATGTTGAATAAAATATCTAAACTATGTCCATATGTTTTGTTTTCTGCATTGGGGTGGGAGTTGAACTGTCCTAAACTGTCCCAATGTCCATGGAGTCCTACTGCACATGAAAGACAGACGGCAGACTGGGGTTCCAAACTAACATACAAATACACCCTGTGCACTGACACTGATACCCGTTTCCAGAGTCTGACACGGACGTTCTGGGCATCGTATTAAAGGGGATATATTCCTGTTTGATGGGTCTGCCTCCGCTCTGTGCCAAAGCTTTTTTTCATACAATGAATAGAGGCCATGTTAAATTAATTGTAGATGACACAATAATTCCACACATCTTTGCCATGTTGCTCTTCCATTAGCTACATGCATGTGCAATGTGTTCCTGTAGAGCACATGTGTTCTAATGGAACACATGATATCTGGTGCTTCAGGTTAAAGGAAACTCTGTTTCTATTCCCTTTTCTCAGGTTATCTGTTTGCACTTGTACTCACTGGATCATTTCACCTCAGCAGTGTCTTCTGGGTCAAAGCATGTTACTGGCTGAAACCATGTAAGTCAACAGGGGAAGCAGCTGATTGGCTATTGACAGGAAAGAGGCCAGTGAAGGGGTGGGGACAGTTTCACTCTCCAGATGAAATGACCCAGGAAGTGCAAGACAGTTGAAAAGCATAGCTTGTGCAAGCAGAGATTTGTTTAACCTCGTGTAGGAGCAGATATCATGTTTTACATTGAAAATATATGTTTGCTAGAACTGATTCCCATTCACAGAAACATGATTCAAACAGACTTGTAGAGCAGACCAACCGATGTGCAGCTCTGGCCAAAAGTGTTGCATCATCACCCTGTAGAATGAACTAATTTAGCTTCATAGTTGGATGTAACCTGTGAATCATTTTACGTTAAAATATGAAATTACATACCGCTTTGTAGTTTTCCATATACTGAACAACAAACTGGCATTTAGAAGTTTGTCACTTTAGAACTTTACGGTATCAGACTGTGGATAATACCTTTAACCAGGCAAGACACATCTCTGTGAAGACAAACCCTTTAACCAGGCAAGACACATCTCTGTGAAGACAAACCCTTTAACCAGGCAAGACACATCTCTGTGAAGACAAACCCTTTAACCAGGCAAGACACATCTCTGTGAAGGCTGTCGACAATCCCTTTAACCAGTGATGACATCTCTGTGAACAAACTGCTTCTGCTCAAAAACCATTTAACCAACTTACTCCCAACATGGTAGCATCATCAGTGACAATAGAATTCAAATGTGGCAAAATTGTGTTTTGTTAAACAAGATGGGTGCCAGACCTACATTTTCAAGTTTGTTGGCCGAGTGGTCTAAGGCTCCAGACTCAAGGCATCTGTCTTTCCAAAGAATTGCGTGTTTTGGTCTCTGAATGGAGGCGTGCGTTCAAATCCCACTTCTGACAGTTTACTTTTACTTATTTTTAAAAGGAATAAATGTGTTAATTTTACTATAAAAGATTAATAGCTAAGTTGGCTAGAGTGAAAGAAACTTCCACCAGCAAATAATGACTGGATTACAAGTAACAAAGCTAATACACTTAGGAGTAGTGTGTTCTTTTTAACACATTACTAAGTTTGATAACGATCAACACATTTTGTTGCACAGTCTGTGTTGGATAAATCTTCTCTGTTATTGAATCATATTTTGTCATATACTTGTACTTGATAGAACCGAAGTCATTGTATTTTATCTTGCTCTTAATTGTATTATTACTTGTGCTGTGATTCTCGAAATGTACTTTTGTTTACGACTGTAAGTCGCCCTGGATAAGGTCGTCTGCTAAGAAATAATAATAATAATAATAATAATAATAATAATAATAATAATAATAAATTCATGGAAGAGTGTATTACCTAATAGCATAAGTATTTTAGTCAAATTCCTGAAAATGTAATTTTTAAGGAAGAATGTTTTTAATGTCATGCTTTATTTTTGCATATCTTGGTAGCACAACAGAGACTAATGTGTGATTACCTTCTCCCGCCCACCCAGCCAAAAGTCGATGTTCAATCTTGGTAATATCTTGGTAGTTTTGACCAATCATAGCCCGAGTCGCTACCAAGAATTGACCAGAAAAGAGCCAATCAGATTTCGCAGAGCTTCCAAGAATGAAGTGACGGAATTATCCAATCAGATCTAGGAGAACTACGAAGAATACTGAGCATTTTCAACGACGGGAGATGATTGAATCTTGAAGTCTTTTGGTTTATTTCGAAATACAATCATCTGAAGGGAAGAATTTTATTACAGTATTATTTTAATTGTCACTAGTACTGTATGTATAGTCACTAAAAATTAAAAAAAAATGCCAATAATAATATATGTTCGTGTTACAAATGTCAGCTGTAGAAATGAGCTGATAGTAAACTCTATGTTTTGTAATATTATCAATAAAAATACATGATTGACATTTTTACAATAGGTGTCAGTTCTGAGTGTTAAAAAAATGTAATATTTACGCAAGCTAGAAACTTGTTTGAGGGTCTGTTTTATCCAAAGCGCAATTATATTTAATATATTTGTCCGTTATAATGGTACTGTAATACTTGTATCCGGGACAACAGAAATCGTCCCATGGTAAAATAAATAGTACCATATAGTACCGTGGTATAGTGTTGCATTATACTGTAGATACCATGATACTTCTTAGAAATAAAAAGTACAATCGTATTATCATGGTGGTTCTGCATTATAGTACCATAATAGTGCATTGTACATTGATAGTATAGGATACATTGTGTTTTTCTATCATTTACTTTTAATTATGTATCCATGAACGTTATAGTACTGTATTTAACTTTATGTTTTTAAGTTTAATTTAGTTTTCATTGAAAAATGATCGTGTTTTGAAAGCAATACTTAAAAACGTGAACATGGGTACTCCATGTTTTTTTAATAATCTCTCTTTTTCATCAATAAGTCTCTTTTGACTTTGTATAGTTGTGATTATTTGTTTTCACCCAGTGAACCCCTTTTTGATTTCTTGTTGTTTTGTGTAGAAACCTTTTATTTGGCCATTGTGACTATTTTGTGTTTAGGCTATTTGTTTAATTAAAGTCTTTTGTTTAACTGCAACCTTGCTATTCTGTCACAAATGCTCTTTTTTCAGGTTCAGATGGAACCCTTGTTTAGATGAAAGGCTGATGGCAGACTCACCCTGACTGATACCTCGGCTGCCTTCAAAGTGAAGGAGGAAAACCGCAGGAGCCCATGGTCCAGGGCCACTTCACCAGAGAAAGTTTTGAGCTCAGCTAGCAGTGCGGTTTTGCGTGAAGGCAGGTACCCAGACAACAAAGTGCATGTTTTGGGACAATATGAACTTCAGTTTGGTGTTTTCAGGGGCAGGTATTTAAGTGGGTTGCCGAGAACGCCTTGGGATATGCTGGGTTTCTTGTGGCTGCACTGGATAAGGACACAACCTCAGGCTCAAGGGACTCTAAGAACCACAGCACTAACAAGCTGTCCTTCAAGGAGTACATTGAGCTTTTCCAGAGGGAAAAGAAGCTGTCAAGCTGAAGATTGTGAAGGATAACAGTCCCCAGCCATCGTCCAGTAAGCCGCAGCCGACAGCATCATCCCTTCCTTCACTGTTGGTTGGAAAGATGCCTCCCCCTCAGGCCCTTGCCAAAGTAATCCATAAGCTGGTATCACCCCAGAAGGGTCAACCATTGAAGTTCTAATTGGAATCAATGCTTATAAAAATAATGATCTTCACTTTATAGATCTCCCTTTCAGTGCTAATTTCATTATCTATTACAATGCATTTTTATAACTTATGGTGTCATTTGAACTTGGGTGCTATATAATGAATGTTTTAGTAAACGCATATCAAATACTGGCATTATTATATTTGGGGGAAAACAGTCAGTTGATATAAATGATATGTGGTCCAGTTTCCATACCAGGTACCTATTGCTGTTGTTTTTCAGCTCTGATGACTGGTGCTGAACTGAGCGACCAAGAACTCCTGACTGAAGTTGAACAGTTTGAGTCTAAGTAAGTTTTTGTTTGGAAACAATAGAACATGCTTAATATTAATGGAGTAATGGTCAGTATATGTATAGAATTTCTCTTTAATTACACTCCTGAAATTTGCAAATGTTCAGGCATCACATTACATGTTACCATAGAATACATACATTACTGTACATGAACACCTGCTGGAGAATTGATACTGTGACATTTCCAATTAATACTTTGAATAATTCTCTGTTTTTTTGTTAATTTTTGCTTGTACAGTATTCAGTGTAAAATGGTAAGTTATTGTGGTAAGTAGTTTTACTCTGTACCTATGTGAGTGCAGAGTGGCATAACCCATAACATCAGTCCTTCAATATTTATCAGCACAAACTGCATGTGACTGCACCACTGCACATTTATATCCTACACCCCCATATAGTCTGGCTGTGGTGATGTCCTGTCAGAGCTAT
>CM060279.1:6485261-6527761 GCA_030684275.1 Acipenser oxyrinchus oxyrinchus
TCCATATGGTCTAGCGGTTAGGATTCCTGGTTTTCACCCAGGCGGCCCGGGTTTGACTCCCGGTATGGGAACGTCTATGTTATTGTCATTTTGTTACAGAACTGTGGTCATGTATAATGTGTTTTCATTATGATAATAAAGCTACAGTTACTTGAAATATATATATATATATATACAGAATGATGCAAATGTATTTGACTCTATTCACATTCCCATCGCGTGGAACCATCGCAGTTTGTTTTTAAATTTGTTTTTAAAGTCTCTCTGGGGTTGGCCGATCATTAGATTGCGGATGTAAGATCTCTGGTCCCATCGTATAAGCAAGATAGTTTATTCACACATAAATACCTACACATTTATTTATGTTTCTTTTGTTGGTAAATTAACACAATACATTATTGCATTGTCATGTCACGCTGTACACTCTAGCATTACATAACAAGCACACTCTACGCCAGGACTTCGTGGCGCAACGGTAGCGCGTCTGACTCCAGATCAGAAGGTTGCGTGTTCAAATCACGTCGAGGTCAGAGACGTCTTTATTTCTACTCCACTCTATTTCATTATTTAACGTGTTTTGGATTTGAATGTCTCCGGACATTTATTTATACAATTTAGCGTACACAACATATTGATTATATAGCGACAAACAAATTACTTCCTTGGGTGGGGCAGTTCAGTTTCAATCAAATTCCAGTCTCTCTGCCATTAGCTTGCGCTGCTGTGCTTGTTCAGGTAAAAAGGGCGTGAGCAGAGCGGTATGGGCAATCCCGTCAGGTAGCTTGCATGTCAATCTCTCCTTCTTTTCTATTTATACACACAGCGCTGCTTCCGTCCTTCGTCTGTGTTTGTTTTTGTTGTTCGCTCCTTTCACTGCAGCCATTTCTTTGCTCAGCGATGGTAGACAGTATCAGCTATTTTCCTACCTGCTCAGGTGATTCTTTTCATCATTCAGCTTTTCTATTTTTCTGCAGGAGCTCCAACGTTAGTCTTTTCTGCTCCATCCAGTCTCCAGCCCAGTACAGCGCCGTTCAAAGCGCGGCGCCATTCTCAACTTGCTCTGCGTTTTCATCAGAAAGACTGTTCCAACGTCACCGCTGAACTGCAACTCTTTACCACCGGCGCCTCACAGACCATGGTTACCACGGCAACGCCTCATCGAGTGACTACTGGGAGTGGTAAGTTGCCATGGCGACCAGGCAGCTTTAACAAGCAATGCGAGCCTGTGCCTCACGACTGCAATCTTCTGGCTCCTGCTGCTGCGCTTTTGCAACATGAGAGCTTCAACTCGCCGAATTGTGACATCTAAATACTGCAGGCTCCTCTTCTAGACCTACGTTAACTTACTTATATTATCACTAACTGTTGTAAAGCAAATGTTTTATACAAAGACAAGGATTTTAATCGCAATAACCAAATTTATGCTACCCTGCTTCACTGAAGTTAATTATTTCAATTCCAATCATAACCTCTAGATGGCAGCATAACACCACAAGTTCTACATAATTTAAGCTGATTTGCTATCGCTGCGAATCTCGCACACTCCAAACTTTCTATCAATTCCTGCAGTTCGTTGTCACTCTGAGGGATTCTGTCCCCTCCTGCATCAACCTCTTTTGCTTCATATATTAACTTGATTTTTTCAAATCCAAACCCCTCCCCTCGAGGACCTGGTCATGAAGCCATGCTTATCATTTTTCTGAGATGTTAAGAATCCACCGTCACATTAATTTCCAGCTTCGTTGCATCAGACCATTCCTGCAACCTTCTTGTTCCCTGATTTGCACTTCCTCATTTGCCCCCAACTTCATATATATATATATATATATATATATATATATATATACACATATATATACACGACACGCTTGATTTCCTCAGCAATTTAGTCTCATGTCCGCTCATCCTCTCAGATACTACAAGCTTTAATACACGGTACGAGACTGGAAATCTGCTTTGAGTTATGATTTAAGGATTTCCACTATTAGCAGAATGACTGGAGTTGTGAAACCCAAACCTCTGATTACAAGTTCACCTTTTCCATTCCAAACAGACATTATTTATTTCTTAGCAGACATGATGGTATCAAACCGCCGATCGATCCCGTATTAACTAACACAGGATGGTCGGCATCTCATCTTTCTGCCTTCATTTCCAGAAACAACTCTGCAGTCGATTTCATATATTTGTTCAGGTCCAGCAGCCACCTCAGCCCTCATCAAACTCTGCAACACCAACATCTGCCGTTCAACTAAATACAACACTCTCCAACCTTCTGCAATCTGCTCATCACTACATGGCAACACCCTTAGCCCCAGCGACCAAATCTTCATTTACCACTGGATGGAAAACATTTACAACTTTCTGCACTCAAAACAAAATACATCCCATTCCGATTTCATGAACAACGGATTGTAGCCTCCATCGCCCATGCAAGGGAGTCTCTTCACTTAGCCACTACCGTTAAAGCCTACATCTGTGGAATTCAGTATTTCTGCCACCTCATCTCCATCCCATCAGTTTGCTTGACACTCGGAGAGATCCTCAAGAGCCCTCCCCCCGCTGCTCCCTCCTGGCTCCCTATATCAACAGACATCCTTCACTCTTTAATCTCTACCCTCAGAAAAGGCTGCTCTGTCTATTCAATCACCTGACCATGGAAGTATTATGTCTAACTGCTCTTGTGAAGCACTTCCTCTGCAGGACTCCTGAAGGAACAGAGTGCACCCTGTGAGCTTACCATGACAGCATCAGTCTGCGGCACTTGGACCTCACTCAGGTATACGGAAATAACTTCCTCCTATTCATCAAGACTTCAAAAACAGACAGTTACATCAAGATCCTGAAGTTCCGCAACCTGGTCCCAGGAGCAGACCTGAACCCTAGTCTCGTACCACCCTTCAGCAAAACAATATTCAACTGAATAACTCTCTCTCCGGCCTCCTTCAATCAGCACGTGGATTCATGGAGTACGCTCTCGCCCCATCTACCCGTTCTTCCTATTCGACTGCCTGGTTTTCATTTACTCACATTTACGAGCAAAAACAGATCGCTCATACTTCTTTCAACCTACAGCACCTCCTCATCTTCATCACTCACCTCAGGCTGTCTCTACGTTTAGCCCCCTCCTCTATTTAGATGCTTCCTAGCGTGCATTCAGTATCAATTTTGCCTTCAATCTATCTCCTCTCGTCCATTCTAGAGATGTCGGATCTCTAGAGAGAATGCTCAGAGGCATGGAGAAAAGCCTGCCCCCCTCCTCTCCATCAAGACAACCAATCTCAACAGACCTTCTCCGGCAAGGATGCTTCAACCCATTCGACGACATCGCCATGGAAACCCTGTGCCTGACCGCCTTCTTTGGATTTCTCCGCTGTGCAGAATTCTCAACTCCATCAACTTCCAGCTTCCCAGCTAGGCCTCAAGCGTTCCGATCTCTCTCAAATCCGCGGGAAAAAAAACAAAACAAAGGGCACTCATCCCCCCCCCCCTTAATCATGCAGCTTCTTCGTCACCTGGTCTGGATCTCCGTGTCCAATAACGTCATTATTCAGGCCCGCCACATCCCGGGTCCCTGAACACCTCTAAGCTTTATCTCGCCGGCAGGTCCTGAAGTTCCACAGCCTAATTCCAGGAGCAGATCCCAACCCGCAGCAGGTGCCTTCATTCAGCCAGCTAATATTCAACTAAACTCCACTCTCTCTGGTCTACTCCAGTCGGCCCGCTGTTCTATGGAGAGTGCTCTAGCCCCATCCACACACTCAGCTTACTCTACTGCCTGGTCCTCCGTCACCACCTTCTACGCCCAGAATCGTATCTCTCACTCCACAGTTGGCAGCGACGGTCTGCCAATAAAAGTTAAGACTATATTTGCACAGATCATTTCTAGAGTGAAACATGTTTTGAAGGGATTGGTCTCGGTATCCACCAGGAGGAGTGGGAGTGTTTTCTTCTCAGCACCGAGCTGACAATGAGTGTTGTTTTCGGGCACCTGCTCGCTGCTAGTGATGACCACTCCAATCTTCAGTCGGGGGTTGTTGAAGGAAGGGGACACATTTTGAGTGCGTATCTCATACTGGTAGAAACACAGAAAAAAACGAAACCATAAAACCTACAATTGTTCAGTTGTTTAAATCAATAAGCAAATTTCAAATTGATCAATGCTAATGTTAAAACAATTTAAGAACACTTTAAATAGGCCCTGACTAATATAAAAATATAGTAATGTGATTTGCACTATGCAGGACTAGATGAGCTTAAATAAATACATTACATCTGAAAATAACTTGTGCTTACCCCACTTACAAGGAAAGTGTCAAACTTTGTATTCGTCCTCATAACGTGTTAGAAAATGTAAACAGCAGTTGGAGAATGCCGAAGTCGATCATCCTAGCATGTTAAACAAGGGCATTTCTCCTGTAAGCTACGTCTAGTAATAGATTGTTTATATTGTTCTCAATGATCCGCATCCCAGCCTGAGACCACGATCCAGTGGCCGACGGAGATGTTTTTCAAAGTAATATGTTATTTGGAATATTAAAACAATCAAGTTAAATAACATGTTTGGACACAAAATATTTTTCAGTGACTTTAACAAGTAGTCTTTTTACAACAAAAATGCAATCTGTGTTAGGAACGCTATTTTAGTCTGATTTAAAATGGAAATTAAAATGGTATTGAGTGCTGACAAGAGTTTGGTATCAGCTGTTGGTTTCCTTGAAACAATCTTTTATAGTAAAATGAACACATTTATTCATTTTAAAAATAAGTAAAATTGAACTGTCAGAAGTAAGATTTGAACCCACGCCTCCATTCAGAGACCAGAACACACACTACTTTGGAAAGACAGAGTCCTTGATTCCTGCGCATTAGACCACGCGGCCATCCTGACAAGCTGCGTTTGTTACCCTAGAAAACCGCATTATTTATTTCAGCACAGACTAGGGTTGTCTTGTATCAAGGCCCGATTGGGTTTATTACGCACATACCAACTGTTGCTCCATGAATGATGTAATGACAACTGTAAAACTAGATGGTAACTTTACAAATAAAGTTGTGGGGCTTGCTTTTTTGGGAAAGTGGTCAAAGTAGCTGATTTGTGTCAAAAGAGTCATTGTGTACTATTTGTCTCATGCTTAGAATGTGCTAGAATTTGAAATTTCCCAAAGTTCTATGACAGTTAATTCAACAGTGCGAAGCAGCCTACTGAAAAGAAATTGATGCGATTACTAAAACAGCTGTACCTCTTGATTGGTAGACGCCATTCCTGTTTTGATTTCATATTTGAATAGCTGAGAAGTAGAGGAAGATTTCATTTCCTCTAAGTATTTGTCTAACTTGTTGGGAAAGGGTCAAAATGGCATTTGTTTATAAAAAGTTAGAGAAAATTGAGTTGGTGCGGTTACTAAAACAGGTGTACCTCTTGATTGGTAAAAGTTATTTCTGTTTTGATTTCATATTTGAATAGCAGAGAAGTAGAGGAAGATTCCATATGCTCTAACTTTTTGTCTTCTTGGGAAAGTGGTCAAAGTAGCTGATTTGTGTCAAAAGTTACATCGTTTACAGTAAATAGAATCCTGGAAGTCTGGGAGTTTTTAAGCAATGGGGAGCTTTAGAATGTTGAAAAAAGTCCTGTTAAAGTGAATGAAGATGAACAAAAAAGGACAAAAAGCTTAATAGTTTAAAAAGTATAAAAGATATCAAAGTTGTATACAAGCACACTATTCCAGACCGGTCTACACGTTTTAAAGTTTGAACGGCATTTGTAGCTTAAACGGTGTAAGAGGAGTAGCATGCCAAAGAAGAAGAAGAAGAAGAAGAAGAAGAAGAAGAAGAAGAAGAAGAAGAAGAAGAAGATGATTTAAAGTAGGGACTCTTGCTTCGCAAGCCCCACTAAAAAAAGAAACGGATTGAAGCCAACCCCAAAAAAGTAAGATTATTTATTTCAATATTGTTATAGCTATAAACGATGCATGCATTTTACAATAGCAATTGCTATATGACAATGACCAATAAGTAATTTTGTTGCAATACTGTATACAATGTGAACAGAATCAGACATTGCTCTGTTGCCTCGAAGAAATATCTACAATTTGTATTTGAAAAGGACGCCCAGCGTGGGGGTCGAACCCACGACCCTGAGATTAAGAGTCTCATGCTCTACTGACTGAGCTAGCCGGGCTCACTGGTGGAAGTTTCTTTCACTCTAACCAACTGAGCTATTAATTTGTCGTCTGAAAATACTGAATGACAAAACAAAAGATTTCAAATATAATCCACTGGACCAGAAACCAGACCAGAAACACCAGAAACAGCTTTGATGACACAAAGTCGTATGACACGAACCCTAAGAATTTTATACCAGATTCATTGTCACTTAGAAACAACTGCAGCCTCCCTGCCTCAATACAAATAAAACCAATACAAAAATCGAATTACATGTATTTAAAAATGAATGGTCTCATCCATCTGGAACGATTAGTTCTGCATTTATACAGTATCAACCTTAATCTGAGTTGAGAGGCACCCAACCTGTGGAGGATTTTAAATGTGAGGGGATGTGAATAGAGTCAAATACATTTGCATCATTCTGTAAATATATATATATATATATATATATATATATATATATATATATATATATATATATATATATATATATATATATTTCAATAACTGTAGCTTTATTATCATAATGAAAACACATTACACATGACCACAGTTCTGTAACAAAATGACAATAACAAAGACGTTCCCATACCGGGAATCGAACCCGGGCCGCCTGGGTGAAAACCAAGAATCCTAACCGCTAGACCATATGGGAAGCTGCTCACATGTTTTAAGTATTGCTTTCAAAACAGGATCATTTTTCAATGAAAACTAAAAGTTAAATACAGTACTATAACGTTCATGGATACATAATTCAAAGTAAATGATAGAAAAGCACAATGTATCCTATACTATCAATGTACAATGCACTATTATGGTACTATAATGCAGTACCACCATGATAATACGATTGTACTTTTTATTTCTAAGAAGTATCATGGTATCTACAGTATAATGCAACACTATTCCACGGTACTAAATGCTACTATTTACTCCCGTATGCTTTGGCTAGTTAACAGTTTGATCTCTGTGGCGCAATCGGTTAGCGCGTTCAGCTATTAACTGTAAGACTGGTGGTTCAAGCCCACCCAGGGACGATGCTTTTTGCATTTCTTAATCACATTAGAAAATGGCACTCTGATACGTTGTTATTTCTTCCAATTACACTGAAGAAAAAAATGTCCTCAATTTTTTAGTTCAAAATAATGCAAAACAAAAATAGCCTTGCTGTTTGCCAAAACCCGGGATCGAACCAGGGACCTTTAGTCTAACGCTCTCCCAACTGAGCTATTTCGGCTTGACGAGAGTAGCGTTTTAAGATAGCATTCTTTTTGGCAATCGCCTTTTTGTCAATCCAGTAAACCTGTGCCCTCGTCCCCTGCCCTCTCTCCGCCGCTGCTCCTCCAACCCCTCTAACCTCATCCCTCTGCCTCCCCCCCTCCCTGCCAGTGAATATTAAAGAATGTTAAAATGTCCCTTTAGCAGGCCAGCATTTTAAACACAATGATTCTCTGGAACTGTCACTCTTCTGCTAACAAAGCTGATTTCATCTCTGCCTTTCCTCCCACCTCTCTCTCGATTTCCTTGCTGTCACTGAAACCTGGCTGCACCCTGATAACACTGTAACTCCTGCAGCCCTGTCCTCTCTCTACGTCCTGTCCCATACCCTGCGTCTCACTGGACGGGAAGGTGGGACTGGTCTTCTCCTCTCTCCCTCCTTACTCTTTTCTGTCCCCTCCGACCTCTTCTCACTCTCTGTTAATACCTTTGAATTTCATGCTGCCCAACTAACCTCTCCCTGTAAACTCCTGCTAATTGTACTGTACCGTCCCCCTGGGCCTCTCACTCACTTTCTAGATGAACTTGACTATCTACTCTCCTCCCTCCCCTCTCTGTCTACCCCAACTGTCCTGTTAGGTGACTTCAATATCCATCTCTCCAACCCCAGCCACTCTGCCGGATTCCTCCCTCTCCTTCACTCCTTCGACTTCTGTCTCTCTCCATCCCTTCCTACCCACAAAGCTGGCCGTCAACTGGACCTCACCTTCTCCAGGGCCTGCTGCCCCTCCACCCTCTCTGTCACCCCCTGGACCTCTCTGATCACTATTTCATCTCTTTTTCATTTCATCTCTTTTTCATCTCTTTTTCATCTGATCATCTCTTTTTCATCTCTTTTTCATCTGATCACTATTTTCATCTGCTTTCCTGTCCAACCACTCTCTGCTCGACCCTCTCCAATCTAGTTTCCGCTCTGCTCACTCCACTGAAACCACCCTCCTGCCTGTCACCAACTCACTAAACTCTGCCAGAGCTGCCTCTCTCTCCTCTGTCCTAATTCTCCTCGACCTCTCTGCTGCCTTTGACACTGTCAATCACTCTATTCTACTATCCTCTCTCGCTGACCTGGGAATCTCTGGCACTGCTCTGGTCTGGTTCTCCTCCTACCTCTCCAACCGCACTTACCAGGTGACCTGGCGTGGAGCAACCTCCACACCTCGCCCTCTCTCAACAGGAGTCCCCCAAGGGTCAGTCTTGGGTCCTCTCCTGTTCTCTCTCTGCACCCGCTCCCTGGGCCCCCTCATCGCATCCTATGGTTTCTCATACCATTTCTATGCTGATGATGCTCAGATTCTCTCTAAATCTGATCTCTCTAAATCTGACCTCCTTTTCTTTCCCCCCCCCTCTTCTGATCTCCATTCCTCTGGAATCTACCACACTCTCTCCCTCCTCCTCCTCTAAGAACCTCGGAGTCACCCTGGATCCCTGCCTCTCTTATTCCCAGCACATCTCCACTCTGGCACGCACTTGCCGATTCTTCCTGAGCAACATATGAAGAATCCAACCCTTCCTCACAAACTACGCCACCCAGCTCCTGGTCCAGGCCCTGGTACTCTCCCGCCTAGACTACTGCAACTCCCTCCTGGCTGGCCTCCTTGCGTCCGCCACCCGTCCGCTCCAGCTCATCCAGAACTCCGCTGCTCGTCTGGTGTTCTCTCTGCCTCGCTTCTCCCACGCAACTCCACTGCTCCACTCACTCCACTGGCTCCCAATCACCGCTCGCATTCAGTTCAAGACTCTTGTACTAGCCTACAGATGCCTTGACCAGACTGCACCCAGCTACCTCCAGACCCTCATCTCTCCCTAAACCCCCCCCCCCCAGCATCTGTAGAACTCCTCTTTTCCCTCTGGACACTTTATCACTCTAACTTAATGCGCTTTACTTGCTCTTATCTGCCCCCTATTTTACTGCATTTAATCCTGTACTTTAGAGTACTGTAATCTGTCAAGTGTTATTTAATCTGTAGTATTTTGTATTTAATTATATCCTGATGTAACTATCACGGACACTGTTATCAGCTGTATTATTGAATCGTATTTTGTCATACTTGTACTTGTTGGAACCAAAGTCATTGTATTCATCTTGCTCTTAATTGTATTATTACTTGTACTGTGATTCTTGAAATGTATTTGTTTTACGACTGTAAATCGCCCTGGATAAGGGCGTCTGTTAAGAAATAAATAATAATAATAATAATTGTTGGAAAACTGTCTGGAACTGAAGTAAAGTATTTTTTTAATACAGTGCTATTTGAGTATTTAAAATATGGTTATCTTCAAAATTAAAATGCCAGCAACGGTGTGTTAATTAAACGAAGCGCCTAACGCCGCTCGGAACGTTCGCATTTTTAAATCCTAACGGTCTCTGCTCAGCGGAGTGGAATGTTCACGAGCCGGTTGCCTAGCAGCGTCTCCCCCTCCTTCTCTGCACCGCCCTCTCGCCCTCTCTCGTTGCTCCAGCTAGGAGTTCAAATTAGCTTTGTTATATTAGCGCAATTCTTTACTAACTTTTACAAATTAGGTTATTAGGGGCTTCGTGTTTTTAAGATGGTTCAGGTGCAGTCCGGGCAGACTGACTGGAGCACCATTACAGTATACCGCACTGCGCTCAGCTTTGTGTGGCGGCTGATACACAAAATAATGAACTGTTAAATAAATCACATGTATTGCTTTTTAATGCTAAATATGTATCTGGTATTCTAAGTATTATCTACAATTAATAATTCAGCTCTATTCATATTCAGAATGTAATACAGTATTAAGACAGGGTCCAGTATTGGAAATAAATAAACATGCTTTAAGAGAAACAGCAGTGATGCTTATTGACCATTCACATACATTCTCTATGTTTCTACATTGTGGTTGCACAGGGACAAGGGACTCAGTGATGTTAAAAAAAGACTGGAGCCCACAATTAACCAATATAGAAAGGAAGGGGGGAGAAATGCATTGCCTGTGTGCAGTACCTTACACTTCTCTATTAAATGTAATTTGCCATGTGTCTGCCCAGTTCTGAATGCTGTCTAGAATCTGCTCTGCTTTCCAAGCAACCTCCTGATGACTTCTGTAGACATAGCGATCACGTGGCAATGTGAGAACTCTAGAACTATAATTGTTATCACCCACCACGAGCACCCGGATTGGTGACCGTGTTCAGTATACAGTTTATTATTTGGGCTGCAACCCATTATTATTGTTACCCCCGTGGTTTACACATTGCTGTGTATTGCCAGAGTTTTATCGTTTGGTCTCCAGACCGGGATTACAAATAAAAGCCCCCTTTTCCAAACGGATTCCAGATTGTGGTTGTGATTATTCCTGCACTGCATCGACTCTGCACCTGTTCTCACTCAGCAGCCACTTTGCCACAGTCCCACCACTCATTTTTTTGGACTAGCTGTAGGAGTTTAAAGCTTAAAAATTTGTCGGGACGTCGTAATAGCGTCGGGAGATCGCAGACGCCGTTATCGGGGCATCGTAGACCCTTTCACACTTATCGACCGTTTTGTCCCCGACAACCTCATTTTGTCCCAGATTTTAAGAAATTAGTCGCCGACTCCTCAGCTCGTTGGAGATCAGCAAAAATTGTGTAGTTAGGCCGGGCTAAGCCCGAAGGGAATCGGATCAGAGTCCCCATTGAATCGGTTCTTTTGATTCACCCCATGAACAAGCTGCGTGGTGCACAGGAGTCGAGTTACCAGCCTGTCAAAACTCATCAAGTGATTCCTTACCTCTTGAGTCTGGCTGATTTATTTGTTGTAACAAGGAAACCGGGTTGTCTCCCAACTCGTTGAGTGTTATGAAACTGAAGACCGTATGTGCCATGTTGGTTCCAAATTCCCGCTTACTTAGTGCAAGATAAGAACTCTGTGTGAGCCAAAATGGCGTCAGTTTCATCCTCCAGACCATAGCTATATATCTGTGATCCAGACGGTGTGTACTTTCTAGAGAGCTGCTTCACGCTGTCAGAAAATCAGATTACAAGTTTGTGCACCATCATTATTATTATTTTTTTATTTTTCTTACAGTTCTCCTTAGTTTACTATGTACTTAACTTTGTGTAAGTCTGCGAAACAAATAAATAATAAAATGAATCACTACTAGTTGTAGTCTATGTGTGTTTGTTATTTTTTATACACATACAAAATGAATCATATCTATAGTTAACTATTTTGCACAAATTACAATTAATACTTCTAAGTCATCCTGAGTAAAGTCAGCCAAATTACTAAATAATAATAATAATAATAATAATAATAATAATAATAATAATAATAATAATAATAATAATAATAATAATAATAATTGAGGTACACACCTCATTTCCAAAATAAATAAATACAAACATCTACTGGTATTGTAACGTTATTGTACCCAAGGCTTAATTATATAACTTGTGATTACATATTTGACCTTGAGGAATGATTTACAACTACGGTTAAATATTTTATAATTTAATAATGACGGGGATTCACCTCAGTCCACAAGGTGACACGTAGTATCAGCTACGATACAACGACCTTTTAGGAGGATATTGCACATTCTAATGGATGACGTTCTTAAACGTCTATTATATTTTACATTATTAAATATACATTTTCTAAATGTTATTTTACTGTGGTAAATACTAAATATATACACGTTTAAACTTTGTTTATATAAAATGTACATGTTGCGGTTATGGGTGTGCTTGAGCGTGTGATTGATCACATGACTAATCCCTAAAGGTTTACTGGATAGAAGAGGAATTGGGCAAACAGCGTTTTGCTCTGTGCTGAATAAATACCACGGATTAGTTCCACAAATACCACTCGTTCGAGCCTCTTTATTGTTGTTGTAAAAAACAATGAGTGACTCCAAATGTATAGAAAAAAACACGTAAGAAATGCAATTGACTATTTTTTTTTTAAAGATGAAATTAAATTAGATTGCTACTGATGGCTAAACAATGCTAATGGTTCAAACTGTTATGTTATCTCTAGGATTGTAAATATATATATATATATATATATATATATATATATATATATATATATATATATATATATATATATATATATATTTTTGGTCAAACTATATTTAATGTTTATGAACCCAGTCAACCAAATATAGATTCTCCCTAGCTTTTGTGATGTGCAGTTCGTGAACGACTCGTTCTTTCCGGTTCAAATAAACCTACGTAAACAATCTTAATGCGATCTACATTGATTGGTTTTGTGTCATTGAATCAGTGAATCAAATGAGCGAAATGAATCGATTCACCAAACTGAACTGAATCAAATGAATCGAGAACCGCCCATCACTGCTCCGCACAACTACCAGGCAAAGCTAGGAGATCACCGAGTCACTTATTGTCCCGCCCATCCAGCATGATTGACAGAAGCTCGAAAAGATTGCGCCAAAATGAAACGACGAAATAAATAAAGAAATAAAAAAACAAATAAAAAACGAAATAAATAGACGTAAAAAACGAAATAAATACAGATATAAAAAACGAAATAAATACGTAAATAAATAACGAAATAAATAAATAAATAGATAAATAATTAAATATATTTCAGTTTCTGCTTATTTATGTATTTATTTCGTTTTATATTTATTTATTTATTTATAATTGTATGTATTTATTTCGTTTTTTTATTTATTTAATTATTTATTTCGAATTTTATTTATTTATTTTTTTTTAAATTTGTCACAAATTGTCCTCCATAGTTTTGGGCCAGACGTATTTTGTTGTATGTGCTGCCCTGACTCACCAGTAAATCCTTTACCAGCTTTGAAAAACGGAACTGTGCGATCACATCTGTCCATGCGTTATGTTTATGCTGGTCTGTAAACTGTTGTTAAATTAAATGCTGTTTGTTTTAAAACATAGCTTTGGTTGTACCGTTAATTTACCAAGAGAATACAAACAACAGGAAACAAATAACATGTGACACACCTGCAGAAATTAGATGTTAAGCAAAGATATTCTATTTAACACGATACTCGATTAATCTGTAGACAGGAGAGTTTCGCGTGGCCGCTGCAGATCCACATTATAAACACACAAGCACAACAATAGCGTGTAACGTCTTCAGGTTGCGCATTGAATTTAAAATGAAAGACTTCGTTTCCCAGCGTCTCTCCACCTTTTCACAGTTGCGCTTGCGCATTAACGTCAAAAAGAAATACTGACGGTGCGTTCACTTAGATCATTCTGTGCAGAATCTGAGCAGTTTAGCCAATGATCTTAGAATTGGTCAGATTCTGCACAGAATCTGCAGAGAATGATCTCCGTGAACACACCCTTAATCAGCCTCTCAGTGTCTGTACTGTGTTTTCTGTGCCCTGCTGTACTGTGCGGAGCAGGTGGGACACAGGCAGGGCTGCATTATTTTGATTCAGGTTGCTAAAATCTAGTTTTCAGCATTAGATGTAAAATACCAAAAATGGACGACAAAGCAAAACAAGCAAAGTATATTTCGGCTGAGGATCGTGTCGAGACATTTCCCAAAGAAACTGAAACAGCTTTCCGAAAACAAATTTGACAGAGCGCAGACAAAAAAGTATTCCTGTGTCGGTTCAGCCTGCTGCTTACTTTTTAAACGCAGTTAGAATTTTAGACCCGAATAGACGCGTTTTCTTTATTTTGACTCGGTACTGATAAAATAGATTCCTGGATGGGAAAAATATCATGACAACGAGCGTGCTGCATATATGGACTTTATTAAAGAATGCCAGATACCTTTGGGTAACCGAGTTTTGGGACTGTTTCTAATTGATGTTCACATCTGTATAACTTGGCAAAGCTTTGCCGTTCACTTCCAATCAATTCAGTGGATGCAGACGTGCAGTCTCAATGTATGTTCAAATCCACACCAGACAGAGAATGTCGGCAGCAACTGTTGGGAGATGTTGCATGCTTGCCTTTTAACAAATGCCAGCACTCTGTTTTAGTAAGGAAGCAAGTACCACTATTTTTAGGCTTTTTTAGTGCTCTGAAATATTAGGTGTATTTCATGTTTAAACAGGTCCGCGAAATGTCCGTGAAATCCTCATTATAATCCTAATCCTAATTGGATGACTTGACCATGGGCACATGACTGAATCCATTTTTTCTTCCCCACTGCGTTCGGTACTTGCTCTGTCTTTTTTGATTTTTAGTGACAGACTCGTCAACAACACCAGCCATCATGACACTTCACCAGTAAAACCAGACGCACAGGCGCACGCAGCAAGGAAAACACATGAGGCATCCGGCATCACGTGACTGTGCAGGTTAACGTGATTGGATAGCCGCATAGATGCAATGCAAACAACTCACTCAAACAACACGCCCTAAACCAGTAGAGCATGCTGCTGCACCGAGAGGCAGTACATAAGACAGATATTCGACAATTCCTAAGGAGAAAATAAAAATGTCACATTTTTCGTCTGGGTTTTCAACGTTTACTCTAAAAATCGGGACAAATGGCGTCCCGACAGTACCTCGATCGGGACGCGGGACAAAGCCCCTATAGGTTTCATAAATAACATTTCTACGTTTTCTGTGTAGACAGTCATACTGGCGTTCTCATTAATTTAATTAGATTTAACGTTGTATTTTTTATGCATATCATTCCCCCCATTCCTTTTTTCTCATTAACTTAAGCTTTCCTTTTCACAGCCTCAATCTCCCCCTGTCCGCGTCATTTTCCAGTTGCAGCTGTCTGTCAGCACTTGATTACATTTGCTCAAAATGTGTTGATAATTTGCCCTGAACCGACGCTGCAGCTGGATGTTTGTGTGTATGGAGGCTATACCGCTGTAAAATATCTGTGTGTCCTTCAGAAAATACACACGACCGTGATTACGCTAACATTTATTAAAACATTTTTAGAAGTTAAAAAAACAGATACCGGTATTAATATACTCTATCTGCTTTTGTAGATTCGCTGAAGTTTTAAATTATACATGTATCGTAGTTGCTTCTGATTCATGTCGTTTAAATTAAATGCACTTCATTTTGTGACATTCAGAATCTTCAATCTCTGCGCCTCGCATATTCGCTTCTCATTGGTCAGTTTCTCTAGTTACGGCTGCGCAGCTCCAGGATCGGATCAGGATTTCGGATCAGTGGAGCTTGATTCTGATCCGCTTCGTACAATGCCTTTCCATGATCCGGCTCCAGTGAGCCCGGATCCGATCCTGTTTTTTGATCTCGTTAGTACAACCGGCCCCAGGTGTAACACTGTGGTGTTTAGTCATGTGGAACTCTAAATAATTGCTAAACTTTATGGGTTTAATTTGTGTCGTAGTTTAATGTTTCGATTTTAAACACCAGCTGTTATAAACCAGTACAAAATGTTTAAAAAGTGTTGCAAATCATAAACACGTCCCAGAGTTTACAAAATAAACACCGCAGGGTGTTTAAATCCAAACACATTTAGAATTACAAACTCAGTGAGGTGTTTGAAAAGAGTTTTAAAGTTAAACACTTGGTCTTACAGTGTACGATACTGTGTTAATACACATACTGTATGTGAATCTGCAGGTTACCATCCCTGTCAACGCGTTTCAACAATTAATGTACAGTAACAAATATTAATAAACTGGCGTCAGAGATTCATTCCATTCAGCGTCGCTGATTTTGCACACCGCTAAACTCCGCGGTTTCAAACGTCTTGTATTATTATAAAAGTTCACCATCGAATAATATTATAAAAAGAAAAGAAAGAAAATTGAAATCGCGAGTTGCAAAGTGTTGCAGCTTGAATGCGCCTGGAGGTTAATTGGTCGGTTCTTTTCGATGGTTTGTTGTATTGATTTTGGGCCGCCTTGGTCAAGGATTTGAGGAACGGGGTGTTACTGTATCCTGGGACCCTGCCTTAAAATTCAAATTCAGGTTCTGGATTGACAGGTCGAAGCTTGAGTACTGGTGGCGACTCCGTGTGCAGACAGTTCAACCGCAAGTCTGTGTGTGTGTATCGTTATTTTACTTTGATAAAAAATGGACCGCGGTAACCAGAGCTTCGACGTGTGGAAAGACTACTTCGGTCTGGCCGAAGTGCTGCAGGAAACGAGGACTCGTGGCACTGCTGGAAGCGAGCCGGGTCCCGAACCGAGTCCCGGTGCTTCAGCCGGCATGGCGGCGACACAGCCCGACCGCGGCACGAAGCAGCAGAGCGCTTCAGAAGTCAAGACGCCGGCGCTAAACCAACCCGACCAGACGGACGGAGGAAGCAAGTTCTGCGTGTTTTGCAAAAAGAACGGGGAGTCCAGAAAGGTCTACAACGGCCACAGCTTTAAGGACGGTGACAAAGTGCTGTGCCCCTATCTCAGACGTTACAAGTGCCCGCGTTGCGGTGCCACCGGAGATCAAGCGCACACGAAGCGCTACTGCCCGCAGCGTAACACAGACTACCACGGCCCGCTAAAGAGAAGCGAGACGGGCAAGGCGCCAGGGGGCGCCCCCCTTCAGTGATACCCCACGAATATATTTGAGATGCCCACGGCCCAGAACCGCCCCAGACCGGCAGGCTCCGATTCAAGTCTGGGGGAGCAAAAACACAACTGGGACGACGGGTAACCGTTCTTCCTCAAAAAACCAAACCAAACCAAACCCCAGTTGTTTTAAATGTGGGTTTGTTGTTTGTTCTCGCTGCACTTTGCTGCCGTGTTGTCTGCGTTTACAAGCTGTACTTTGTTTTCTGCTGTAAATAAATATTCGACATGTTAATGTATTACGAGTCTAATACACAGTATATGTGTGTCTATATGTATATATGTAAATGTTTTGTATTGCATGTAGAGTTCTTCAGTATAGATTTATATATGTAAAGGTTTTGTATTGCATGTAGAGTTCTTCAGTATATATTTATATATGTAAATTGTTTGTATTGCATGTAGAGTTCTTCAGTATATATTTATATATGTAAAGGTTTTGTATTGGATAGTTCTTCACCTCACTGCTCCTCGGTAGCATTGTTCCAAGGAGTTTACACCCAATATAAACAATCTACATCTATTCCTCTTTATCTCTCTAGTCTTTGGTTTTTTGTTTCGATGCACATTATTATTAACTTCAATTTCAAACATTTCTGTACTTTTACAAGAAACACGCAAAACTCTTGCATCCCCATTAACTCACTGTGCTTCATGCAGTCAAATGAAACCCGCTGAATAATGTCACGTTAACATATTGAATAAAACACCGCTTTGTAGTTTTCCAGATACTTAACAAAACAAACTGACAAATTAAAAAATGGGACATTTCAAAATCTAACATGAAATACTACTGTACTGCCATTGTGGCTTCCGGTAGACTTTTGCAATATCATTGTGTAGCTTCTTGATTACACGATGTTAAATAAAATATCTAAATTGAGTTCAGATAGGTTTTCTTTTTTTTTTTTTATGTCAATCCTAAAAATGTTTTTTTGGTGCAAAACATTTGACCAGAGCTGCAGATTTCACTTTGGCTTCAGAACTAGAAACAAACAGAAATTACAAAAATAAAGCCTTTGGTAAAAATAAAGAGGTCTTTCCTGCAGGGGGCGATAGGCGAATGAAGTCCCAAAAGAGCCGTTTTTTTGAGCTGGAGCTGCTTATTATACTCAATATATATGCCGTGGTTCCTGCCCTGTCCCCTCACCCTATCCTGGCTCGTCGCAGCCCATGCTCGGGTGATGTCACTCCAGTCGTCAGTCACTTTAAGGTTCGCTTCCTGTGGAATGTTTTTAACACGTGCTTCGGATCTGTTTTTTGTAACGCAGATCAGTTTGCAGACGTCAGGTTTGAGGAGTTTTGCCGGTGATGGCATCTTCACGGTGAACTACATGTTGCACGGCAACTGAAATCCGTGAAAAAAAATAAAACAAAATACAGCCTTAGTCACACGCGACATCTTCAAGCTGTGATCTAGGTCAGGATAAAAACTAGAAAACAGCTTTTTAAAAGGAACTCCAATACAAACCTTCCACACCAATGAGAACAGGGAGTAGCTTCAGTATGAGAGAACAAACTTTACTCAACATGGTTTTTTTTCTTTTACATTTGGTAAGCCGCTTGAAAACAATCAATTAAATAAATAATAATAATAATAATAATAATAATAATAATAATAATAATAATAATAATAATAATAATAATAATAATAAATAAAAAACAAAACATTTATAAAAGACAACCAAATACTCAAAGTATTTTCTAAAACCGTTTAGACTTTAAGAACGTAAAAAAAATAACCCAACAAAAACACACAGAAGCACCTGAACACTGCAGCTCAGTGACTGGTGAATATTTTTGCGCTGCTCTCTTTGTCGTGTGTCTGCGGGTGCCTCTTGTGCAGGGGAGGGGGGGGCAGTCTCAGCTCCAGGGGGAGTCGCAGGGCGGCTTCTGGCTTTCCTTCCACCCCGAGCTCTCAATTACTTAATTGCTCTAAATTATTTGACGAATTGGACACATTAAACACTTCTCTCTCCCCGGCCTCACAATGTTTCACAGCTCGTGCACACTTTGAATCAAGGGCATTTTTTTTTTTTAAACTGTCAAATTAAAAGACCTTGAAGAAAAAAATTCTTATTAAAAAGGAGTCATGTAGCAGATGCTTTTGTCCAAAGAGACTTACAGAGACCAGGGGGTGAGGAACTGCTGCTGCTGCAGAGTCACTCACAAGGATGTCTGATTGAACAAATAAGTTAGAAGAATGAAGTGAAACTCAAGCGCTCAAGTTGGAATGAAAACCTGGAGGACTGGAGTTTGACGGCCCTGCTCTGGCGGTGTGTCTCCCAGCGGGGTTACAGGTCCTTGGGGTTGACGGTGTCTCCCAGCGGGGTTACAGGTCCTTGGGGTTGGCGGTGTGTCTCCCAGCGGGGTTACAGGTCCTTGGGGTTGGCGGTGTGTCTCCAGCGGGGTTACAGGTCCTTGGGGTTGGCGGTGTGTCTCCAGCGGGGTTACAGGTCCTTGGGGTTGGCGGTGTGTCTCCAGCGGGGTTACAGGTCCTTGGGGTTGGCGGTGTGTCTCCAGCAGGGTACAGGTCCTTGGGGTTGGCGGTGTGTCTCCCAGCGGGGTTACAGGTCCTTGGGGTTGGAGGTGTGTCTCCAGCGGGGTTACAGGTCCTTGGGGTTGGCGGTGTGTCTCCAGCGGGGTTACAGGTCCTTGGGGTTGGCGGTGTGTCTCCAGCGGGGTTACAGGTCCTTGGGGTTGGCGGTGTGTCTCCAGCGGGGTTACAGGTCCTTGGGGTTGGCGGTGCGTCTCCCAGCGGGGTTACAGGTCCTTGGGGTTGGCGGTGTGTCTCCAGCGGGTTACAGGTCCTTGGGGTTGGCGGTGTGTCTCCCAGCGGGTTACAGGTCCTTGGGGTTGGCGGTGTGTCTCCAGCGGGGTTACAGGTCCCTGGGGTTGGCGGTGTGTCTCCAGCGGGGTTACAGGTCCTTGGGGTTGGCGGTGTGTCTCCAGCGGGGTTACAGGTCTTTGGGGTTGGCGGTGTGTCTCCAGCGGGGTTACAGGTCCTTGGGGTTGGCGGTGTGTCTCCAGCGGGGTTACAGGTCCTTGGGGTTGGCGGTGTGTCTCCAGCGGGGTTACAGGTCCTTGGGGTTGGCGGTGTGTCTCCAGCGGGGTTACAGGTCCTTGGGGTTGGTGGTGTGTCTCCAGCGGGGTTACAGGTCCTTGGGGTTGGCGGTGTGTCTCCAGCAGGGTTACAGGTCCTTGGGGTTGGTGGTGTCTCCCCAGCGGGGTTACAGGTCCTTGGGGTTGGCGGTGTGTCTCCCAGCGGGGTTACAAGTCCTTGGGGTGGACGGTGTGTCTCCAGCAGGGTTACAGGTCCTTGGGGTTGGCGGTGTGTCTCCCAGCGGGGTTACAGGTCCTTGGGGTTGGCGGTGTGTCTCCAGCGGGGTTACAGGTCCTTGGGGTTGGCGGTGTGTCTCCAGCGGGGTTACAGGTCCTTGGGGTTGGCGGTGTGTCTCCAGCGGGGTTACAGGTCCTTGGGGTTGGCGGTGTGTCTCCAGCGGGGTTACAGGTCCTTGGGGTTGGCGGTGTGTCTCCAGCGGGGTTACAGGTCCTTGGGGTTGGCGGTGTGTCTCCAGCGGGGTTACAGGTCCTTGGGGTTGGCGGTGTGTCTCCAGCAGGGTTACAGGTCCTTGGGGTTGGCGGTGTGTCTCCCAGCGGGTTACAGGTCCTTGGGGTTGGCGGTGTGTCTCCAGCGGGGTTACAGGTCCTTGGGGTGGGCGGTGTGTCTCCCAGCGGGGTTACAGGTCCTTGGGGTGGGCGGTGTGTCTCCCAGCGGGGTTACAGGTCCTTGGGGTTGGCGGTGTGTCTCCAGCGGGTTACAGGTCCTTGGGGTTGGCGGTGTGTCTCCAGCGGTGTTACAGGTCCTTGGGCTTGGCGGTGTGTCTCCAGCGGGGTTACAGGTCCTTGGGGGTGGCGGTGTGTCTCCCAGCGGGGTTACAGGTCCTTGGGGTTGGCGGTGTGTCTCCAGCGGGGTTACAGGTCCTTGGGGTTGGCGGGGTGTCTCCAGCGGGGTTACAGGTCCTTGGGGTTGGCGGTGTGTCTCCCAGCGGGGTTACAGGTCCTTGAGGTTGGAGGTGTGTCTCCAGCGGGGTTACAGGTCCTTGGGGTTGGCGGTGTGTCTCCAGCGGGGTTACAGGTCCTTGGGGTTGGCGGTGTGTCTCCAGCGGGGTTACAGGTCCTTGGGGTTGGAGGTGTGTCTCCAGCAGGGTTACAGGTCCTTGGGGTTGGCGGTGTGTCTCCAGCGGGGTTACAGGTCCTTGGGGTTGGAGGTGTGTCTCCAGCGGGGTTACAGGTCCTTGGGGTTGGCGGTGTGTCTCCAGCGGGGTTACAGGTCCTTGGGGTTGGCGGTGTGTCTCCAGCGGGGTTACAGGTCCTTGTGGTTGGAGGTGTAGCGAGCAGCTCCCGTCCAGCCCAGCCTGGCCCTGCGGGGGTTCCTTCCAGACTGGAGCGCCCAGTGAGTCAGCATGATGAGCCGGCTGAAACAGGGCCCGCACACGATGTCAGAGACAGGGGAGGAGAGGAGAGACAGAGAGACACAGAGCAGGGCAGTGGGGCTTCACAGTGCAGCTAGATGTCAAGCAGAGCAAAAAGCACAGCATTACAGAGACAGGGAGAGAGAGAGAACGGGGAAGGGATGCGTAACCAGGCACGGGTGCAAACTGCAGATACAGAGAGACAACAGATTGTCAGGAAGATGTTTGTAACGACAGACAGAGGCAGACACACAGCCCAGAGCGAGCGGTGAAGCGGTCTGGTGTCTCGGGTGAGTTCACTTACTTGATCTGTGAGAGCTCCTCTATGAGTCCGCACACCAGCTCGCTGGCATCCTCGTAGTCCTGCAGAGACTGGGACCGAGGCTCGGGCATCGCCTCCCTGAAGACAAGAACACAGAGCAGCACTGAAACAGCCAGCCAGCCAGCCAGCCAGCCAGCCACTGCAGCTCTAAAGCCAGCCAGCCACTGCAGCTCTAAAGCCAGCCAGCCACTGCAGCTCTAAAGCCGGCCAGCCACTGCAGCCCTAAAGCCAGCCAGCCACTGCAGCTGTAACGTCTCCTCTGGAGTAGGACACCTAGCAGCACCGAGACATTTTAGGATTGAATCATCAAAAAAAAACAAATAAATAAATAAAATAAAATTAAAAAAAATATTCTATTTGAACATCATTTTGATCTGTTATTTAACATCATGTAATCAAAGAAACAACAAAACGGTATCCTGAAAATAAAGTCTACCTGAAGCCATAATAGCAGCACAGCAGCATTTCATGTTAGATTTCCAAATGTCACATTTGTCGTCAGTTTTTCGTTAAGTAGATGGGAAAACTACAAAGCAGTGGTGTGTAACTCAATATGTGAACGTAACGTTATTCAGCAGGTTTCATCCGACTTTACGCAGCAAAATGAGTTCGTTCTATAGGGGGACCACACCTGTATAGAGGCACCGGGGGCGATCCCCCAGCCTCTGCTGAATGCTTCATTGTAAAACCTTCAGCAGCCTTCTGTTCAAAAAGGCGACTTCTAATCTAAACGCTTTCTCACTGGATTTGAGTTTTTCTTTCAGCGTTTCAATGTTAAAGCGCTTCGTAGCGGTTGCTAGTCATGGGGTGACCGCCAGAGAATCACCTTCTGAACAAAAGGACACAAACACTCCATTCAAACACACTAATGGAGAACAGATGTTTGAAAACGTCCCCTCTCCCTCCCTCTCCGCTTACCCCAGTGTGATCTCGTGGAGCTGCGAGTCCGAGATGGAGCCGATGGAGAGAGGCAGCTCCAGGGCAGAACCACCGGACTCTGTCCCAAGGATGGGGAGCGGAGCCGGGAGAGAGCAGGAGTCAGGAAGCGCTGCAACACACAGAGGAGATTCTTACAGAGAGATAGAGGCTGCCTGGAAACCATGGCAAACTCAGTGCTATATAATCCTGAGGGGGAGACTGACTGACTGCTAAAACACCAGGAGAAACTTTAATAAGGGACCATGTTAATATGACTCTGACTGACTGATCCGCTGCCCACAGTAAACGCCGGTCACTCACCTGCGTGGAGCAGTTGTGCAGAAACTCAGAGTCCCACTCGCTGTGATCCTCGCAGCTCTGTGTGGCCCCGTGTCCTCTCTCTCAGACTCGGGGCTCCCCGGGCAGCAGCTGGGGTACAGGGGTGGGGTCCCCCTCCTCTCGATCCTGGGCGGCTGAGGCAGGGTCTGTCTGTCCGCCTGCCCCAGCTGCTCCCTGGAGACTTCCCTCCGCCTCCGTGTGAGTCAGATCAGGGCAGGCTGTCTCAGCGCACACTAGCGCGGTCGTCACCTCCCTCTTCCCAGCAGCAGCAGCACTGGTGGCAGGCTTGCACCGCCTTGACCGTGCCGCCCCCTTAGCCTTGCGCTGCCCGGCCCCCGCGTCGCTTGAGTCTTCCATCTCCAGCACGGCGAAGCGGTATTCCCAGTCACTCTCCTCCAGCACGCACGGGTTCACGTACACGGCTGCTGGTTTGGATTCTGCTGCTGCTGCTGCTGCTGCACTGGATGATGACATTGATAGTTTGTTGTTCTCTGAAAGCTTTATTTGTCCACAGTCGCTTCCCTCTCCCTCTCCGAAGCTCTGCGATGCTTTTACCTCTTCCTTCTCAGTTCTGCTCTGTGAATGGCTTTGCTGGGTTTCTCTCATGAAATCCTTCTCGTTCATTTCAGGGCCCGCCTCCTCACTGCCTGGGATTTGCCTGCCTGCTGGCGATTCCGCATCCTCATTCCCAAGCCGGATCCGGGATCGCCCCGCGCAGCTCCGAGGGGACCAGGAGGCGGCAGAGGCACGAGGCGGCGTCGTTGTTCCGGATCCTGGATTCAGGAAAACTTGTGAGCCCTTCTCCATCGCGACTCCTCGCCCCTGCCTGGGGATCACCCCTTTGCAGAGCCTCGTAGATTCTTCTCTCTCAGGAACGGAGACTGCTGCTGCTGCTGCTGCTGGCAGGGCAGGGGGCTCTCCGGGGGTTCCGCAGTGGGAATGTGGGGGTGCAGGCTGAGCCCCAGCTTCGTTGCAAGGCTCCGCCACCCCCTTTCCCTGCACCTCGGCCGATGTTTCAGCCTGTGTCTCGGGGTAAGTCTCAACGTGTTTCGGCTTGGCTGACTCGGACTGTTTCCCCCCTCTGTAAACACAGCCTCCGCGCTCCCTAATAAACAGACTAGCCCTCCCTGTGGACTACCAGCAACACCACCGCCCTGCATTTCTGTACCCTCCAACCCCAGAGAGGCTTTTAATCCAGGGGTCCCGCACCCCTTGGAATGGGGTAGGTGCTCCTGCCCCCCCTCTCCTGCCCTCCCTTGCTCCGTTACAGTGGGTTGCTGCCTCTCTGGATCTGCCTCCTGTCTCTGCTCTCCCAAAGTGCTGGCTTTGTGGATTGGCCCGTGTGCTCCCCCATGACTGTGGAGGGTTGCGTCTCCCTTCCCCGGCCCTTCCCCTGCCCCCCTGTGCTGTTCCGAAGTGGTATCCTCCGGCGCGCTGGGCTGGGCGACATCATCATCATCATCATCATCATCATCATCGCAGGATGAGCCCGCAGTGGAGGAGCGGCCAGGGAGGATATTCTGAAAACGCAAGCACAGCAGACAGCAGTTCACTAAAACAAGGAAAGCAACTTCAAAATACATTTTATTACTTAAAATAGTTTGAACTGACCCCCCTCCTGCCCGCCACCTTCTTACCCTTCATATGGCGTCTGCAGTATAGAAAACTAATGCAATTACTGAAATACTGTTTTTGTTACTGGGATCCTTATGGGCCGATAGTGTCCATCTGTTATTATTAATTATTAATTTAGCAGACGCTTTTATCCAAAGCGACTTAGTGACTAGGGGGTGAGCTATGCTTCATCAACAACTGCTGCTGCTGCTGCAGAGTCACTTCCAATAGGACCTTGTTTGTTTCACGTCTCATCTGAAGGATGTCTGTCTGTCTGTCCCTCTACATGGTGAGCACGATCACTGCTCCTGATTTCACACGGTCTCCACCCATCTTGTATCACACGCTCCCGAGCCTCCTTTCGGGTGCTTTGGGCTGTAACCCGATATAAACGCTCTGTTTAACACCAGTGCGATTAGGAGGGATGTGTCCTCGTCTGGTTAAGGTGGGTTTTTTCTTTTAATATATAAACGTTTTACCCGAGCCCAGGTGCTGCTCTTCAGTTCTAGTTGCCCTGCCACAGACACGCTGTTATTACAGAGTCCAGCCGCGAGTCTCTATAGAAGCGGGAGCCTCGGACACGCTGTTATTACAGAGTCCAGCCGCGAGTCTCTATAGAAGCGGGAGCCTCGGACACGCTGTTATTACAGAGTCCAGCCGCGAGTCTCTATAGAAGCGGGAGCCTCGGACACGCTGTTATTACAGAGTCCAGCCGCCGAGTCTCTATAGAAGCGGGAGCCTCGGACACGCTGTTATTACAGAGTCCAGCCGCCGAGTCTCTATAGAAGCGGGAGCCTCGGACACGCTGTTATTACAGAGTCCAGCCGCACGAGTCTCTATAGAAGCGGGAGCCTCGGACACGCTGTTATTACAGAGTCCAGCCGCGAGTCTCTATAGAAGCGGGAGCCTCGGACACGCTGTTATTACAGAGTCCAGCCGCGAGTCTCTATAGAAGCGGGAGCCTCGGACACGCTGTTATTACAGAGTCCAGCCAGCGAGTCTCTATAGAAGCGGGAGCCTCGGACACGCTGTTATTACAGAGTCCAGCCGCGAGTCTCTATAGAAGCGGGAGCCTCGGACACGCTGTTATTACAGAGTCCAGCCGCGAAGTCTCTATAGAAGCGGGAGCCTCGGACACGCTGTTATTACAGAGTCCAGCCGCGAGTCTCTATAGAAGCGGGAGCCTCGGACACGCTGTTATTACAGAGTCCAGCCGCGAGTCTCTATAGAAGCGGGAGCCTCGGACACGCTGTTATTACAGAGTCCAGCCGCGAGTCTCTATAGAAGCGGGAGCCTCGGACACGCTGTTATTACAGAGTCCAGCCGCGAGTCTCTATAGAAGCGGGAGCCTGGGACACGCTGTTATTACAGAGTCCAGCCGCGAGTCTCTATAGAAGCGGGAGCCTCGGACACGCTGTTATTACAGAGTCCAGCCAGCGAGTCTCTATAGAAGCGGGAGCCTCGGACACGCTGTTATTACAGAGTCCAGCCAGCGAGTCTCTATAGAAGCGGGAGCCTCGGACACGCTGTTATTACAGAGTCCAGCCGCGAGTCTCTATAGAAGCGGGAGCCTCGGACACGCTGTTATTACAGAGTCCAGCCGCGAGTCTCTATAGAAGCGGGAGCCTCGGACACGCTGTTATTACAGAGTCCAGCCGCGAGTCTCTATAGAAGCGGGAGCCTGGGACACGCTGTTATTACAGAGTCCAGCCGCGAGTCTCTATAGAAGCGGGAGCCTCGGACACGCTGTTATTACAGAGTCCAGCTGCGCGAGTCTCTATAGAAGCGGGAGCCTCGGACACGCTGTTATTACAGAGTCCAGCCGCGAGTCTCTATAGAAGCGGGAGCCTCGGACACGCTGTTATTACAGAGTCCAGCCGCGAAGTCTCTATAGAAGCGGGAGCCTCGGACACGCTGTTATTACAGAGTCCAGCTGCGCGAGTCTCTATAGAAGCGGGAGCCTCGGACACGCTGTTATTACAGAGTCCAGCCGCGCATGTCTCTATAGAAGCGGGAGCCTCGGACACGCTGTTATTACAGAGTCCAGCCAGCGAGTCTCTATAGAAGCGGGAGCCTCGGACACGCTGTTATTACAGAGTCCAGCCGCGCGAGTCTCTGTAGAAGCGGGAGCCTGGGACACGCTGTTATTACAGAGTCCAGCCGCGAGTCTCTGCAGAAGCGGGAGCCTCGACACGCTGTTATTACAGAGTCCAGCTGCGCGAGTCTCTATAGAAGCGGGAGCCTGGGACACGCTGTTATTACAGAGTCCAGCCGCGCGAGTCTCTACAGAAGCGGGAGCCTCGACACGCTGTTATTACAGAGTCCAGCTGCGCGAGTCTCTATAGAAGCGGGAGCCTGGGACACGCTGTTATTACAGAGTCCAGCCGCGCGAGTCTCTATAGAAGCGGGAGCCTGGGACACGCTGTTATTACAGAGTCCAGCCGCACGAGTCTCTATAGAAGCGGGAGCCTCGGACACGCTATTATAAAAAGTGTTCATGTATTTGATACAGATGTAATACTGATTTTTTTTTATATATGTATATATTATACAATTATAACAGAATTATAGGGCAGCTGGCTCTTTGAGATATTAAGAGTTCAGCCGCAGCCCAAGTGGAAAACGTTTAGAAATGTTCCTAAAGCATCATCACATAGATAATGCACGTCAAAGTTTCACAGCGTTCGGTGGCAGCAGAGCCTCTAATGCAGTCACGAGTGTGTTTCTGCAGCTGGCTTTGCTGTGTGAGGACTGCCAGACAAAAAACACTCTGAACTTGATTTGAGGAAGCTACCGAAACACTTAGAAAAAAAAAACACCACACAGACTGCTGGTACGAATCCATTTTCAGGAACGGCGGTTTGAACCCTGGTTCCAGGAGCCCTAGTTTGTCTCCCTGTCCCGTACCTCCCTGCGACTCCTCTCTCCTCTGCGCTGCTCGGGGCAGCGCGGTCATCCTCACAGCGCAGTTCCGCTTGCTGACCACAGGCGGCGCTCTCCTCGTTCACAGTCCCCGAAGCCTTCTCCTGTGTTACTTTCTTTTTCATTGTCGTTCCTTTTCGCTTACCGCCTGAGAATTAAAATAAATGAACCTTTTAACAAAGGCACAAGGGCCGTGCGTGTTCCAACAAATAAAAAGGTGTTTTTATTTGCACGAAACAGGGTTTAAAATGTACAGACAGACAGACAGATAGAGAGAGTGAGAGAGAGACAGACAGACAGAGAGAGAGAAACACAAACAGAGAGAGAGGAGACAGACAGACAGATAGAGTGAGAGAGAGACAGACAGACAGAGAGAGAGAAAGACAAACAGAGAGAGACAGACAGAGAGAGAGACAGACAGACAGAGACAGGTTGATCTGGTTTATCCAAATGTATTTTCTTAGACATACCTGCAGATTGTTGCCTCTTCCTTTTAGACATTTCGCAAACCTGAATTATACATACATTAAAAAAAGTGAATTAAATACTATTGACACGAATATATCTATCTATCTATCTATATATATATATATATGGCTGTATTAATAAAAACACAATAGGGACTGACTTAAAAGGCTACCTCAGCTGGTGGCACTTCCAAAATAAAATAAAATAAATAATGAGTTCAAATTGCCATGGTCCAGGAAGTTAAACAGAATATTAAATCATGAAACACACAGTGGGAATGATGAAGCAAGTCACCCACACGTTTCTTTATTTTGCTTGTTTTGTGTTTAATAAACAGACTGCGCTGCGTCAACTTGCCGCGCGCGTTGCTGCTAGCACAGTTTTGTAACTATACAACAACAACAAAAAAATGTTGAATATAAAATATTAAAACCTGGACGATTTTACACTTTTACTGTTTCTGACCGGGATAAAAAATAAAATAAAAGTGAAGGCTGGAAAGTGACAACTCCAGTTTAGCCAGGACGCCTGGTAGCGCGGCCTGGCTTAGGGATGCGCTTATTAGACAAATGAAAACTAAACTATAACAAAGAAACAACGAACACACGTCATTTAAATCTACAACTTATTACGTGTTGCTGTTACTTAATAAAAACTAAAACAAATATCACGCCAAATCGACTCTTTATTTCCTACTCATTTTTAGACAAGATGAATCAATGTATGTCAAAACATTAATTAAATAACTCCTACACCTTTTACACACACACACACACACACATACACATACATACAGTGCCTTGCGAAAGTATTCGGCCCCCTTGAACTTTGCGACCTTTTGCCACATTTCAGGCTTCAAACATAAAGATATGAAACTGTAATTTTTTGTGAAGAATCAACAACAAGTGGGACACAATCATGAAGTGGAACGAAATTTATTGGATATTTCAAACTTTTTTAACAAATAAAAAACTGAAAAATTGGGCGTGCAAAATTATTCAGCCCCTTAAGTTAATACTTTGTAAGCCACCTTTTGCTGCGATTACAGCTGTAAGTCGCTTGGGGTATGTCTCTATCAGTTTTGCACATCGAGAGACTGAAATTTTTGCCCATTCCTCCTTGCAAAACAGCTCGAGCTCAGTGAGGTTGGATGGAGAGCATTTGTGAACAGCAGTTTTCAGTTCTTTCCACAGATTCTTGATTGGATTCAGGTCTGGACTTTGACTTGGCCATTCTAACACCTGGATATGTTTATTTGTGAACCATTCCATTGTAGATTTTGCTTTATGTTTTGGATCATTGTCTTGTTGGAAGACAAATCTCCGTCCCAGTCTCAGGTCTTTTGCAGACTCCATCAGGTTTTCTTCCAGAATGGTCCTGTATTTGGCTCCATCCATCTTCCCATCAATTTTAACCATCTTCCCTGTCCCTGCTGAAGAAAAGCAGGCCCAAACCATGATGCTGCCACCACCATGTTTGACAGTGGGGATGGTGTGTTCAGGGTGATGAGCTGTGTTGCTTTTACGCCAAACATAACGTTTTGCATTGTTGCCAAAAAGTTCGATTTTGGTTTCATCTGACCAGAGCACCTTCTTCCACATGTTTGGTGTGTCTCCCAGGTGGCTTGTGGCAAACTGTAAACGACACTTTTTATGGATATCTTTAAGAAATGGCTTTCTTCTTGCCACTCTTCCATAAAGGCCAGATTTGTGCAGTATACGACTGATTGTTGTCCTATGGACAGAGTCTCCCACCTCAGCTGTAGATCTCTGCAGTTCATCCAGAGTGATCATGGGCCTCTTGGCTGCATCTCTGATCAGTCTTCTCCTTGTATGAGCTGAAAGTTTAGAGGGACGGCCAGGTCTTGGTAGATTTGCAGTGGTCTGATACTCCTTCCATTTCAATATTATCGCTTGCACAGTGCTCCTTGGGATGTTTAAAGCTTGGGAAATCTTTTTGTATCCAAATCCGGCTTTAAACTTCTCCACAACAGTATCTCGGACCTGCCTGGTGTGTTCCTTGTTCTTCATGATGCTCTCTGCGCTTTAAACGGACCTCTGAGACTATCACAGTGCAGGTGCATTTATACGGAGACTTGATTACACACAGGTGGATTCTATTTATCATCATTAGTCATTTAGGTCAACATTGGATCATTCAGAGATCCTCACTGAACTTCTGGAGAGAGTTTGCTGCACTGAAAGTAAAGGGGCTGAATAATTTTGCCGCCCAATTTTTCAGTTTTTATTTGTTAAAAAGTTTGAAATATCCAATAAATTTCGTTCCACTTCATGATTGTGTCCCACTTGTTGTTGATTCTTCACAAAAATTACAGTTTCATATCTTTATGTTTGAAGCCTGAAATGTGGCAAAAGGTCGCAAAGTTCAAGGGGCCGAATACTTTCATAAGGCACTGTATATATATATATATATATATATATATATATATATATATATATATATATATATATATATATATATATATATATATATATATATATAACTACAATTCTTGAATAACTACAAGTTTACTGCGCTGTGTTTATTTGTCTTTTTAAACAGCTGAAGGGCTTTTGCCCGAAACGTCATGAAAATAAAAGATGTTTTAATCTGCTAAACATTGTGTACATTTTTAAGAAACCTGTTGTACACTGCCATCATTATTATTATTATTATTATTATTATTATTATTAGTATTATTATTATTATTATTATCTTACCGTCAGATCTTCTCACGCGACAGTGAGGAGACGACGCGAGGCGCGCGCCTTTTCTCTTCCCCGCTCAAAATTTAAACAGAACGGGCGCGCTCTCTCACTTTACTGCGCAGGTGCCGGAGCTGCAATGCCACATGGGATTTGTAGTTTTTACACATCCCCAAACGGATATTGTTTTGAATAGCATTATGTTTTGCCTATACTTACACATCAGTATTATTAAAACTGTTCTTTGGGGATTATTAAGCTTCAGATTTAAAATGCATATTTCTTTAGAAGCCGCACTAACCCGGGCAACCCGCTGAATTCGACAGTGAGGGCAACACTTAAAGCAAAGCGTTCGGTTTGGACGACACTGGTGGCACTACCGTAAAGCGCAGTGTTAGCGTTGTTCAGTTACACAAATGGAAATCTTGGACTGTATATATATATATATATATATATATATATATATATATATATATATATATATATATATATATATATATATATATATGTATATATATATATATAGTCCTTGTCCCCCTGTTCATAGCTGCGGTGGCTCAGCTCAGTTAATTCGGAAGCGGTTCTGTTGTTACAGATATTACGGAAGCGCATTGCTACCATACATACATAAATAAAATAAATAAATAAATAAATACATAAAAATCATTATTTCCGTGATAGGTAATTATCACGTAATTACAAGAAATGGAATTAACACGTAAATATGTGTAAAAAGGATGACGTCATTGCGCGATAGGGATCATTCATGGGGCTTTTCTTACACCAAGAAAGACTGCGTTTCCCAGCGTCGCTTCCTCTGTTCACAGCTGCGCTTGCGCATTGAAGTGAATAAAGAAAGACTGCGTTTCCCAGCGTCGCTTCCTCTGCTCACAGCTGCGCTTGCGCATTGAAGTGAATAAAGAAAGACTGCGTTTCCCAGCGTCGCTTCCTCTGCTCACAGCTGCGCTTGCGCATTGAAGGGAATAAAGAAAGACTGCGTTTCCCAGCGTCGCTTCCTCTGCTCACAGCTGCGCTTGCATTGAAGTGAATAAAGAAAGACTGCGTTTCCCAGCGTCGCTTCCTCTGCTCACAGCTGCGCTTGCGCATTGAAGTGAATAAAGAAAGACTGCGTTTCCCAGCGTCGCTTCCTCTGTTCACAGCTGCGCTTCCGCATTGAAGTGAATAAAGAAAGACTGCGTTTCCCAGCGTCGCTTCCTCTGTTCACAGCTGCGCTTCCACATTGAAGTGAATAAAGAAAGACTGCGTTTCCCAGCGTCGCTTCCTCTGTTCACAGCTGCGCTTCCACATTGAAGTGAATAAAGAAAGACTGCGTTTCCCAGCGTCGCTTCCTCTGTTCACAGCTGCGCTTGCGCATTGAAGTGAATAAAGAAAGACTGCGTTTCCCAGCGTCGCTTGCTCTGTTCACAGCTGCGCTTGCGCATTGAAGTGAATAAAGAAAGACTGCGTTTCCCAGCGTCGCTTCCTCTGTTCACAGCTGCGCTTCCACATTGAAGTGAATAAAGAAAGACTGCGTTTCCCAGCGTCGCTTCCTCTGTTCACAGCTGCGCTTGCGCATTGAAGTGAATAAAGAAAGACTGCGTTTCCCAGCGTCGCTTCCTCTGTTCACAGCTGCGCTTGCGCATTGAAGTGAATAAAGAAAGACTGCGTTTCCCAGCGTCGCTTCCTCTGTTCACAGCTGCGCTTGCGCATTGAAGTGAATAAAGAGAGACTCAGGGTGCGTTCAGGGAGATCATTCTGTGCAGAATCTGACCAGTTTATCCAATGATCTTCTATGAACTGGTCAGATTCTGCACAGAATCCGCGCATAATGATCTCCGTGACGCGCCCTTAATGTCTCCCTTTCACAGCTGCCCGGTTCAGCGCAGTTAATTCAGAAGCGGTTCTGTAATTACAGATATTACGGAAGCGCATTGCTACCTTACATACACAAATAAATAAATAAATAAAATAATAAAAAATGACGTATATAGAGAACCATCACGGAACTACGTGTTAAAAAATGATCACGTAAATGCGTGACAACAAAGTTACACGTAATTACGAGAAATGAAATTATCACGTGACTACGTGTTAAAATGTATGTTTTTTTCACACCCGTGTTGTTTGAGTGGATGCGCTGTAAGTAGGATACAGTCACTCTAATAAGCACGTGTACTGCCCTGACTCACGAGTAAATCCTTTACCAGCTTTGAAAAACGAAACTGTGCCATTGTAGTAGCGTCTTATTATTATTATTATTATTATTATTATTATTATTATTATTCACGTGTGGATTGTGTTTCTCATATTATTATTTGATAAATGTGTATTGTGTGTGTGTGTGTGTGTGTGTGTTGATTTATTTATATAAATGTGTGTTTTGTTGTACGGCTCTTTATTATTATTTTTCATCTCGAGTGTGGTTTGGTGTATTTGCTTCACTGGACCCCCCTAAACTACTTTCTCTCTTTCCTCTATGGAACTGTACGAGCGAAACTGCGATTGACTGAAGGACTGGGCGCGTTAAGTAAGTGAGCCGCTCAGAGTGAGAGCGCTCAGAAAGCACACTGAGCAGATTTAAATGACTTCACGCTCTGCTCCACGAGAGCGCTGAGCAACTTTTAAAAATGGAGAAGAATAATGATTTGCTTGTTTGTGTTTCTGAGGTGATGGTAGATAAAATGGCCCCGTCTGAAGTTACTCTCCCCTGCTGTACCTCGCTGAGTTTGGACTGAACCTCAAATCTGGCTGTGTTTAATACCGGCAATACCGACGTTAATAATGAAAATTATGAATAATATTAATACTACAAGCCTAATAATAATACATTAATAACTATAAAACAGCTCTACATTTAAAGAAAATGAAATTAAATGATACAAATTCGAAAACAACAATTTTTACCATCTTATTGAGCCAATTTAATACATAACTTCATAAGTCGAAACCAGTTCATCGTATTTGTCAATCCTGCCTGTCATGTCCACTTGTTTCCTGCAGGTGTCCATTCCGTCCGCTCCCTCTGATCACTGATGAAACATGCTCAGGAGCGCTCTGAGCGGCTCAGCGGGAGCGGAACTGAGCGAGGCGGGAGCGGAACTCTTTTACTGAGCCGCTCTGAGCCGCTCACTTACTAAACGCACCCAGGGTGAAAAACCCTCCTCTGCAAAGAAGGGTTTATTTTTGTGATGTATTTTGTTGCACAGGACTTGTTTTGTACCGGTGTCACAGAATATCTGTTCCCCCAGCAAACAAATATTAACTCCCCCGCTAGGACCCAATATTTCACCTTGTGAATATTTGTTTCCCCCCATATTTTTTTGTAACAGGTCTTTGCTAAATCGATGTTAATAATTTGACTACGTCACCTTGTGTTTATGGAGGACAAGGGCCTCGAGTGGTTGGTTCCCGCAAAAACTCTTTTATCCGGGAGAAACCAAGCAATCATGCACCAAAAATAATCTTTACCACAGATTATATTATTGCAGTTTATATAAAATACTTGGATCTATCAGTTTCATAAAGTCTCTCCACGTTCCAGCAAAGGGGTGGGGACAATTTCACCCTCCAGGTGCACAAGGAAGTGCAACCCTAACTGAAACCATGGCTTGCAAACAGAGATTTCTTTAACCGGGGGTAGCACTGTAGCACATATCGCGTTGTAAAATGAAAAGTTTCCATTCTAGTAAGCTTTTGAAAGCCTGGCTTGTGCAAACAGAGATTACCCCAGGGTAGCACCAGAGGTGTTCAAATGAGAATCCATGTTTTGCTGCAACATCTTTCAAAAGCTGCACATGTGAGAGCTGTGGAGCGAATGGAAGTGATGGACCGCTAACATTGAGGGAATTCTTTTTTGAGCGGCAGTAGAATTATTTTAATAAGAACTGAAATTGGTTTCAGTGGTCTGTGTAACCCTCATCATAGAAACTAAAATAAAATAAAAAAACAACGCAATCAAAAACACAAATGGATTATATTTTCTTTTTTTTTTTTGTAAAATCTCCTGGATGTTTTAAATACAAGGCGAACATATTTACCATGTATGCTAAATAAAAACGACAATTTAAAAACATCTGAACTGAATCTGTTATGTTTCTTTTAGTATTTCTAAATCAGACTGGAAGTAACTCTGTGCTTTGAGGAGGAGGTGGGGATATGTAAACTAACTGGAGTGTGTACAGGGCCTGCAATCCTCCGCAGATCCCCACTCTGAGTTTCAAAGTAGAGATAGCATCCATTACAATTAAACAGGCAAGCTTAGACAAACTAAAAATCCCTCTCACCAGCGGTGTGGAAATGTAGTACAGCCCCAGATGTCTCCCTCCCTCCTCCCTCTCCCTCCCTCTGTCCCTCTCCCTCCCTCTCCCCCTCAGCGGTGTGGATCTGTAGTTCAGCTCCAGCTGTCTCCCTCTCCCTCCCTCTCCCCTCCCTCTCTCCTCAGCGGTGTGGATCTGTAGTGCAGCCCCAGCTGTCTCCCCTCCCTCCCTCTCCCCTCCCTCTCACCAGCTGGTGTGGATCTGTAGTACAGCCCCAGCTGTCTCCCCTCCCTCCCTCTCTCCTCAGCGGTGTGGATCTCTAGTACAGCTCCAGCTGTCTCCCCTCCCTCCCTCTCCCCTCCCTCACTCCCCAGCGGTGTGGATCTGTAGTACAGCCCCAGCTGTCTCCCCCCTCCCTCTCCCTCCCTCTCTCACCAGCGGTGTGGATCTGTAGTACAGCCCCAGCTCTCTCCCCTCCCTCCCTCTCCCCTCCCCTCTCTCACCAGCGGTGTGGATCTGTAGTACAGCCCCAGCTGTCTCCCCTCCCTCCCTCTCCCCTCCCTCTCTCCTCAGCGGTGTGGATCTGTAGTACAGCCCCAGCTGTCTCCCTCCCTCCTCTCCCTCCCTCTCTCACCAGCTGTGTGGATCTGTAGTACAGCCCCAGGTGTCTCCCCTCCCTCAGCGGTGTGGATCTGTAGTGCAGCCCCAGCTGTCTCCCCTCCCTCCCTCTCCCTCCCCTCTCCCCTCCCCTCTCCCTCTCTCCTCAGCGGTGTGGATCTGTAGTACAGCCCCAGCTGTCTCCCCCTCCCTCCCTCTCTCACCAGCGGTGTGGATCTGTAGTACAGCCCCAGCTGTCTCCCCTCCCTCCCTCTCCCCTCCCTCTCTCACCAGCGGTGTGGATCTGTAGTACAGCCCCAGCTGTCTCCCCTCCCTCCCTCTCTCTCTCCCCAGCCGTGTGGATCTGTAGTACAGCCCCAGCTGTCTCCCTCCCTCCCTCTCCCTCTCTCTCCTCAGCGACGTGGATCTGTAGTGAAGCCCCAGCTGTCTCCCCTCCCTCCCCTCCCTCCCTCACTCCCCAGCGGTGTGGATCTGTAGTACAGCCCCAGCTGTCTCCCCTACTTCCCTCTCCCCTCCCCTCTCTCCTCAGCGGTGTGGATCTGTAGTACAGCCCCAGCTGTCTCCCTCTCCCCTCTCTCACCAGCGGTGTGGATCTGTAGTACAGCCCCAGCTGTCTCCCTCTCCCTCTCTCTCCCACTCCCCTCTCTCCCCAGCGGTGTGGATCTGTAGTACAGCCCCAGCTGTCTCCCCCTCCCTCTCCCCTCCCTCTCTCCTCAGTGGTGTGGATCTGTAGTACAGCCCCAGCTGTCTCCCCTCCCTCCCTCTCCCTCCCTCTCTCACCAGCGGTGTGGATCTGTAGTACAGCCCCAGCTGTCTCCCCTCCCCTCTCTCTCTCTCAACAGTGGTGTGGATCTGTAGTACAGCCCCAGCTGTCTCTCCTCCCTCTCTCCCTCTCCCCTCTCTCCTCAGCGGTGTGGATCTGTAGTACAGCCCCAGCTCTCTCCCCCTCCCTCCGTCCCTCTCCCCCTCCCCTCTCTCCTCAGCGGTGTTGATCTGTAGTACAGCCCCAGCTGTCTCCTCCTCCTCCCTCCCTCCCTCTCCCCTCCCTCTCCCTCTCTCCTCAGCGGTGTGGATCTGTAGTACAGCCCCAGCTGTCTCTACCTCTCCCCCTCCCCTCTCTCACCAGTGGTGTGGATCTGTAGTACAGCCCCAGCTGTCTCTCCCTCTCCCCCTCCCCTCTCTCACCAGCGGTGTGGATCTGTAGTTCAGCCCCAGCTGTCTCCCCTCCCTCCCTCTCCCCTCCCTCTCTCACCAGTGGTGTGGATCTGTAGTACAGCCCCAGCTGTCTCTCCCTCTCCCCCTCCCCTCTCTCCTCAGCGGTGTGGATCTGTAGTACAGCCCCAGCTGTCTCTCCCTCTCCCCCTCCCCTCTCTCCTCAGCGGTGTGGATCTGTAGTGCAGCCCCAGCTGTCTCCCCTCCCTCCCTCTCCCCCTCCCCTCTCTCCCCAGCGGTGTGGATCTGTAGTGCAGCCCCAGCTGTCTCTCCCTCTCCCCCTCCCCTCTCTCCTCAGCGGTGTGGATCTGTAGTGCAGCCCCAGCTGTCTCCCCCTCCCTCCCTCTCCCCTCCCCTCTCCCCAGCGGTGTGGATCTGTAGTACAGCCCCAGCTGTCTCCTCCCTCCCTCCCTCCCTCTCCCTCCCTCCTCTCCCTCTCCCCTCCCCTCTCCGCTCTCTCCTCAGCGGTGTGGATCTGTAGTACAGCCCCAGCTGTCTCTCCCTCCCCCCCTCTCCCCTCCCTCTCTCACCAGCGGTGTGGATCTGTAGTACAGCCCCAGCTGTCTCTCCCTCTCCCCCTCCCCTCTCTCCCCAGTGGTGTGGATCTGTAGTACAGCCCCAGCTGTCTCTCCCTCTCCCCCTCCCCTCTCTCCTCAGCGGTGTGGATCTGTAGTACCTAGAAGAATTGATGCTGTTTTGAAGGCAAAGGGTGGTCACACCAAATATGGATTTGATTTAGATTTTTCTTCTGTTCACTCACTTTGCATTTAGTTAATTGATAAATATAATCTATTAACATGTCTATTTTTGAAAGCATTCTTACTTTACAGCATTTTTTCACACCTGCCTAAAACTTTTGCACAGTAGTGTATATATATATATATATATATATATATATATATATATATATATATATATATATATATATATATATATACATAGAGCAAAACACTGTTTCCCAATTCCTCTTCTATCCAGTAAAGCTTTAGGGATTAGTCATGTGATCAATCACACGTTGAAGCACACCCATAACCGCAACATGTACATTTTATATAAACAAAGTTTAAACGTGTATATATTTAGTATTTTTTAGTGTTTAACACAGTAAAATAACATTTAGAAAATCTATATTTAATGTGCGTGTAAAATATAATAGGCGTTTAAGAACGCCATCCGTTACACTGTGCAATATCATCCTAAAAGGTCGTTGTATCATAGCTGATACTAGTATGTGTGTGGACTATGGTGAATCGCCCTCATTATTAAATTATAAAACATTTAACCGTAGTTGTAAATCGTCATGTATAAAATACATTCATTTCTCAAGGTCAAATATGTAATCGCAAGTTATATAATTAAGCCTTGGGTACAATAACGTTACTCTCTCCTCACTCTCTGTCAATACCTTTGAATTTCATGCAGTCCAACTAACCTCTCCCTGTCAACTCCTGCTCATTGTACTGTACCGCCCCCCTGGGCCTCTCGCTCACTTTCTGGATGAACTCGACTATCTACTCTCCTCCCTCCCCTCTCTGTCTACCCCAACTGTCCTGTTAGGTGACTTCAATATCCATCTCTCCAACCCCAGCCACTCTGCCGGATTCCTCCCTCTCCTTCACTCCTTCGACTTCTGTCTCTCTCCATCCCTTCCTACCCACAAAGCTGGCCGTCAACTGGACCTCACCTTCTCCAGGGCCTGCTGCCCCTCCACCCTCTCTGTCACCCCCTGGACCTCTCTGATCACTATTTCATCTCTTTTTCTCTGTCTCTCCCCTCTCCCTGCTCCTCCTACCCCCACTGTCACCTCTCGCCGTAACCTCCGCTCTCTCTCCCCCTCTGTCCTTGCCTCCACTGCTCTCTCACCTCCCTCCTATCGACTCCTTCTCACAACTCTCTGTAAACTCTGCTACCTCCACCCTCTTCTCCTCCCTCGACTCCCTCTGTCCCCTATCCTCCTGACCTGCTCGCCCCTCCTCTCTCCAACCCTGGCTCTCCTCTGTGCTCCGCTCAACAAGAACCACACTGCGATCTGCTGAAAAGAAATGGAAGAGAACCAAACTCCCTGCTGCCCTAGACCTTTATCGCACTCTCCTCTCCTCCTTCTCCTCTACTCTCTCCTCTGCTAAATGTACTTATTTCCAATCTGTAATCCAAGCCTCCACTAACAACCCACGTAAACTATTCTCTACCTTCTCCTCCCTCCTAAACCCTCCCCCTCCTCCTCCCTCCTCTATCTCCTCTGATGACCTCTACCTCCTTCTTCTCTTCTAAAATCTCAGATATCTGCAAACTCTTTAACACCTCTCCCTCCCCACACCCCCTCCTGCTCCAACCCCTACACGCACTGCATCCATTTCACCATCCTTCTCCACCTTCTCGCCCCTCTCAGACTCTGACCTCTCCTCCTTGCTCCAGGGTCACAAACCCACCACGTGTGCCCTGGACCCCCTCCCCACTTACCTCTTTTAAGCTGCTGCTCATGCTCTACTTCCCTTCATCTCCTCCCTTCTCAACACGTCTTTCCTTTCTGGTCTCTTTCCCTCTGCCTTCAAAAAAACCTCTATCACTCCCCTCAGGGACTCTCCAATCTGGCTTCTGCTCTGCTCACTCCACTGAAACCACCCTCCTGTCTGTCACCAACTCACTTAACTCTGCCCGAGCTGCCTCTCTCTCCTCTGTCCTAATTCTCCTCGACCTCTCTGCTGCCTTTGACACTGTCGATCACTCTATTCTGCTATCCTCTCTCGCTAACCTGGGAATCTCTGGCACTGCTCTGACCTGGTTCTCCTCCTACCTCTCCAACCGCACTTACCAGGTAACCTGGCGTGGAGCAACCTCCACATCTTGCCCTCTCTCAACAGGAGTCCCCCAAGGGTCAGTCTTGGGTCCTCTCCTGTTCTCTCTCTACACCCGCTCCCTGGGCCCCCTCATCGCATCCTATGGTTTCTCATACCATTTCTATGCTGATGATGCTCAGATTTTCCTCTGCTTCCCCACCTCTGACTCCACCATCCCCTCCCGTATCTCTACCTGTCTGTCTGCTATTTCCTCCTGGATGCCCTTGCATCACCTCAAACTCAACCTCTCTACATCTGACCTCCTTTTCTTTCCCTCCTCCTCCTCCCCCTCCTCTGATCTCTCTATCTCTGTTCCTCTGGAATCTACCACACTCTCTCCCTCTTCCTCCGCTAAGAACCTCGGAGTCACCCTGGACCCCTGCCTCTCTTATACCCAGCACATCTTCACTCTGGCACGCACTTGCCAATTCTTCCTGAGCAAAATCCGAAGAATCCGACCCTTCCTCACCAACTACCCCACCCAGCTCCTGGTCCAGGCCTTGGTACTCTCCCGCCTAGACTACTGCAACTCCCTCCTGGCTGGCCACCCGTCCGCTCCAGCTCATCCAGAACTCTGCTGCTCGCCTGGTGTTCACTCTGCCTCACTTCTCCCATGCAGCTCTACTACTCTGATCACTCCACTGGCTCCCGATCACCGCTCACATCCAGTTCAAGACTCTTGTAATAGCCTACAGATGTCTTGACCAGACTGCACCTAACTATCTCCAGACCCTCATCTCTCCCTACACCCCCACTCAACCTCTCCGCTCCGCCTGGACTAGAAGACTGGCTCTACCTCCTCTACGCTCCCCTGCCTCCAGAGCCCACTCCTTTTCCACCCTCGCCCCACAGTGGTGGAATGACCTTCTTACAGATGTCAGGACTGCCCAGTCCCTGACCACCTTCCGGCACCTCCTCAAGACTCACCTCTTCAGACAGCACCTCTCCTCCCTCTGGACACTTATCACTCTTCCTTAAATGCGCATTACTTGCTCTTATCTGCCCCCTATTTTACTGCATTTAATCCTGTACTTTAGAGTACTGTAATCTGTTTAATCTGTAGTATTTTGTATTTAATCATGTCTTGATGTAACTATCACTGACACTGTTATCTGCTCCGTTATTGAATTGTATTTTGTCACACTTGTACTTGCTAGAACCAAAGTCATTGTATTTATCTTGCTCTTAATAGTATTATTACTTGTACTGTGATCCTTGAAATGTATTTTTGTTTTCGACTGTAAGTCGCCCTGGATAAGGGCATCTGCTAAGAAATTAATAATAATAATAATAATTGAGTCTCATTCTAAATAAAAGAAAGCTGGTTTATTCCAATCTTTCTAAAAACAACATGTCAATACAAGAGCCATGTGTTTCTCAGTGAGCTGGGATTGCCATGGCAATGGAGTGTGATCAGTCACTGTGTGTGCCCTTTCACACACATCAATCAATCAATCAATAAAGAAATCAATAAATGAGTTTTCTACCTTTTCCCCTGGCTTGTTAAATATTAGCATGATTGAAATCATGAAAACGCACTCGTAGCAGGTCAAGGTACATCTTGGAAAGGCCTGTGAAAGACAGTGAAGTAGATGTTCCATTTAGATGAGTAAGAAGCTGTCAAAATGAGAACAATGAAAAGAAAAATGACAGGTCCATTACTTGTACAGCAGCAGCAACACATGGGAAGGTATAACACTAGGGTTAGGGGTAGGGCACTACATACCCTTTAATTCTCAAGAGGATTGAAATAATGACACAAACACAAACATTATTGTCAGTTTAGACAGACACACAGATTAGACAGCAGTGATATACTGAGAGCTTTGACTGGGGGAAAAATAGAAGAAAACAGTAAAAGTGGCCCAACCCTATGAAGCCCCACTGGTGCTCACGGCTCAGATCTCATCTAACTGCCAGGGACAGGATTTGTATAAAGGAAGGTACTTTGCATACCTGTGCCTGCCTCACTGCTCCAAACACTTTAAGACACACAGTATTGATCAGTCACTGCTCAGCCCTTTCAGAGTCACTGAAACACACAGTACAAAGATGCCATTGCTTCTACTGCTGGGGGCGTTTGCTTAGGGTGAGAATTAAAGAGAATTATCTCAAAATATTTTTTTATTGTATTTTTTCTCCAGAGTCCAGTGCAGACGTTGTTCTTACTTAGTCTCCACCAGCTCAGTCTGTTCTCCCAGGACACACTGTCTCTATCAGCCAGTCAATCCATTAGCAGCTCCCTCCACTGGTACCTGCAGAAACCTGGCCAGGCTCCACAGCTCCTGGTTAGATTGAAGGAAATGCAATGGATGGAGACACAGATGGATCACATTAGTTTACTGTAAAGCTACGTCTTAGTTGGTGCTTATTTTGATGAGAGCCGAGTTCAAATCAGCATGAAGTTTTAACATCTACTCTCATGTAATGGAAATCATTCCCTTGTGTCATCGAGTGGAAATCCACTCTGCAGCGCACTCCATCACCCACACAGCTCCCTTACCTGGAGACCACAAGACAATTGTTGTACAAAGGCTGTTTTATCAATCACTGTTGTGGATTCAAATAGTATTGGTTTTAAGAATAAATAATTAAACTCACATGGGGAGGTGTCGGGTCGCGGGGCTTCCTGTGCTGTAAACCTGGACTTCATGGAGACGGGCAGAACAGGAGGCTGTGTGGTCCAGTGGTTAAAGAAAAGGGCTTGTAACCAGGAGGTCCCCGGTTCAAATCCCCCCTCAGTCACTGACTCATTGTGTGACCCTGAGCAAGTCACTTAACCTCCTTGTGCTCCGTCTTTCGGGTGAGACATAGTTGTAAGTGACTCTGCAGCTGATGCATAGTTCACACACCCTAGCCTCTGTAAGTCGCCTTGGATAAAGGCGTCTGCTAAATAAACTAAT